>CM051387.1:13950619-13975619 GCA_028015245.1 Cardamine occulta
TTATTTTCCATTATCTTTCATTTGTTGTTGGATAATAGCAAGTAAGATGTCTTTTTGCCAAATTAGCTCTAGTCAGTCTCATGCTATTTAGAATTATAAATCTGTAATGGTTCTTGAAATTTTTCTTACATTGATGTGATGGTGGGTGAAAATAATAAAGCGTGAATAGGAATATTATTGTGAAGCTTGTTCAAATTGGCTGTATGTACTTTTATTCTACAATTTCATTTCTCGCATCCTTTCAACATGTTCCCAGAGTTATGTATCAATCCTCTACCTAAGAATTCCACCTGGGTTTCGTATCATTCTACGGGGAAAAGATGTTGAGCACCACAGCGTAGTGAATGATATGATGCAGACTGAGCAGATCACATATCGACCACAGTCTGAATCATATGGAGTTCTGACAAATGTAAGTTTTAATAACTTAATTCTTATAGTCTATGTATTACAAGCCAGGATCTATTAATAATATGAAGCTGGTACCGTGCACACTTCTTTTATCAGATGTCCGCCATTGTAATTATTGGATTTGTGAAGGACGCAAAACATCATGTTGATGTTCAAGGCTTTAATGTCTACCACAAAAATCGGCTCATCAAGGTTTCCTTCTTCTTAAAAGGCGTTTTGCTTGCCAAAACTCTCCATACTAAGCTTTTGATTTTGAAGATAAATCTTTGACTTCATATTCTGTTGTATTTTCTTTCTAACCTGTGTTATCAGCCATTTTGGAGGATATGGAATGCAGCAGGCAGTGATGGTCGTGGGGTCATAGGTATTGGTTTTTATATGGAATTTGTATTATTTTATTCGCTTACTTTACGTGAAGAATACAATACTAGTTTCTTGTTCTAATAGGTGTTTTGGAAGCTAATTTTGTCGAGCCTGCTCATGATAAGCAAGGGTTTGAGCGTACAACAGTTCTCGCTCGACTTGAGTCACGGCTAGTTCAGATGCAGAAGACTTACTGGTCTGATTATTTTCTTCATGTTGTTTTAAAATCACGCTTCCTTGAACTTGACATGGATGTTTCAGAGCTAATTATGTTTCCATTCCCTTTTTTTTATCAGGCGCACCCACTGTGACACAATTGGCTATGCGTCTAGGAAATATAAAAAGTCTACAAATGGTTATGATTACAGAGGTATAGAGTCTCTATTGGTTTTTTAACGTCCATACCACATTTCAAGGAGATTTAATTTGTAAGAAACAATCATCTGAAAATGTTTATTGGATTGTAGACTCATCACCAGAAAACGATCTTGATGGATCTGCTCCATCAGGCATCAAAACTCCTACTCCAGCTTCTGACAAGTTCTACTCACGTTTGAATCATAAAGGGGAAAATGGAGGGAAAGATGCACTGGTAAATACTCCCACCGAAATTACAAAACCAAAAAGAAGAGGAAAAATCCTCAAGGACCTTTCCATTTTAACAGATGTCTCATTTTTCTTTGGTACTCTCAGGTTTTGCAAGAGGAGTTGCGGCGTGAGAAAGAGCGTAGGAAGGCACTTGAAGTTGAGGTATGGTCCTACTTTCTAACGATGTAAATCTCTGTAACAGTTTTTTTTTTTGCAAGCTTGATGGATTCCTGGTTAATTTAGGTTAAATTAGCAAAGGACAAAATAGAAGAATTGAGCAAAGAGCAAGCGAATCTGATTGAGATATTCTCAGAGGAAAGAGACCGACGTGATGGAGAGGAAGAAAGTCTGAGAAATAAGCTAGAGGTTCCTCATTCATTAAACAAACCTTTCTCTATCTACTCATTTTATTATCATTAGTGTGTTCACCTTAAAATAAAAACTAAACATCTCATTGTAGGAGGCATCAAACACAATCGAAGATCTGTTGAATAAGATTAAAAAGCTGGAGGGATCTAAAGCCCCGAACTGGAGACGTTAAACATTGAACTTGCATATAAATTTTTATAAGACTTCTCGACCATGTATCTCTATCTGATTTGTGACTCAACCTGATCTGATGATCACTTTCTTGCATCTGGTTGGATACTGATTGTAGATTAGTGTTATTGGGAAAATCTGTAACATCTTTGAAAGTGTTTGGCTTTTGATTGTTTCTTTTTACTGTCTTACCCACTCTCTAGTTTAAAGATCCATTTCAGTAACATTAGTTATCTCCATGTAAAAACAAACCAAGTTTACTAATAATTTGGGTTGACTTTGTCGAACTCTTGGAATAAAGTATCCATACCATTACTACAAGTCTACAATATATAAGAATTGATGCTGTTGTATATGATGTCAGATGGTTCCAAAGTTTTTGCTTTTAATAAGGTGAACTAAGAATTGGGAATCATTCAACAACAACAAATATTACAAAATGCAATCTCATAGTCAGTATTTTATTACATACTCTCTCGGTTTCTTACAACGTGTCGTTTTAAAGTTTTATTTTTATTGATTTTGTTTCACAAAAATTGTCATTTATATTTTTAATGCATATTTTAAAACTAAATCTTATTTTTGTCCATATTTAATGTATTAATAAAGGGCATAAAATAAAGAAAAATTTGGATATAAATGAACTTTTTCAAAAAAATTGTCCATTTATACCTTTTTTGTTTTTGTTTTTTGGTGATCTAATGTTTTTGAAATATGAAATTCCAATTTAACTTCGAAGTGCAAAAAATCGAATAAAATTAGAAAAAATCAAATATCCTTGTTGATGTAGAGTTTTTAATTTAATTATAGGTATTGATTTTTATTAAATTAAGAACCAAAAAAAAACTAATTCCTTTTATCCCAAATCAGGAAACTTTTTTCTCAGAAATCATCCCACTTCCGAACAAGATTTCGCTTCTGAAAAAAATATCAAAAACCTTCCAGCAGCGACAATCATATTCGTCGTCAATTTCGCCGGTGATAGCTTTCGTTTTCTTCTTTTTTTTGTCAAAGACTTCAATCTCCTTATATGTGTTTAATTTTCTCTTCCTCAATCTATTTTCTCATTCAATCAATTTTCTCTTCCTCAATCTATTCTCTCATTCAATCTTTCGAATTTGAGTTGTCCAAAAAGAAAAGAAAAAAATTTAAATAGCCAAAAATCAAGATAATTGGAGATTAAACGACTTTTTCATGTGCCATATATTTCGGGCTAGAATTTTGGCCATTTGGCAAATTCAGCAATAATATTCAAATGGTGCGGAAGGAAGAATGAATTAAAATAAAAGCACAATTTTTTTTTAAATAGATATATAATTATCTTCATCACACGTAATCGACCTATTAACCTATACAACTTACTTTCGGTACATTGGGACAGTAAAAAGAAAAACAAATAAGGACAAGAGGGTTACTTTGAAAAGAATTTTAGTTCATTTTTCTACAACATTCAAAGATAATACTCCACAGCTTAAAGGGAAGCTTAACTTTAATCGACCTTTTCTTTTTGATTTGGTTTTCTTCTGTACTTTGAAGAATTGAGACGGTGTGTATGATACATGTCTTCCTGCTCCCTTCACAAAATGGTGCATGTGCAGATTACCGCCTTGGGTGCCTTATCAACCTTCTTCTCTGTTCAATCAAAAGTCAGTATTCAAGTGTTAGTTAGAATTCATCAACATCGTATTAGAAATCAAAAACTCCGCATTCATGACTTTATCAATATAACTCATGGAGACAAATCTTAAAGATTGGCAAAAGTTTTGAGTGGGTTATACTAGAAGCTATCATGAAGATAGCTTAACAAGGATTATTTAAAAGTGAGATTCCTCCTCTACAAGGTCTGAAATAAAATGAACGTCAAACTAATTGCTGACCATGACGACCAATAATGAATTCAGGCTATCCCTCATGGGATGCCTTTGCTAGACTAAGAGCTGATTTTGTTTTTATTTCTCACTGAAGAATAGAAAGAAGAACACACCAGAAACCTAGGGATGGATTCTAGAGTATCATCCCCTACTAACTACCTGATGCATCTATTATTTAAACTGCTCCTAGTCACCGACTAACTTGATGATGAACACTCTTATGAAATTTGACTAGCCTCGATTAAGATAAGTACGAGTAGAGCCAGATAACGAACGAATATCAAAACCCATACTAGTGACAAGATAGACAACACAAGACATATGAAATACTAAAGAAGCCTGAGATTTGAGAAGCTACAAACATACATCTCCAATCAAGTTTATGATATGATGCAATCATGCAAACAGGAAGAACATTTCAAACAAACAAAAAAAAGAAGAAGAAAAGTTAAACCTGTTTTGGATTTGGCTAGAGAAGGCTGTACAACAACATGCATGACAATGACTCCACCAGCAATCTCTCCAAATGGAGTCTTACACTGCCCAACAGTCTTGTTGTTCTCCAATATCTTCCCCGAGCTTATCAGCTTCACTTCGTTTATCCCCTTTGGTACTACTGTTTTCCCTATACAAACCACCAAAATCGAGCATTTCAACAGACAAAATTGAAGCTTTGGATTATCTTAAATCACACAGACTTAGTTTTTCCTCATACATCATGGTTAAAACTTCAAAGTAGACTAATCATCCAAAGCAAATAATAACCATCTATAGCTCAAAACCGTTCATCTTCCCACCGACGATACCAGTATTTAGGGACAATCAACACAAATTTCGTGAAAGTAATGAAATCACAAGCAGATTGGGGAGATCAATAACTAACCTTTGGGCCAATCAGAGACGACCCTCTGCTTCAAAAAATCAACGGTAGATGCTGCTGAATACCTAAACGGCCCGATATCGGAGCCATCGTACAGTCTGAATTTGATATCTATCGACTCTTCTTCTGGCATATCCGTTGACTTCTCTCTGACCTCCGTTTTCACCAAAATCCAACTCCGATCACCAATCCCGTTTCTCAAAATCACAACTCTATTTCAGATCTGAAATAGTTCCCAATCTACGAGAGAGAAAAAAAAAGTAAACAAAAACGAGAATCAGAGCTCGTTTCAAACGAGATAAGAGACCAAATAAAATAAAATAAAAAGTATATCAAAGGAGAAGAATCAAATACAGAATCGAAGCTTCCGATTTGTGGTCTTGAGGATCTTTGATGAGGTGTGAAAAGCGAAGCAAGGAAGAAAAAGCTTTTCAAGAGTCACCAAATATCCAACTTCCTTTTCCAAACTTCTCAAGCCGACGCTTTTCACCTTTTTTTTTTTTTTCTTTTTTTCTTTTCGTCTTCACTACTTCTACTTCTCAAGCCGACGTCTTCTACTTTTTATCGTCCTACTGAAACGGTGACGTTTTTACTTGAATTGGAATTTACCGACGTTAACTATTCCCACCAGAATTTTCTTGTGTATAAAAATAATATTTTCATTTTGTTTAGATTCATCATTTGGCTGTATTATATGTTGAACATTATAATTCTGTTCCTGGTAGGGTAGCCAAATCTTTTACGAGTCTAGATCAAAATTAATTTTCTAGACATCGAATATATACAACTCTTGTCGCAAATAATTGAGAAACGGGTGTTTTGTTTCCCTATTATTCACTATATTATTTGATATCCTCAGTTTCGCACGCATATTTTAAACAAGAAAAATATACATTCCATTCTTATATAGAGAATTTGAGTAATGCGTCAGTGCTTCTCCCAAACAGCAAAGTCAAGGCCTGAATAAGCTAAAGCAAAATTAGAAGGAACAAGAGTTCCCAAATCCAGCTTTGGTCCAATCTTCATGATAACCTTATCATCAATCATAGCCACGTAGAGATCCGACTCTGCCGCTTTGATCGTAACAGAGCTTCTGCTACCAATCCCATTCCTGTTCCTAATCGCAACCAACTTTGAGATACTCTCCTTTAGTCCCCATTCTATGTAATGATTATAAAACTACAACAAATAACATCACCATCAACATCGCATAATACATAGTAACATGCAAAATTTAGATGTATGTATACTTACAATGCAAGGAGTGCCAGGATGAGTAAGAATATAAACGTATCCAAGCAAGACTTTATCAGAAGGGAAAGTCCACGATCCTGGTCTGTAAGTGTCATGGTTATCTATAAAAGTGACTGCGTTTCCAGGCATGATCCCAATCAGACCAGATGGTTGTCCCTGTGAGTCCTTTAGTCTCCAAAGCTCACCTTTGACTGCAGCTTGTAAAATCCCTTTGGTCGTGAAATCAAAAGCTGTTAACACACCACCATGCGCCTCTTCGATCCAATGTTTAAGACCCGACCGATGCTCCTCCTGATCATACTCTAGTTTCCCATCTCCTCCATACTTCATATCATCCCATTTCTCACCAACCGCAAAATCCGGTGAAGTATTCTACGCGTATCCCCAAAACAGAGGAGTTAATCAAAAGTGTAAATAATCATTATAAGTCTTGTGTCCTTTATATCATATTTGATTACCTGAACGTATGATTTGGTTATTGAAGGTGCATAACCTCGAACGAAATCGAATCTCCAACCTTTGAATCCGATTTCAGATTTGAGCCAATTCATCCATTCCGATAGCTCTCTCTGAACTCTAGGGTTAAGGTGGTCGATGTCAGGCGCCGGTTTATAATCTTCTCCGGTGTCGAGGTTTCCGGTACCGGAAAAGTTAAAGTCGTTGCGGCAAATGAAGGAAGGATCCCAATCAAGACGATCATCGGAAGTTCCACCTTCGAAATAACAGTAACCACAATGATCGTCTTTTCTCTCAGCTGTCCTGTGGTTAATCACAATATCAGCCACAGGTTTTATTCCTTTGTGATTCAACGCTTCGATTAAGGATTTCAATTCCGTCTCTGAACCGTATTTGGAGCTGTTCAGATCGTATAGCTTTCCTGGTAAGTAACCTGAGAATTGAAGATGGTGAGTGAGTTAGAAGATTGGTGTGGAAGTAAAGTAAAAAAGGTAAAAAAAAAAAAGGAACCTTCAGGAGAGACGGATTGAGATGGAGGAGGAAGCCAAAGATGAGTGATTCCAGATTTGGCTATGTCGTCGATGGAGATGTGGAGAGAATTGTAGAATCCTCCTTCCTTCTTCCATGACTCCCAATTGAAACCCTATTACAGTTGAAACAAACTCAATCAATAAGAGAGTGTATACAGCAAAACCTATAAAGGACGCACCTGAAACAACAAGGTGGAAAACGTGAAGGTTGGGAAGACGATGAAGAAAAGAAGAGAAGACAAGAGTAACGCATGGAGATGAGTCATTGTCTGCTTGTGAATTTTTTCTCCTTTTTCTCTGCTTTGTGTTTATTTTGAGTTGAGACTCTAACCTTCTAGAGTACGTAACGCAACCTGAACGACAAGGCCTTTTCACATCTGAGTAAATTTCTTCCACAATCTGTTTTTCTTTTTCTTTTCCCCTCGAATGGACTACAATCTGTCTTTTTTTTTTTTTTTTTGGGGTGAAATGTGAACTAGATTTACAAGAAATTAAGACAAAATCTGAATATGTTTGGAAATTAAGTCAAGTCTTGTCTCCATTTGTCACGTTTGTGTGGACCCTGGAGATTATTCTAGGCAAAGCAACTAGAAATAAACATGTAGTTTGGGTTGAAATTTCTTTGGGCTCTAAAGTTATTTTTTCATATAAATCATAAAGCCCAAAGGCTAAAGTAGTAAATGTATTTTTGATAAGAGTGAAGCAGTTAGTTATGAGGCACATGATTCTTTTTTTTGTCATTAGCTAGTACACAAAACAAAATTGATTTTTACTTTCTTAAACAAATATCCATTTCGTTTTCTTGATGGGGAAAAAAAGTTAGTACTTGTACGTCAAAAAGGATGTGAAACAGGTTTAAATTAACGTAGTTTATATGT
This sequence comes from Cardamine occulta, assembly GCA_028015245.1. Classification (NCBI taxonomy): domain Eukaryota; kingdom Viridiplantae; phylum Streptophyta; class Magnoliopsida; order Brassicales; family Brassicaceae; genus Cardamine; species Cardamine occulta. The sequence goes on from CM051387.1 coordinate 13,958,391, forward strand.
TGAGGTTTTTTTTTTCTTCCCAACGTTGAGCCGTTGAGGTTTCTAATACATCAAAAGTGATATAATCTTTTTCTTACCAACTCACTAGTGAATGATCAAGTAATTTTATTTCCTTTTCAATCAGCCGGATTATTAATAAAATTTTAAAGTATTAACATTTAACAAGAACAGACCATCAAAACTATTTTACGAAATTCAAATAGACGTACATACTTTTTGAAGTAATACAATTTCGAAACAAAAGGATGAGAAAATAAAAAGAAGACAAGCTTGGGAAACCAGACTCAACAGTACAACATTAATAAAATCACTAATTCGTAATACAAAACTATCATCTTGATTTAATTTGACATTTTCTTGTCCATCTGATCCTCTAAATCACCATGAGTTTGAACAGGACGACTCACGTCACCATTAGTCTGTGTTTCGTTCTTCGACTGAACCGTAAGATCACAAGAAGCCGGAGTCGATGAAAGCTTGACAATGTTGATGGAGTGATCCGACACCGTTTTGGGCGTCTCTGTCTCATCGGTAACTGGTGATTTATAGTACTTGAATATGACGTAGAGAATCATTTGAACTGCTCCCAGAAACGCACCCAATATATTTGGAAGCTTCAATAAAAACAAAAAAATATATACAATCACATCATCAGTAATAATCATTTTTAGGGAATAGTATATAATAATCCCATTAATTGCCGACAAACTAAAAACTATATACTAATAATTGTACTCTCGGTTTCTTTTACGTGATCATATAATATATGATTGTAACCCATAAAGCAAAAGTAGCGTACGGCTTAAATCATATATTCGTCGTCTTTAAATAGACGGAATTTGGGAAAAGAGATAAAAGGTGGTGGAAACTCTTTTCCCTTAAACATGAACCATCCATAATAATATATAATACTATGTTGCGCTGTCGATTTTTATATGCTTATAGAAAAAGATTCAAATATAATATGAAGGAATTAAACTCACCGCAACGTAGAAGTCTTTAATAGCAAGACCGTAGAAGAGCCACGTAATGGCGCTGATTGTAAGAAACAATGATAGAGAGAAAGGCATAAACTCCACACTCTTTGTCCGTATCACCACTCTCTGCATCATCATTTTTTTTTTTAAATATTAGACATGTTAAACTATATAATAAGTAAACATAAAGATATGCTATTACCATGAAGAGTAAAGACAAGAAGCTAGAAATATTAGTTTCTTTATATTCTTCATGAAATCAGCATGGCTCTTTTTAGATAGACAAACGTTATACGTACCATGATGCTCAAAGGAGCTGCGAAAACACAGACGGAAAAACCGACGCAAATCCCACCAAGGACTTTCTCACGGTTCGATCCTTTGGTTAAGAGCTCGCATACAAGAATAATAGCGGCAAACCCCAAGAAATTCAAGAGCCCAAGAATCTTGAAAGTCGATATCTATAGGGTATAGTTTATATCATGATCATCAGCTAATAAACCAACATTTTAATATATCAAAGGAAATGTTAGGTATGGTTTAAACGTACTCTAGCTTTCTTGTTAGCATAGGTGAGGAAGAGGACGATGTAGATGGTTTCGATGAAGCACCCAACGGCGTTTATGGTAATGAGAAGGAAGCCTGCTCCATCTTTTTGAAGAGCGTAGTAAATCCATAGCATCGCGCTAAAGAGCGCTGACACGTAGGGAAGTGATTCAAATCCTTCTATCGATTTTTTCTTGCAGATTCTAACAAAAGTTGGTCTTCAAGTACATGAAAAATAACGTTGAAAATATACATTTTTATTATTCTATAGAAAGAAAAAGAATAAGAAAGCGAGTGTTAAACAAAAAAAAAAGTGTTTGAGATTGATGATGCTTACACTGGTGCCAAGAAAACGATGAACGATATGATGTTGCCTGCAAAAATACATATAGCAAAGATAACATGGTGAATATTCATTATCAAAAAAACAACATGGTGAACATTCATTATCAAAAAAATAACATGGTGAAAGTATATAATTATGTATAAGTATGAATGCTTGATGTTCGTTAATGAATGCTTTTAAAATACTCACCCATGACTCCAAATGTAACTGCCAATACGTTGTGAGTAATAGCCATTTTGATTGTTTTGTAAATGAGTTCTCAAGATCTTTCTACTTTTGAATGGGATATTATCGAAGAAATTAAAAAGAACTCAAGAGAATGGGAGATATAGGTAGAGATCTTCCACTGTCTTGATATCTCCAAATGAGTTTCTTCGATATGAATTAACTTAAGAGCCCAATGATACTCATATATATAGAGAGGGTATAACATGTTACATATATAAGGGTTCCATGTTAATATGTTGGGAACGTCGTCGTTTCGTGGCATAAGAGAGAGAGAGAGAGAGAGAAGAACATATCATATTGATGGTCTCAGATATTTCTAAGGTTTTTAAAATTGGAAAATATTTGATAAATTTTTGTGGTATGCACTCTTGGCGTGTATTACATTTGTGTCAAACTTTTATGCCAAACCTTGGTTTATATTATTATCTTAGTCATTTAAGTGACCTTTCTTTTTCCTTTAAACCAAATAAAATAAATGAGCTGTTTAATATAGGCGTTAAACTTAAAACAAATATATGTTCCTTAGGAATGACCAATAAAATAAAGCATTGATCGGCTGATCTAGCTAACCATTAAAAAAGTAGATAGGTTAAGCCTATTATGCTCAATAAATAAATTTGATGGTTATCTTTCATCGCTGTATTTATACAAATAATCTAATTTTCATGTATTCTACTAAGACTCAAACTAGCTAATTAATTAATTAGTCTACACATTTGTCATCCGTACATAAATGTTTTTAGTCCGGCCCCCATATTTGGTAGGTCTCATGAGGAGGGTTGCCTAGATCGAACCCAAAGGTTAGGTGACCTGGCTGCTGGAGTAGTAAGCCACTCTCGGCTAGCTCTCCCAAGGGCTCCGTCGTTTCTCTGTACATATATAACAATGTTGTTTCTAGTCAACATGTAAACTACGTTATGTGAACTAGTATTCCAATGCTGGCATGGTGATAAAATATACCAGAAACACTCATTATGGTAAACTTTTATAAAATTGTATTCATCAAGTTTTTTTTAAAATTCAAATCCTGTCTCCCACTTGTATATATATATAGCACAAAAAAGTTGATTGCAAAAATTATAGGACTCCCATTCCATCTGCATCCCGAATCGTTACATATCGAGGTTCCATTAAGTTACACAATCCATAAAAAGTACTAATTAACCATGTTCGCTCCTTTTTGTTCATCGTGCCAGTAAAAAATGAACGTTTAGGTGTCAGCCACGTGTGACATATTTTATGTTGTCTCTGAGCATTCTTGAACTTCTTGATTGGGCAGCCAAAATTAGGCCCGTAACTAATTTTATATTATTAGCTCTCATAGCAGAAACTATAATTTATGTTGTCACCGTGATAATGTATATAAACGGATCGGGAACAAAGAAAAGAAGATATTTATAGAAAACAAAGAATAGTGCGTTTCATCTTAGACGCGATCGACTATCGCGTGTGTAAACCGTATAGGTTAAGATTCACCATCATGGTTCTTGATGTTCCACTTAGCTACTTTCAAGTTAATCTAAATATCTGAACAAATGTTATCGTATCCAAAAAACAATCTTTAGATAGTTTTTAGACAATCCATTTTTTCTATGATAATATAATATATCAAAATCGAACCAAACTTTTAACAAAACTTATATTAAACTACAAACATTGATTATCAAGATTTTCTCGGTTAAGCTAAATATTATTCGGATATATAATTAGCTAATATTATTAGAACATTTAAAAGGTTATACTAATAAGAAACAAATTATTTGAAGCTACAAACATTGATTATCAAGATGAGAATACATTGCATATACATGTAAAAAAAAAATCGCATAAATCAAGACACTTTTCATCAAAATGTAGATGAGTTTCGGATTGATTACAAAACTAAACACCAAACTAGATAGAAATCTTTCATTATAACTACAAGCTGCAATATTAATAATATTTAGTTTGGAAGCCTATAGTATCAATTCACATAATGTCTTTATCACTGAAAAAGTAAAATATAACAAATATTATCTTTCAAAGGGGAAACAGAAAGCGTACGGTTGAAATAAAAAGCGTATGAAAATTATTGACTTATGAAAACCCATTTGCATGTTTGATTGTTATTTCCACCTTTCGTTTTGGTCTTACTCAGTACTCACTCGACACTTAATCAAAGACAAATTAATTAATGATTAATAACATGTTGCATTAAACAAGTAAATGATTAGCAATTAATGAAACTTTACTTTATGGAGTCTCTGTGGTTCTTTTACGGTCAAAGGGAGTGGTTCCATCCAACCATATAGATTCCTTATTAGATGGTTAAAATTCGTTCCCAGCCATTCCTCCTCGTCCTCACTTTCTTCACTCTTTTTCGAATCCGAATTCAAATATTTAAATTAAGAGTCTTAGAGATGTCAGCAAAATAGAGACTACGGTAGGAGAAGAGCATCTGCTTCAATGTTCCATACGTACATTCGAATCAAAATATACATTCCAATATACCCAATTTTAATAAGGCACTTTCACACATATTATACACTCTCAAAGTACATCACAATTTCTGCTTTAAAGTAATACTACTTGATAAACAAATAAAAACTTTGCTTCGGAGTCTCGAGTTCAACCATTTTTAAAAATTACTGGAAGTATCCTTGCTAACAAAGGGAAAAAAACCATTAAAGTAAATTTTATTTTTCCAGTAGTCTGTTAACCATAATTCGTCGTCCACTCAAAGTGCTATACCCTTTAGTAGATATTTCCCACCTTTGCTTTTTTCTTTCGTCATTCAGCTTTGGAATCCAATATACCGTTGTTATGGTTGAGTTTTAGAGTTTGACGGTTACATTTTCCTTCACTTCACAATCTACATCTCAATAATCTTTAATTTCGAGTGAGCAATAATACATTTCAAGTGAGCATTAATACCCTACAAATGTGCATCAAAGTATTTATCCGTTTCCGGTTGTCTATAGCCTCTTATACACTTCAATCAACCTAATCAGTTTTGAGTTCAGTGGACATTTAACTAGTCCACGGTGTCTCTGTGTTTCCTTTAGTACGATGAACATTGGTTAGGATGAACCGTAGTCACTTGTCTTCTTAATGATAAAGGTTGTTGTACCATTCAAAGATATTGAAAAAATCAAAGATAAATTAGTTCACTATGCTACTATTAAATATTTTACTTAAAAATAATATTTTAAATAATATTTCACACATCATCATCTATACTAAAGCCATCCACATAATTTAAAAAACCCGATATTATTGGTCCATGTCATTATTTAACATAAATTTTAACTATAATTTGCCAAAAAACAAAAAAATAAAAATTGGTATTCGCCAAAAACTAAAAAGGAAAATCAGGTGTATACAAAATATATTACTAAAAACTTATCTGCTAAAATACATTTAAAAATATTTTTTTCTTTTTTCATAACGTCATATTTTTGATAATTAATTAATAAATTATTTACTATTAAAAAGATAAATAAATTGTTGGTCTTCAAAATAAAAGTAATTCGTCGCATAATATTTTTGAATCACTATATATTTATAAAAGGTCTAAATGGTAATAGATGAATCTGGTTGAATGTGGAATCTGACGTAATTTATTTGTGATTTTTTGCAGAATGTGGAGGAATCTATACTATATAAAAGTTAAAACTATAGTGTTTTTAAGTTGTCCACATAGGATTTAAAACAATCAGTCACGATTAGCCACCTCATTGGTTAATATTTTTAAAAATATAATAAGTTTCTAATTTCCTATATTAAATTAAAATACTTATAAAATTTTAAAATAATAACATATGGAAATAATAAAAAAATTTAAAAATTTGTTATTAGAATATATAAAACATTTTGGTTTATTCTCGAGTTTAGTTTGGTTCAATTAATCTGGTTTTAGTAAAATTCTAAGTTTCTAACCAAACTCAATTTGGTCCGGTTTAATTCGGTTTGGTTTGATTCAATAAATTGATGCAAGAAAAATAGAAAATTTGTTGTTGGGATACATAAAAATAAGTTATATTAGTCTCACTAAATTTGTAAATAAATTTTATTTTATAAATTTACTCACATTTATTTATCCACCTATGATTTTAAACATCTAATCAAAATTAGTTATCCCATTAACTAATTTTTAAGTTGTATTAATCTTAAAATATTAAAATACTTATAAAAATAAATTAAAACTATATATGGAAGCAAGAGACGTGTAAAAAAGTCAAATATATAAAAATAATCGATTATTGTTATTGTCACTAAATTGGTTAATATTCTATCTCCAATGACTATTATTTTAAGGAGATAAATGCATTTTAATTATTTGTCGCACATTGAAAACTTTTGAGATGATGTTGAAGTTGATATGAAAGTAGAATACCATTTATGATTCAAATGTGACATGTTATCGATTAAGATATTGCAAAGGAATCTATTGACAAAAAACAAAAAAACAAAAAAAAATGGTAGGATGCTAAAGACTAGATTAGGATATTTGTTGATTAGATCTCAATGTTATACAATCAGAATAGATTTATGAAAATAATAAATGTCTAAATGAAAAAAAATATTTTGTGGAAAATATGTTGATTTTAACTAACATGCTAAACCTGCAATCAGGAGTGCCTGCAATAACAATTTCTTGTGATATTAAAAAGGCATGTCGATGGTTGGGAGAGCTGAGAAAATGTAAAAAAAAATTTCTTCAGGTTGGTAGAGTTGAGGAAATCCAAGTTCTTGAAGTTGTTCGAATTAAAAAAATAAGAAGAGAATTTTATCACTTCGTGCCACTTAAATGAGATACAAAATATTTTTGTTAGAAAGAAGATTCAAAACTTTTGTTTTGTATTGTAAGATATTGTATTAAAAACAAAAACAAAAATCATTTTTTACGAGTAATTAGTATATTTGGAATTCGGGATTGTTGGCCATGGAGGAATCCATAGTGGTAGAGAGTGTCTTTGTTTAAAGAAGAGGAATCTAATTTTCTCAGCGACTGAAGCCCTAACTTAGTCAACCAAGAACCCTAAAGAGGTTAGGTTTATACAAGAAAAATTATATAGAGAAAACGAAAATAAACCACATTACAAAGCTATCATGGGCTTAGGCTCAACTCAGATCTCAGAGAATGGAAGTTATTTACTTATTGGGCTCAAAGGTCCAACTGATAGATTTTTAAAAGTTTTTTTCTTGTTTAGATATCATATTTTAGTCAAAGGAGTTAAATTCATTATGATTTATGAGAAACATCTTATATCATTGGTTTTCTAATCTGAATATGTGTAATAAACCTCTTAAATTTTCCTACTTGACAGTCACTTGCACTCATGGCAATGAAAATTCTCTTATATATTGTATCTCAGTGACATTTAGTCCAAAAATGAAAGTTTATTATTTTTGTTAATGTTTTCATGCATTTATTCAATTTCTAAATATTTAATTGTTTGATGAGTGGGATATACCGTTTTCACTTTTAAAAAGAATGATTCCACAATTTTTTTTTTTCCTGCCGTTCACAACATTTATCCAACTTACACATTAAAAAAAAAATGATTTCACTATATATGCATAGTGATAAAAAGTTTGTGGTAAGAAAAACATATTTTATCTTGTGAAACCAGCTTTAAATGTTTAATGATTATAAGTTTAGATGATAAACTGTATTCATCTAACGTCCGCAAATTGATTTACAGTTATAAAATTTTCCAATATTCTTTGGATTAAAAGCAGGAGTTGTTAAAAGTTTTTCTCCTACTCTACTATCCCCTTGACAAATTAAAACCAAAGTCAAATATACCAAATTTAACAATTTTCATACATGAAAAACCGGAAATATTGGGTCAACGAGGGAAACACGACGGAACGAGAGATGAATCGCCGGCCTAATTTGTGTAGAAAAAAACAAGTGAACTAAAATACAAGAAAGACTTTGAATAAAAAAATAAAAAAATGTATGATTCAAAAAAGGCATGCAAAATGGCAATAATAATGTGTACAAATTGTCAAAGGAGAGGGCTGCGAGAGAGAAGCGCGTGGTCAGCACGACGAAACAGGTAGGAGAAAGTTTCACCAGCTCTTTAAGAAAAAAAAACAAAACCCCACCCACCTTCTTCTTAACCCATCTTTTCCACATTATCACCTAACCTCCTCTCAACCATCTCTCCTTATTCTTCTTTACATCTCATAAGGAATTGTATCGTTCCTTCCACACGCCTCTCATCACTTAATCCTCATTTTTGTCTCTCAATCATAATCGTCTCTTATCCGTAAGTTCTTTTGATTTTGTGATTTCATCACATTGATTATGTGTATGATAGATCTGATTTAGGTTTAGTCGCTTAGATAATCTTCAACCTCTATTTGAATCACTAGTGCTCTTTGACTCATTAGCTTTACTGATTTTTTGTGGTTTCTGTCCGATTCTTTTGATCAGTCTCTGTGCCGACCACACGATTGTTTTCGTTTTTGGTTTTGCTCCAATTTTTCTTAATTTTGATGGGTAAATTTTGTTCTTCGTGCTTGTGAATTATTTGAGATTTTTGCAAGGTTCTATTTAGCTCCTATATTAGATTGACTCAAATGTAATTTCTTTTGATTCAGAAGTTTCAATTATATGCGATTGTTTATCGATTTACAACTTTCCGGTTCTAAAATCTGGAATAAGATTTTGGGTTTAATGGTATATTAAAGTTTGGTTGATGTTGTTTCAGCATCTAACTATTCTTCATACTTAGCTTGCTTCATTAGTTTTCATGCCTCTGTCATTGTACCTTTGTGTTTGTGAGGAGACTTTTCTTATGATTCGTTTGTTTGTTTGTTATTGTTCAGATTCGGTTCTCTTTTCAGCACCAACAAGAATGGATCGTTGTTCTGGAGGCTTGAACGAAAATTCCATGGCTTCTCAGTTAGACGTTCTCCGATGCCCATTCTTGAGGAACATCAATGAGCCCACTAATCTCTCACTCTCTTCATCCTTGCCTTTTCCCATGCCTGTAAGTAACCATCTGATGCTACCATCTATTTACATATCTTGCACTGCATTGATTCTGATCGTGTCTCATCACTTGTTGTATTGTCTTTGTGTAAATCATATAGGTCCGAGCTGGAAAAGGACCCATCTTTGAAGATGGACCCAATTTTGATACGGCGTTTCGGCTTTTCCATGGACAAGATGGAGTTGTCCCTCTCTCTGACACCGCACGAGCTGAAGCAGAGAAGCCCGTGCCTGTATTCCATCCACTTGCTGCTAAGGCGGCCACAATTAGTCTCTCATCCTTTGGAACTGGAGGGCCTTTTGGGTTTGATGCATTTTCTGACATGTTTAAAAATCAAAAGAAGAAATCAGACTCATCCAAAAACAAGGTAAAGGTTTTATAAAGTTCTTGCTTAGCATGTATCTTCTCAAAATGATGTGGATAGTTAAAGAATTGTGTCTTAAGGAAATATTTAAGCCTTTCAAGAACGCTGAAACAAAGAAAATGTTGGCTTATGAGATTAAATTCAAGAATATTTTTGATTGTTGCTTACTTGTTGTTTCTCTTTCAGGGAGGAAACCACGAAGCTATGGGAGACGAATGGCTAAAAACAGGAAATTGCCCAATTGCAAAATCATATCGAGCTGTAAGTGGTGTGGCACCGCTTGTGGCGAAGATTCTGCAACCACCTCCAGGCATGACATTCAAATGCCCTCAAGCTATAGTCACAGCTCGAGCAGCGATATCAAAAACACCTTTCGCTAAGAACCTCCGCCCACAACCTTTACCAGCCAAAGTACTAGTGATTGGGATGTTAGGCATGGCACTAAATGTGCCTCTAGGGGTTTGGAGAGAGCACACTGAAAAATATTCGGCATCTTGGTTTATAGCTCTTCACGCAGCGGTTCCATTCATAGGAATACTGAGGAAGTCGGTGTTGATGCCTAAAACAGCAATGGTATTTACTATAGCAGCATCAGTATTGGGACAGGTGATTGGGTCAAGAGCAGAGAGGCGGAGGCTCAAGTCGGTAGCTGAGAAGAAGCTGACATTGAACGGACCAAATCCGTCTTCCGTTGAAGCAAATGAGATGCAGTTTGTGGGAGTTTCATCGGATGGAAGGTGCGGTGATAAAGTGGTGATGAAGTGGAATCCCATGTTGCTTGATGTTGCAAGTCCTGTGTCTTCATGAGCAGCCAATGTGGTCTGCTAAAAGATTTTGTTTTCTTCGAAGATTTCGAAATATATATGTAATTGTTTTCTTCTTTTATTCGGCGATTGTATTTAAAAAGTTTCTTAATGTTTGAGAAAAACAAGAATAAAGCCATTTTTCAAACTGTTGTATTTATTAAATGTAAAAGATTCGGTTGATTGAATAAAAGGAAAAAAAAAAACTGAAATAAGATGTTTGGTGTTTATGCATTTCATAGGCAACGTTAGATATGAACAACGTTATTGATGAGTGGTTCAATGGTGCTAATGATTTTAAGAGCATCATTATCAGAGACTCTTAGGGGTTTTCCCGATTTTTTTTTTTTAATTAAAAAAGATTTGGAATTTTATTATCGCGATGAATCACGTCGCGACACGTGGCATATTTTGGGAAGACTCAGTGTCTTGCGGGAAGACACTGAAAAGACACAAAATGGTGGACTCCACACGGGAAAACCCCCAAAAAAGTGACCGATGAGGATGGCGTAAGGGCATCCTCATCGGATATATTAAAAGTGGGTGTCTTCCGAAATTAATAATTTTTTTTTTAAAATTATATTTATTAATTTTTTTTTGTTTCGACAAATCGAGCGGCGACACGTGATAGAATCGGGAAGACCCGATGTCTTGGGGAAGACACAAACACACTCGGAAAGACACGAACGTGGCCCCATCTGCGTCATTTATTTTTTTTAATCGGGAAAACACCCTCTTAAATGTGCAATGAGGATGCCCTAAGGGCATTGCAAGAAAGACACAAATACAAAGTTGCGAAATATTGCAAATCAAAGTGGTTGATGCCTTGTTGGTGAAACAATCTTGTAACTTGTTGTATATGGAATGGTCAATTACGTCGATGTAAAGACGACCACGCCGATATAGCCATATGTCTAAAAACAAATAAAATGAGGTTTATATGCATATAAAAAATGTATATTAGGGATACGTCAACTCTTACAAGTTACAATTTTGCTAGTCTCCTAGCAAAATTCCATACAGTGCTTGAATGTCTTTGTTTAACTGGACGTGTCCTTTAGCTATTTCCTTTTTAGTATTGTAATTACGTCGTACAAGAAAACTAATTCATAAGGTGCGTCGGAAATACTTAAAACAAATCAAGTTGGAATGTATCACATGAGTTTGATACGATTTTACAACTTCTGATAAGTGCACCTTGGCATGATGGTATCAAGTTTGTTTTCAGAAAGTTGATTTTGATTCTTTTCAGAAAACATACAATGTGAAATAACACTAATAATAAATAAATATATATAAAAGGAAAAATATATAGGATGAGCAAATGGTTGTATATTATAGTACTTGTTTTGTTTGTTTCATATCAGTTCGTTTTTGACATTAAATTTTACTCCCTCCAGATTTAGCCAGCATACATCATTAAATTGTTGTCATTAACCTCTTAATGCATATGCATTAGAAAATAGTTTGATTAACCTATTTTTGTCAAAATCTTTTAAGATGGGACGGTAAAAATGTATCTTAAAAAGTTTTGAACAAAAATCAGAAAAATGATGTTTACCAATTTATAAGCCATGCTATCAAATTTCTCTAACTTTATTTTTATAGTTGTAAAAATAAATGGTCCGGGGCAAATATATGGGATATTGGGACATTTGATAAGGCTTTAATAAGTATTAAAGATTTAAAACAAATCTTTTTAAGAGAAAATGATCCCACCATTCTCAATATGTATAAATGTACCTATGTGATCTTTAGGGACCTATTTGGGTATAAATTAAAAACAAACATTAAAACCAAATAATAAACTTGTGATCTTTGTTACCATATAGTGTACATATATAAATATAGAAATTACGTTAACCCTCCAAATAGATTTTTTGTTTCTTAACACCATAAAAAATGACGTGTATACTATATACAAATATCAGTTACCAAATACAGAGTATTCAAACAGAAAATACCCATCTGTTTAGGCAGAAGATTCGATCATCACACGTCCTACAATATCTTGTTTTGCGACCTCACCCACAAATTTATTTCCTATAAATTCTATTCCTCTCTCTATCTTTTCTTTTCCAGCCCACTTATCTTCTCTTTCTCTTGTCTCCGTGAAGTTGTGGGATCTTCTTACACAACGGCAACAAGAATATATTTGTCTTATTTGTTTCATTTGTTCCTTTTGTTCTTGTCTTTGTAACAATTATTAAGAAAAGTACTAAAGCTTGAATTTGAATAATAATGATGGGAGATAATGAAGGGAGAAGAACGCCGTTAATGAATCTTGGGGTTCAAGTGTCGATGCGACTATTAGCCATTGGAGCTGCACTGGCCTCGATGTCGCTCATGATCACTAGCCGTGAAGTTGCCTCTGTTTATGGCATTGCTTTTGAGGCTAAATATAGCTACTCCTCTTCCTTTAGGTATATTAATTAATTAACCTTTTCATCTACATCAGCTACTGCTTTTTTTATGAATTTGTGTAGGAAATTATCTAATTAGTGAGATAACATATGATGAAACGAAGCATTCATCTGCATGAAATTTCACCTTTCACATTGATAATTATGAGAAAATCACACAAATCCAATTAAGAAGATTGAAAAGATGAACAAACAAATTCTTATTCAAAAAAAAAAAGATGAACAAATTCAAAAGCGATACATCCCTCTCGTTTGATGTAGGTTGTAGGAAAACATGTGGGATAAAATCATTTTTCATCCTTATTATTTTTGTTTTCATTCATCCACATCTGATATCTTTATTTCATTGATTTGTCTCATATGTTTTTGTTTGTTAAAATTTCCTAAATATCAAGATTGTTACAATAAAGTAAGATATCGAGTGACGATGATATGACAGTGTGTAAGCTTTGATGTTGGACAGGTATTTGGTGTACGCACAGATAGCTATCTGTGCCATGACATTGGTTACGCTCGTATGGGCTTGTTTAGCTGTCCGCAGAGGAGGACTTGTTTTTGTACTCTTCTTCCTTGATTTGGTAATTATTCTCCATATTTTCAATCCAAATATTTTGATAGCTAAATATACGAGGAGACTATTGATAAATATAATATTTGAACACTTTGAGATGGGTTTGATATATTAATGACCAGCTTGTGAGTATGACGGCGATATCTTCCTTCTCCGCGGCCTTCTCGGAGGCTTACATAGGGAAGTACGGTAACACACACGCCGGTTGGCTTCCGATCTGCCATTATGTACATGGTTACTGCAATCGTGTCACTATCTCACTCGCTATGTCCTTCGTCTCTTTTGTCCTCTTATTCATCCTTACGGTCTTAACTGCCTCTGCTGCTCGTCGTTCCTGATTTTTTATTTTATTTTAACATTTTTTATTTCATCATACTATATACTCCAAGATATTTTTAGTCTTTCTTATATACTTGGATTTCATATATTGAAAATTTGGTTTGATATTATAGAATGACGTTGTATGATTCCGTGTATTTATATCCTTGAGACTTCTTCTGTTCTTTGTTGTGCTTAGTCTTGTATTTGTTTGGAGGAAATACAAGAAACAACAAAAATGTTTTAAAGAAGAATTTTACTTTGTTTAGGAGAATGAGCATACGTACACTGTACACTAAGCTACTTGTACCACCCAAGAGGCCAAGAGTAATTATAACATGCGGAAATAATTTAAACATGTTTACGTAGAATAATGTAAACTGTAAACGTAGAGAGGCCCAACTAAACGCAAAAGAACCAAGATGGGCCCGTTGAAGCAACTTACGTTTGGATCCAGGCCTGTCATAAGTCACTTGGTAATTGTGGGACCCATAGGAACATGTGCCGAAGATAGGCCTGAATCCCGAAGAACAAACCTCGGCCACAAAATCGAAAATTTGAGTTGCATCCCCTAAAACGTCACCGTATCTGCTCTCCTCTACTTGGGACAAAAAGATTCAGCTTCTTAAGAGATTACACCTTATCCAATTTGAGTTACCATTAGGACTAGGAGAAGCCATTTTTCTTTTCTTTTTGGACTGTGAGCTGTGTGTATTGCGCTTAATCTTCTTCAATGGCTTCCTTATCAACCGCTTCTCTAAGCTTCAAAGCTCCGTCCACCAGAATTTCTCAGGTGACTTTACAAATTCTCTTAAATCTCAACATATATAGTTTATTTGTCATTCTATTTTTGAAAACACTTCGGAAACCCAAACATTTCACTTGAAGTATAGTAGTTCATGAACCACATCTTTAGGAGATTCGGTTTAAGTTTTTCCACTTGTGTTCAAAAGCCGACATCATATAACACAAATATCGTCGAATACTGTAAATCAGCAGGTGTTGAGGAAAGCCTCAAGCTCTCAGTCTATGACCTTTGGTCGTTTCTCATCTTCAAAGAGCCTTCGTCTTCAAATCAGTTGTGCAGTAAGTAAATCTTTGTTTAAAGCTAAAAGAATGAATTATATGAGAAATGCAATAAGTTGATTTGTAACGTGTGAGAGTTACAGGCGAAAGCAGAGACGGTGCAGAAAGTGAGTGACATTGTAAAGGAACAATTGGCTTTGTCTGCTGATACTCCTCTCACTGCTGAATCTAAGTTCTCTGCTCTTGGCGCCGATTCTCTCGACACCGTACGTTATACTCTCTCCATTGCATATTAATGTGATGTTATTACTCTCTCTGTTTCATAATGATGGAATATGGATGCAGGTGGAGATAGTGATGGCGTTGGAGGAAAAGTTTAATATAAGTGTGGAGGAATCTGATGCTCAAAACATTACGACTATCCAAGAGGCGGCTGATTTGATAGAGGACCTTGTTCAGAAGAAACCCGCCGCCGAAACTGCTTGAACTATCCCGGTTTAAAACAAACCGGTACATTGAACCGGCTGTGACCTTTTCTTGGTTTCAGAGCATTCTATTTTGGTATTTATTAGACCTTCTCTTGTTATTTTTTTTCCTTTTGGAAGCTAAGATTGGATGTTGACGACGAGATAACTTTGGTACGTTGAGATTGATTCTTTGTGGTGATTGGTCTTTTATGGCGGATATATAAATGTGTTTTTGTATCACTACCGCATGGCTTTGTTAGTAGTCTAACTATCTTCAAAGATTGAAAAGGAGAATTAATCTTGGGTTACGACTTTGGTAGGGGGTAAATAACCTAGGTATGTAAAACAAATATCTAGTTGTGCCTACTCAAATATGTTAAAACACTACCCAAAAATATACACGATTTTAGTTGACTCGGAATATGGGTCGGAGTTTTTGGATATTCTCACGTATGCTAGAAAAGATTTGCGGTCATTTCAAATGCATATACCGAGATACGGAATATAGTTGACTCGTATTTAGTTACTCCTTAATTGTGTTTGTAGAAGGATTCATTCCTTAATCGCTTAATTGGCTTCAAGCCCCTAATCGATGATCTTTGGCTATATATATGTGCAAACTCGTGTCTACATGGTGCAACAGGTAACACAAACTTCATCAAAATTCAAACCAATATTACAAAAGGTACTAACACAAACATTTTGAAACCATCATCAAACCAATACAAAAGGTAACACAAATCTTATTATGAACAACGGGCGAGTGTCTATTAGAATATAATCACAAATCTTTGTGATCAATCAAATGAAAAAAACTTGTAAACAAAAGAGATTAATGAGAGAAAGAAAGAGTAGAAAACATGTTTTCCCTTTTTTTAATCTATAAATTTGTTCAATATAATTTACATAAAATGTTACATATTTTTTTCCTCTTGATTAATATAATAGAGTTGGCATGCAAGTTGGCAACAACAATTAAAATACTGAATCAAATCTATGATTGAAAAATATTAATTTGTCTCCGTCAAAATTCACCTAAACTCACCAAATGTACAATTTGGTTTTGTTTAGAGTTAAAAAAAAAAAAAAAAAAAACACATTAAACCAAATGAGGTCTAAAACAAATAAAAACAATAAAAAATGGGTCCCACGTTCTCTCAACTTCCTCTCCCGCCACCATTCTGTCCACGTCTCTAGCGAATACATCTTCTCCGATTTTCATCATTTCTTCCTCAGCTCAAACTAAAATCCTTCCCACCTTGTTGACTCCGTCTTCTAAATTACATTTCAACCTCTCTGACCTAAACAATCCTTCTAAACCTCTATCTATCTCCATTTCTGTATAGAGTTTCTTAGGTTGAGCAATTGCTAGCTAACTGTATATATATAAACACATCTGTATAGACGGAAAAAATGGCGCGGAGGCGGCGGGATACTCTGGATATTGGCGGAACAGGAAGCTCGGCTTCTTCTTCACCGTCTATGTCTCCGGCGCATCGGATGAGCACCGGAGGAGGAATCTCTGGCAGAAGCACTCTCCGGAAGCAAAACGCCGCGGAACTGCTGGCGAAGGTTATGGAGAAGCGCGATTACGACTATGATTACGACGATGAAGATGGACACGAAGATCTCTACCAGGTACATCTTCCACCACCTCTCATTCAAGCTCGAAGACGAGATGATAAACGTATTGTTAAGGGTCCGGTCAACGGGAAACAAGCTCCGGTCGTGAACCGAGTCATACTTCCGCCGCCTAATTTTGACGATGAATCTGACGGTGATGAAATTGCAGCCGATGTGCCTCGGAATCGAGTGGAGATTCCGAGAAAGAATACTAGGGATCGGAAAGAAGCTCCGACGGTGAAACCAGTCGTACTTCGTTCTAAATTTGACGATGAACTTGACAACGATGAAATTAGAGCTAATGTGCACCGGAATCAATTAGAGAATCCTGGAAACAATGGTAGGGGTCCGGTCAACGGGAAAAAAGCTCAGGCCGTGAATCCAGTCATACCTCCGCCACCTAAATTTGACGATGAATCCGACGGTGATGAAATTGCTGCCGATGTTCCTCGGAATCCAGTGGAGATTCCGAGAAAGAATACCAGAGATCGGAAAGAAGCTCCGACGGTGAAACCAGTCGCACTTCGTCCTCAATTTGACGATGAGCT
>CM051387.1:13975719-14450719 GCA_028015245.1 Cardamine occulta
CGACGATGAAAAAAATAGGACTAATGTGCCCCGGAATCAATTGGAGAATCCTGGAAAGAATGGTAGGGATCCGGTCAGCGGAAAAATAGCTCTGGCGGTTAGAACTTTCACACCTCCGCCTAAATTTGACGATGAACTCGACGATGACAAAGTTACAGCCGATGTGCTCCGGAATCCGGTTGAGATTCCTCAAAAGAATGGTAGGGGTACACTCAGGGTTAGAGTTCCGGCATATTCGCGTCGGAATCCGATTGAAGATTCTGAGCTGAACGGAAACGACAAACCAAATGTTCAATTTGATGTGCCTGCAAAACAATCGGAAGCTCAATTAAAGTATAAGAAAAGGTAAAACTATAGTTTATACAAATTTTGCTCTCAAGTCTCATCTTCTTTTGATTGTGTTGTATTTGATGAAATTACTGGGAACGAACCATTAGTTTTAGGTTTCGCCCTGCAGACATTATAGCACCGCATACCTCTATTCAGCAGGAAGATGATCGAGAAGCCTCAGCCCTGCGTGATGAAGTACGTTCTTCCCAAAAACTCGAAAAGTACTATATTGGTTAAATGATTGATCTCTCATTTGAAACCAACTCATTATCATTGCAGTTAGATATGCTTCAAGAAGAAAACGATAATATACTGGATAAGGTCAGTGTGATCTCTCTCTCTACCTCTAATGTTGTTCATTAGTTTGTGTTTGTTGCCTTTTTGTACTGGATGAGTATAATCTTGAGTTACAATGCAGCTTCAGCGCGCTGAAGAAAGACGTGAAGCAGCAGAAGCAAGGGCGAAGGAGCTTGAGAAACAGGTGTTTATGATATCCAGTATAGTTTACTTGTGTAGACATGTGTAGACATGTATGTTTATATACAATGTTGATGATTACTTTTAAGCTTGGTATGAATTGCAACAGGTTGCTTCTTTAGGTGAAGGGGCAAATTTTGACGTCAAACTCTTGAAGAGGTTTGGTTTTCTTGTCTCTATTGTAGCATTCTTCGTTCCAAAAAAATGTTTTTCACGAACTTTGCGCTGATCTATCCAGGAAAGAAGCAGCATTGCGTCAAAGAGAGGTCCGTGATGCATTCATATTTTAATGGATGTTTCATTTGTTCTGTGAAATATGCATGTCCTTTTTTCTTCGGCAAGCTTGTGTTGGCGTTTCCTTTGACAGTAAATTTATTGAAAGGGAGAACATAAATCTATTGCAGACAGCATTAAGGGCTGCTGAACAGAAAAGAGATGGAAGACACAGGGAAACTGATGCCTTACGTTCAGAGTTTCAGGTACAATGCTCTGGTAAACACTGGTAGTCTACTCAAGTTGGTATTTAACATTAAAGTATGCTCTAGACTTTATATGCTATATAAACCTTTTACTTGACATGGGAACGATCATCTCTTCTTTGTTGTGTTATGATCAGAGCTTGAAAGATGAAGCAGAGAAGGCCGCTGAACAGCTCCACGAGGCTGAAGCTGAAACAAAGTCTCTTCGGACAATGATACATAGAACAATGTTGACTCAAGAAGAAATGGTTTGTTCAAAAAACTAAAAATAGAATTTTGTGCACTGACAAGTTTACCCCACCTTCCTTGTTTGACTAACCTTGTAGGAGGAAGTTGTTCTAAAGAGATGTTGGCTTGCTCGTTACTGGGAACTAGCTGTTCAACATGGTAAGAAAATTCCCCTCTCCTAAAGTCCATTCTCTGTTGGGTATTGACCTGCCATGATTTATAAGATGAAGTAGCCTGTTCCTCTCATTCTGGTGCTAAGAGTTCAAAGGGGTTTAACGATTTCAAAAATGGTCCTGATATGATTAAAACATGATAAGAGCATATGTTTCCCATTCTCACAGTGTACTTTTCCACTAGATTGTATACTGACATGGAAAACAGCTATCAGGTCCTGACTAGCTGATCAATTATCTCACCATAGACTTAATTAGTGGGAGTTGATCGACAATATACCTTGCAACCCTCTTTTGGAAATGTTTACTTATGCACCTCATTGGGTCACTCTTAGGAATATGTGAGGATGTATCCACATCAAGACATGAACATTGGTCAGCTTTAGCTCCACTTCCCCTTGAAGTTGTCCTTTCTGCTGCTCAAAAACCTGAAGACTCCTGGCAGACAGGTCCGATCTCTGTTTTACTGCCAATATTTCTCACAAAATTAAGCATCAACTAGGGCGCTATTGGCCACTAACCACTCGCTCGCATTTTATTTGAGGATTCAACGTAAATGATAACATCACATATGGCAGGTGGTAGTGATCGCACTTGGAGCAAAGTCGTTAGTAATTTCAGTGATGTAAATGGAGAAGGAAACATAGAGAGTATGCTTGCTGTTGAAACGGGTTTGCGAGAGATGGCATCCTTGAAGGTTTATGCCCACATTTTCTAATCAGAATCTGATGTTTTTTTACTGAAAATCTGTTGCTCAGCAAATAAACATCTCATACATATCGTTTCCTGCACCTCATAGGTCGAGGATGCTTTAATGCTTGCACTTGCTCGGCATAGACAAACAAATGTAGTCCGACAAGCGGGCACTGGTAAATATCTAAAAATGATTAGCACATATGAATACTGATCATGTTGAATATTATACAACAGACACTCATGTTATTATAATATCCAGATGCCAGGGTGCAAGGGGAATCTAAGTTTTCGGAAGCATTTGGTGAGTTACATCCTTAGAGCTGTTTCTGTGACTATCTTGACAGAATATTATATAAGTTAAACAACAAGCCTCTTAACAAAATCTGGTCTTGTGTTTGCTTCATCTATATTGTATATGAATCTTATTATGGTGCAATAGGATGGGCTTATTAATGAATGGTTTCTCTGAATTTTGATTGCAGAGTTGAGTCATGATGAGCAACAGGATATTCTCTTTAAAGAGGTAATTACATCTTTACCGGAAGATGCATTTATTTAGCAGGATCATATTCATTAACTCAAACACACAAATATACATATGGTCTAGGCATGGTTGTTGTATTTCTGGAAAAGAGCTAAAATCCATGGCGTGGAAAGTGATATAGCGGAAGAACGTCTGCAGTTCTGGATCAACCGTCTCGGGCAACAGACATATTCACATGATGCAGTTGATGGTATATTATTATTACATTGAAGCTAAATGTATGAGTTAATTAAGTTAAAACTCTGATTCTTTTTGTGTGTGTTTTGTGGGGGCAGTGGAAAGAGGAATGAGGGAGCTAAGGAAGCTTGGAATAGAACAACAATTATGGGAAACATCTCGTAAAGAACTCATCGACTCCAATTTTCCTTCTCTTTCCGTTTCTGACTACTGTGATGAGTGACCATCTCCAATCACCTCTCTGCTTCCAATCTTCTAAATCCACAACGCGCAAACACTCACACACACACTGACACATATATACACTCACGAAGTTTATCAAATCCACTCTTTCTTTTTCCATTACATTAGAAACTCCATCATCATTAGTGTCTCAAAGAAGAATTCAATACTATATAAATATGATTTGCTTTCAGACTGTGTTCCGATTGTTTGGGACATTTTGGGCTTCTACATTGTTACGTGTATAACACTCTCCATTCCTTTACCACTCTTCATCAGCTTACCTAATATATAAGACCACATCCATCGCACAAAAATGAGGGAATCTTTACTTAAAAAATAAAATAAAAAATAAAATACAGTGGAGACATTTATGAGATGGGTGTCTTGGTAGAGACACTTAAGGCACTTATCAAAACACATATTTGTCACTTTTTTATTGGTCATTACTTATTTTTTAATTTTTTTAATTTTAAAGACACTTTAGAGATGACTAACCAATGAAGTTGCTCTAAGATCATCTCTATTGCACATAAATAGAGGGTGTCTTAACTTTAATAATTATTAAAATTTAAAGATATCATCTACAACTATCTTTATCTCTTCTCTAATCAAAACACTCTCCTCTTTTTACTCAAAATTATATTAATTTTATATTTAAAGATATCTTCTCATTTTAACTAACAACTACGTTACATGGAATCGGAAGCTGGTACGTGGAAGCGGGGAAGCGAAATTTTTAAAAAAATTAGGAAGCGGGTACGTGTTGGAAGCGTATACATATATATAATATATATATATATAATATAATAATAAAACATAAAGACTAATTTAAATAAAATATTTTAAGTAACAACAAAATCCAATACATAATTTAAAAAGCAACTAAAATACTAACATTTGAAGTCACTTGTTAAGACCTTCTTCATCATTCTTATTTTCATCAACTCCATCAAACACAACCGCTTCCAACTCTGGTTCATCAAGAGAAAGATCTGAAAACTCAAGTCTCCCCACATTAATCTCATCCAATGAATCAAACTTGTCACCTCCAACATCCCACATATGATTTGGTCCTTCTTTATAAATAGAACTCTTTCTAGATAGAAGACGAACGTTAGTGTGCACAAATACCAAATCTTCAGCTCTTTGTGGAATAATCTTGTTTCTTGTTGCAGAATGTATGAACTTATGTGTACTCCAATTCCTTTCACAACATGAGGACGAAGATGGTTGTCCAAGCAACTTAAATGCTAAGGCTTGGAGTTTTGGTGCGGAAGATCCATGAACTTCCCACCATCTCAAAGGCTCTAGAATAAACCTATCATGAATTGCATCAACACTTCCAAAATCTTCCAAGCATAAAGAGAAATTAGAATATTCAACATTAACCTCCCTCTTTTCATCTTGATTTGGAAAATAATTCATGATGCAATTTTTTCTTTCTCTAGTAACCTCCAAGTCTTGATGTGGAGCTTTTCTATTGTTCTCTTCTCCAAGTCACTCTGAACTATAATATCTGCATCCAAAAAAATATACAATAATTATGGTTAACGTAAAAAGCCATAAACCGAAAAACATTCATGAAAACGAGAGAGTTTGCTAATGTTACAGTTCATATAGCATGATAAACTAAGTAACTTACTTGGGATTTAGAGAGTGTGCAATACAATGAAGAGGAGTGTTACTCTTGCTCCAACGAGATGTCAAAATAGAATGTATTGCATTTCAAAAAACAGAGTCATCATCAAGTTGTTTTCTTTCTCTTTTAAAGATAGCATTCTTCACCTCCCGAATCATACTTTCCCACCATTCATAGACTAGATGAAGAGAAGGTCTATCAGTATCAGCAGCTCTAATCACGCTATAGATAGTCAAAGTGAAAGATAAGACATATTCAATGTCATCCCAAAAAATCTCATCTAATATTTTTTTATTCACTGCCGATGCTCTCTCCGCACCATCTTCTTTATAATCATCCCATTTAGGACTGATCACCATTTGCTGCAATCCAGTTTTTATTTTTTTGAATCTTTTCAACATCACAACTGTGGAGGCAACCTGTGAAAATAAAAATTAATGATCTTAGACTTCATATTTAATAATATAAGTAATATATAATTTAACAAAAGAGATTACAAACCTTGTAGAAGCAATGGTAAGGAGTTTAAGTTCACAATGCTCGGTGAACATTACAAGCCTCATTCCATGGTTCATAATAAAAATTTTGATCCAATTCACATCCTTGCTAAGAGACTTTATCCAATAACAAGCTTCATACACATCTTCATTGTTTCTTGTGGTCAATGACAGTGCACATATATTCTTCAAAGCAAGGTTCACGGTATGAACCACATATGGTGTCCAAAAGATACTAGGAAACTTGGCTGAAATAAGGGCACCAGCTTTTACACAATTCGAAGCATTGTCGGTGACTATCTGAACCACATTGTCATGCCCCACCTCATTGTCAAATCTGCAATCATCTCACCGGATTTTGTTTCACCTTGACTATTGATTGCTCTTAACATCATTGGACCACTCTCATTTGCAGAGATCAAGTTAAATATCGGTCTTCGTTGTGGATCTGACCAACCATCACTACATATACTAACTCCTTTTTGTTTCCATGTGTTCTTCAAAGGCTGCAAGTTCATGTCAATATTCTTTCTTTCTTTTTGAAGAAGTGTAGTTCTCAATGAATTATATCCAGGTGGAACATATCCAGGAAGTTTTGATGCACGCACATATGAGCTACGATAATGAGGATTTTTTGCAAGGTTAAAAGACAAACCACCTGTATAGAACATTCTAGCTATCTCACCATCACATTGCTCCCTAGCTTCAATCTGAAATGCTTTGTCCACAAGACCCATTCCCTTTCTCTTCTTTGGATCAGACCCACTTGGACTAAAATCTTTATAACTCATATCATAATCAAGAGAAGGACTCGATGGTTTCCTTGATGACGAAGGCAATGGAACTGCTTTAGGAGCTGCACGTTTGATTCTCTCCTTGCATTCATTAACCAATTTTTTTATGTTATCTCTTTGTTGAGGTGTAACCTTCCAGCATCCTTTAATTCCCTTAATTTTTTCTTGTAACAAATGAGTCATGACTCTAGTATGAGATCCAACATATGAATTATTGCAAAATTTGCATTCAAACCTCCAAGATCCTCCTCCAGCCAGCGTCTCAATTTTTTTCACATAAATCCACAAAGGAGCTTTATCATCCACAATAGAGGAGTCATCTTTATTTATAGGATCTTAAGACATATTAGATGTCCTTGTATTCTTGGAAAACTAATGATTTGAAAATTAAGAACAATAAGTCAATAACACTAGCAGATTTATAATTTTCACAATTAAAAACACACACACATATATATATATATATTTATGTCTAGGTTAATAATAAGAACAAAAACACCACACCACAAAAACACCACACCATAAAGGATATATATATCCTTTATATTCCAGAAGCAAAAAAATGGTGACGATTGCGAGTACAAACAAAGGAGGCAGAATCACTATCATTCTTTATCATTGGCCTAAAACCTCACCATTTGTCTCATTACCCACACTAGCGTATTAGATATTATAGTTTTTCGTCTTAATTTTATATGGATCAGGTCACACACAGTACAAGTTGCCATACAAAGCCTGATATATATATCCTAACTATATTAGCTGTACAAAACTTTGATATTCTATAAATCATCTAAGATTCCTACGATATTCATAGATTACTCCATATTCAAATTGACTGGGTTTGGTATTATTTACCTCAGTGTTATTTTCTTTTGTTCAAGAGATTACGTGATGAGTCCTGGAAAAATCAATCAATGTTAGAGAGGGATAGATTCGTGGTTGATGAGGAACAAGGTTTCTTTGGAGAATAGTTAACAAAAAAAAAAACTTTTCACATTCTAAACTTCTCATCTCTTTTGTATCTTTATTAACTAAAGTTTTTAAAAGTTATGTAATTAAATCTTAAGAAAATGGGCTAATAAACCCACAAGTTATATGTTTTTTTTCTTTTTTTTTTCCAAAGTCGCTTCCGATCATCTCCTTCGACGCTTTCACCTCGGAATCGCCGCTTCCTTGCCGCTTCCAAATACCATATTTTTGGAATCGCGATTCTGAGACGCTTCCGCGCGATTCCGGGCGATTCCGTTCTCGCTTCTGATTCCGGAGCGAAAAACGTTGCCCCATGCACGATTCCATGCAACGTAGACTAACATTATCTAAAGTGTCTTCTTAAAGACACTCTTCTTTCTAATCAAAAAGACTCTCCTCTTTTTACTCAAAATTATATTAATTTTATATTTAAAAACATTATCTCTCCTTTATATCAAATACACTCTATTCTTTTTACTCAAAATTATATTAATTTTATATTTAAAGATATCCATAAAATGACTATTGGAAATGCTCTAAGATTTTTAAGAGCAAAAATCTGAACGACAATTACATTCAGTAACATATCAGTATATATACTCTTCTTTATTCTTTTCAGGTTTTTTTACTTCATTTGTGATATAAATTGAATGGACTTCAGGTTTTTTCAGGATTCATCTAACGCTAGTAATTTGTCTAGATAAGTTGAATCTCCTTCACCAATCATCATGAAGGTTTGTCATTTCATAGGTTATCCAAGTCAACAAAAATGACAGTTGGTAGTTAATTTTTTATAAAATAAAATATGATGGCGAATGATAAAGAAACGCGTCTGTGACATACCCGCATTACGGTGGGCCCCATGGAAATCGAAAAGCTGGATCTTCCCCCTATCTTATCTAAAGATAACGATAACACTCTTCACTGCAAGGGCGCCAAACAGAGTAAGGCTCACTTGATTTGCTTTCCCCTACTTCGATAATGCCGTTTGCTCCTTCCTTGTTGTCATCGTCTTCCTCAGTCTCTCAGTTCTTTCCCAGATTTCCCAACGCTTCTAGGTTCAATGTAACTACACGGAGCAGAGCCGCCACCGTCGTCGCGGCATCCGTCACCGACATAGCCGGCGTAGATAGCACAACTATCGCCGTACTCGGAGGTGGCTCCGTAGCAGCCCTTGCGGCGATGGTTTCTCTGACGGATCCGGAGAGGAGACGGCGATTGCAGGCGGAGGAAGTGGGAGGAGGCGACAAGGAGGTCGTGAGAGAGTACTTCAACAGCACGGGGTTCGAGAGGTGGAGGAAGATCTACGGAGAGACTGATGAAGTCAATCGCGTACAGAAGGATATTCGACTCGGCCACGCCAAGACAGTTGAGAACGCGATGCTTATGCTGACGGAAGAAAGATCGTTGGCTGGCGTCACGGTCTGCGACGCCGGTTGCGGAACTGGATCTCTTTCGATTCCACTTGCTAAGGAAGGCGCAATCGTCTCTGCTTCGGATATCTCTGCAGCTATGGTTGCCGAAGCTGAGATGAAGGTGAGCTTTAGTCCCTGCTACTACTAACTAACCTTTCCCCAAAACTCAGGTCGAATTTCAAAATGCAACTGCTGGTTTCGTAATACTTCCCTGTATATACTGCTAAGTTCATCTGCCTGTTGCTAGTATAGATTCTTCTCTTGGCAAGTTAGATAGAAATTTTCATTTGTTATGTTTTGACATCAATTCTGAATCCTTGTGCTTGTTATATTAACTGATTTTGAATATGCATAGGCAAAGGCACAATTACCACCAGGGAATTTACCAAGATTTGAGGTGAATGATTTGGAGAGCTTGAGTGGAAAGTATGATACAGTAGTATGCCTAGACGTGTTGATACATTACCCTCAAAACAAAGCAGACGGAATGATCGCACACCTTGCTTCTTTAGCAGAGAAGAGAGTCATTCTGAGTTTTGCACCAAAGACTTTTTACTATGATATCTTAAAGAGAATTGGAGAGCTTTTCCCAGGGCCTTCAAAGGCTACAAGGGCTTATCTACACGCGGAGGCCGATGTGGAAAAAGCGTTGCGTAAGGTCGGTTGGAAAATCAGTAAGAGAGGACTCACCACCACTCAGTTCTACTTCTCTAGGCTCATCGAAGCTGTTCCAATGTAGATCCATTTTTAAACTAGGTCAGTTTTTGGAAAACTATTCTTATTCTTCTTACCTTCGCATTCTTTTTAACAATTACAAGTATTGTTTACTTAGTTACATATCCCCAGTGCAGTTTGATGGTACTTGAGATTTATCTGATACATGTGAGGATGGTTTAGCTTTACTTTTGGGGTTCAGCGTCTGCATTAGATTTCTGTATAGCAAATTCCTAGCAGGGTTTCAGTCAGATTCACCTAAACTCACTGAAGAGATTTTTCCAACTCTTACTGCATTCTCCGAGGCTGGTCTCTACAAACATGCACTTCTTCAGCCCCCAAATCATGCTTCTTCACTGTTTCATGTGATCAATGTGATATGTAACTTTACTGTATGCTCAAAACTCTTGCAGAAGATTTGCTACAATCATATTGAAGGTCTTAAATACATATTACATATAAAAAACTAAAGAAAACAAACAATCATGGCATTGGAGGAGTAAATGTATGATAGTAACAGAATGAAGTGAGAAGAAAACAATCATCACAACACTCGTTTAAGTCAGAAAAAAATAGAAAACAAAAACACCACAAATGCAGTTTTCGAAACATAAACATAACTCAATCCAAAATTATCTCATTATCTTCTTGGCCGCATACTTCATGAGCATGGTATAAGCTTCATTGTCTTTAGAAATTCTCTTTGTGGAAGGAGAATCTAGTTTCTGTCTTGTGTGTGAATTCCAAAGCTAGATGCCTCAACTGCTTTGTCAATGCCGGTGCTCCACAATAGAACACTCCTGCACATTTATATAGATCATTTCATTTTATATCATCATTATTTTTTTTCTTTTTAGATTTAGCTCTCATTACTTAAATAAATTTGATGAGGGGAAGAGAAAGAGAGAGCTTACCAACATTAGAGCCAGGGTGATCCATAGCTATCTGTGTGTAGACGTTTTCCCAATTAGGTTTGGCGAAATGGGACATCACCCTTGTGCCAGAGACAATGTCTTCACCATTCTTGGCATGGTTTAGTGACTGAAGCATATGTATGAGCGCAGAACGAACGTCTCCTTCTTCGTAGACGCTAGTGCAGTAGTTGTGTAGTTCTATGACTTTACTTTTGTCCCGTTCTGCGATCTCGTTCATGATGTTCTTAAACCAATCATATGAGCCCTGCTCCCTTGTTACCCAATAGAAGTAAGCCTTTCGCGTCTTGAAAGTTTCTTTCTTACTTTGTGGCTCTTGTTGCAATCCCTTCTCAATTTGGTTGAGTTGTTCTTTGGTCTCCGTATTGTTGATAATGTCCTTTATAATGCTGATCATCGGAGTCGCTCCAATCCCAAGGCCGACCAGCAGAACCACCTCGTACTTCTTGTAGTCTTGAGCTGGTGCGCCGTACGGACCATCAATCATGATTTTGGGGTAACTGTGGAACAAAGAAACTTAATATTTATTGTCTTTTTATAATAAAAGAAAGTTATAAATGTATATTTTCTTACCACCAATCAAATATTTATTCATTTGCGTTTAGGTGTATTTATATATTTGGCTACGTGTGAATCATTTTTTTTTGCTGGAAAGGTTAGAATATATACTTACTCGGGATTATTTGCACCATGCAACATATCTCCAACTGGAAGTGGCTTAGACACCTGAGACATATCACACCATTCTTCTCAAACGATCTTTCCTTGACATCAAGACTAATAAAGATATAATCTTAAGAGGAGGTTTAGAAGTAAATAAGACCTTGGAGAAAACTCCTTTAAGAGCCTTTGTCCAATCTCCCAATGATTTTATATGAACGCTCAGATAGTCATCTTGTGGTGAAGAAGTTATTGAAAATGGATGCCTGCACAGAGATATGTATACAATCACTTGAATTGATATTAAAATGGCTTTAGAGTTCTTAGCTCTTACGAGTGTTTTTTGCATACCACTCAAACGGTGAGACTGCTGGACAATTTACAAACATGTATTGACCGCTCTTGTATTTGAATTTTGTAGGCCTTGACATTTGCAATGTCAAAACGTTTCCAGGGTATGCCGTGACATTTTCAACTTTTACTGTCCTGATGCTTGATCTGAATGCTCGTATCAATCTCTCGCATGCATAGAGAGCTACTGGTACTATCAAATACATCCACGTCTACAAACAAAAAGCCCTCGAGTTTAGTTACATTTTCCAACGCTGAGATTACGATTTAAAAACTAAGCACTCACCGTTTTCTTGTACCATTCCTTGCTGAGATACAAGTAGTATCCGTGAATGACAAGGAGAATGTAGACTATAACGAACAAATGATGCGTGTACCAGAAGGCATTGAAGCTAGCGAGTTTCTTTAGTATCCCTGGAAGCTTTTTCTCTAGTTTCCCTCGTCTAAACCAAGGCATAGCCAGTGTAAAAGCAACAGCCATCAAGAAAACCATTACGAGCCCTGTGATTCCTTCTGTTGACTTCACAAAATGCGAGTATCTCTTTGGTTGCTCCTCCCCAAAATATTTTCCGAGAGGCTTGTATTGCTCTTGAGTTGCCGAGATTAGCAGTGGAAAGTCACACGCCAAGTGGGCCACCGCGTGTATGCCTACTCCTATCGTAATTCCCACCGCTATAACCTGTAGGTTTAGGCTTCAAGTTACTATAATGGTAGAGATTCTTGAGAGTGTTTTATTTATAAGTACTGAAGGTTTAGACTAGTTTCCAAGCATGTAAAACTATGTTTATTTTTGTTTAAAACGTCTATATATCTACCAACATAAAAGTGCATGCAATGGATGAGATTATGTGTGGTTTTACCTTATGAAAGTTGAGGTTGTCATCAAAAGGGACAACAACACCCAACCTAGTCTTATTTCTAAGCCATGTGATGGTATTTCTGCATACAGGTAACAAAATCAAGGCCATGTTCAGCTTCAATGTCTCTGCTGCTCCTTTGGCCAAGCATACACAATGCCCCAACACTTGATATACTGCTCTATTCTTGTATTGAATATACTTGTAAGTGAAGAGGATTGCCATAATCGTGAGCCATAGAGCTATCACCCAAATTCTTTGCCAACTATCCACTACGAAGAAACTCAGTCGACGGTACCATCTGTTAAATGGGTTAGGGTCAAGCGTAGGCTTGAGATTCTCACTAATCTTGTGGCTCAGCATCGTTCTTTCTTCACTATTTGTGGTTGCAGATTGTGTTTTCGCTTGCAGGAGCAATCTCTTAAGACTTTCCATCTGTTTTAAATTCACCACAAAGTTATATAGAGAAACAGTATTGGATAAAATATTGGCTTTCAGATCATCATCATCATGAAAGTTTTACCATGATGTATCCCAATTTATCTGGATCAAGCTCTTCCATTATCATTGCTGCATATTCATCTGCTTTATTCTGGATGGCTGATAGATTGTTGGCAGACGAACTAAGATTGATGATCTGCGTTACATACAAAAAGACAAAGCAGAGTTCAACAAAAAAAAAAAAAAAAAATCTCCAAAGCACTAAGCATTTCTCAGATTTTCAAAGAAAAATATTAAAATGTTGATTCATTTGGTTGCAATGTTGCATTTGTTTTCAAGTTAATTGTATTGTTTTTTTTTTCTAAATGAAATTACAATTTTTAGTAGATTTTCGATTGTGTTTAAAATTTATAAACAAAAGCACTGAAATATTTTATTTGTTAAGTATGTGAAATTTTCGCATGTAAACACATAAATTAAGATTTGAAACAATCAAGACCTCATTAGTGTGTAAACAATTTTACCTCTCTAACTTCGTCTTCGGTTAGCATACCATTGGCGTCTTTATCCATCCTGCATTTTACAAACCCTTTGGATCAAACTTTACATTCATTACCATAATTACTTGTAGATAACTGAAACGAAAGACCAAAATGGGTAATATAATTAAAAAAAAAACTTACACATCAAAGAAAGTCATAAGCTTAGAATCAAAGTGTTGATCACTTATTTGTTTCCAAAAATCCTCCAAATCTTCCTTACGGATCACATCCCCAGTCATATTCCTTCTTCTAGCTAATGCATCAAACAATACCAAAGCAAAGTCCTTTGAGTTCATCCCTGCAATACAATATGCCAATATTCTTATTTAGATACAAATCATTTATTTGATTCAATCCCTCAGAGTTTACAGTTTTTTTACCTATGCATTCCCCGAATTTTGACCGAATCAGCAATCCACCAGTAGTGGCCGTGATCTTAAGAAACCGCTTCTCCACTGCGGCCCAGCCAGCGTCACCATCGGCTTTAGTCATGGACTTGAACCCTTTCAAGGCCTGACCAGCCGTTGACTTCGACCGGTCCAATCGAGGTTGCTTCCTCTCTCCAGAGACCGATGTCAAGCATTTCTTGAGCCACTTCACCAGACCGTTGTTCTGTTTCTGTGCCATCAGCTTCGAAATGTCTTAGGAATAATTTGTTTCTTGCATCTCAAGTCAAAGCTCTGCAAGAAATTGTTTTTCCCGAGAAAATGGAAGGGACGATTTAGAAGCAAATACTTTTTAGCTCACAACTCCTTAGAAACTTTTCTTCCATATCTTATTCTAATACTCTCTTTGGGATGTAATATAGACGACCGGTAATATTCGCATAGTCATCTTTTTTTTCTTTTTTTTTTAGTTTTTATATAAACGGCTACGTCTGTCACAATTAACGAGGAATCAATTAGATAACGCACAAAATACATTCCAACATGTAGAAATACTACTAAACAAGTTAAGAGAAACGTGTGGGCCGGCCCTTTAATGATATTTAATTAATGATTGAATACCAAACTCACTAAATTATTTAAAAACCCTATAAAGAAGTAAAATCTAATCTCATACAACATGATTGTCCATTTTATAAATCCTTTGTTAATCATTCATCTATTCTTGTTTAATAAACACTAGGCGTCCAACTAATATCAGTTTTCAAATAATTGTTTCTACCATCTTAATCTTAAAATATTTGTTTCCTTACTCTGTTTCCACTAACACCTTCGTTTAGTTCAAGTCTTCCACCGTATCATTGGTTTTACAAAAGATCTATTATTATCTCAAATAAGTTCAAGTCTTCCGCCAGCAATGTAAAGATTTGGCTTCTAGTGTATAACTATAAAATTGGGAATCTTACAGATATGGTAATGGATTGTATTTTTTGTTTTTGTTTTTAATGACATTCACGTTATCACTCAACAGAATAATGGCCGGGCTTTGACAAATGATAGATATCACTTTGGATTTTATAAATCAAGGAGTGAAAAATGAAGTGAAAAACTTGACACAAAAAAAAAAACACCACTGAAAAAACATGGTAATTGTTCATTAAACAGGTAGGAGATGTAATAGATCAAGGAGTCTGCGACACATACAACAAGAGAGCTGTGTCCTTATTACAATGACAAACCAATGCTTTATTAAAAAACTTCAGCAATGCAGAACTCACTGAAGTCAAATTGTTCAGAACTCTGCTTAAGCAGAAGCAGCCTTTGCGGCCTCAAGTCTGGCACTAACAGCTTCCCAAGACACAAGATTGTTCATGAATGTCTTTATGTAATCAGGTCTCCGGTTCTGCTCATATACAAAAACATTAAAAACAATCAACAAAACTAAGAAACTGAAGATAACCGTTTTGTTAATAATTATGAATACGCTGTTTACCTGGAAGTCAAGATAGTAAGCATGCTGTTTGATGTACCAAAAGAAAAAGAAAAAAAAATCAATGCATTTGTTAGAAAGCTAGGTTCTAGCTAGAACAAAAAAAATGGATTTGTTAAGGGCTAAAAAAGTGTTAATTTACCTCCCAGACATCAATGGTAAGCAGTGGCTGCAAGAAATCACCACCATAATTAGATTTAAGGACTTGCACTAATCGTATATTAACTGTGTATTCAAGCTCTTTCATTACAAAAAACTTACGAAAGAGCCGAGCACAAGGGGATTCACAGCATTTGGAGTTTTCACAACTTTGAGTTTGTCATTTGCATCTGAAAGCAGAGAGGTAAAACGTAAGGAGACATTAATAATATTTTTATGTAAGGGTCTTAAATTTGAAACCCTTACAAGCAAGCCAGGCCCAGCCAGCTCCAAACTGAGTGGCAGCAGCACCATTGAACTCCTCATAGAACTTCTCATAAAAAGTGAAATCTCTTTCAAGCAAAGCAAGAAGCTCTCCTGATGGTTTTCCTCCGCCACCTGGTTTCATTGATTCCCAGAAGAACTCGTGGTTCCACGCCTATAAGTACACCATTCCATAAGCTAAAACAGTTTTTTTTTAAAGCTCCAATAAAAAATGGCTTATTATAAATATATATATATATATATATATATCACCTGAGCAGCATTGTTGAAAGCAGGTAAGAGATCACCATTGTTGTAAGTGTTGTGGATAATGTGGTCTAATGTCTTGCCTTCAAGCTCGTTTCCAAGAACTTGTTTCTTGAGGTTGTCAACGTAAGCTCTTTGATGCTTTCCCCAGTGAAACTCCAGAGTTTGTCCGCTCATATGCGGCTCCAAAGCATCCTTTTCAATATTATACCAAACAACATTTCATCAAACTGCTCTCACTCAAATTTACACTTAAAACTTTTCCTTACTATGTGCAATACTTTGAGTGAACGATCGGCTTCGGATAGTTTTAGTATATAAAATCACTATCTCTCACTAGTTCGGGTAAAGGTCAAATTAAAAGTTGGCATTGCAAGAAATTATGGATACTCTTTAGTGAGGCTTTTTTTTTGTTTTCAATTCAAATTACACAAACAAGTAATTCAAATTACAATATTAATTAGTAGTTCTAACTTAGGCTTTGAATGGATGAAGCGGTTGGGACAGACAAAACCATTTGCGGATTTTTTTACCATTCATAATTTAGAGTACGCAATAGTACGGATAAAAAAAATAAAAAGAAACCAATGCAGACCAATTGCGATCCCGTTTTTCCAATGTTTTAAAAACCAGACCGGACATCGACTCGGCATCATCACTGGATAGCTGGTCGGACCGGTTCAACCGGTCGAACCGGGGTTTTAAATATTTTTGTTTTAATTATATATATATATATATATATATTTATATATTCTAATATTAAACTTAAAGAAACATGAAATATCATTGAAAATAAATTATTATTGTTGATCATTTAAACTTATAAAAAATAAATAACAAGAAATCAAACATGATTTTTTCTCTAAAATTCAATATAAAATAATCTTTTATAGGAGAAAAACTTGAAAAAATTATATATATAAAAATTTATAATCAATTTATTTCTATTAAAATCATAAAATATAATTAAAATTAAAAAGTAAAAAAATAATTTTAAATTATGGTTGAATTTTAACTCAAAATATCTGATTAATTAAAAATATGATTTAATTTTCGTGAACCGCGTTTTAGTGTTGAACCGGATCACCGGTTTTACCGGTTTTACTGGTTTTGTTTAAATCCGGGTTTTGCTTCAAACCGGACCCGACTAGGTAACTGGTTCCCGGTTGAACCGGTCCGACCGGCCGGTCCGGTCCGGTTTTCAAAACCATGCGTTTTTCAAAGAAATAAACTAAGACTGCAGTAAAATGAAGACCGCTCCAAAAAAAGAGATGGTTCTGTCCGCTGATGGTTGTGTCCACTTAGACCGCAATTACTATTCGAACCCTTATAATATCTAAATTATATATGATATGGACCACCTACTAAACCGGTTCCGACAATTAATTCTAAGGGATTTGTCCCATGATTTTTCGGAAAAACACTGCCCCACAAATTAATTCGATTCTTTTTTCTTTCCATTGTGAAATTAAAAGACTACAGTAATTTGTAACGCCTATTTAACAAAAAAAAAAATCTAACCAAAACACAATGACAACATTTGCCAAAAAAATTTCAATATGTAGTAAGAAACAAATAAACAAAATCATACCAGAGCGAATGGAGGTGGCTTGAGGACGTAGTTGGCGGTGACAGCAGCTGAAGCAGCCATTCTTTGGAAATGAAGCTGCACATTTCAGACAATATTAGTATCGCGATGCCCAAAAATCAATCAGTATCCTTGCAAACATATTACAATGACATTTCTAGGTAGAAGTATAATAGATCAGAAAAAAAAAAGTTGAACAAGAAACTGTATAGTGGATCAGAGATAGAATCAGACCTTTAGTTTTAAGAGCATGATCAATGCTAGAACCCTATATGGGGTTCTTAAATTTCTTTTTATTATTATTTTATTTTAATCAAGAAAGAGAGATTTTTAAAATTAAGAAACTGTATCTAAAACTTCTTAAATAAAAACCAGTTCTTAACAAGAGTTTCTTAACGCACAGTTACCGATGCAGTTTATAATATTTAATGCTAAGAACTCTTCTTTAAGAACCCCTTAAGATACCCCATTGATCATACTCTAAGGCAAGTGAGGAGAGCACACGCCACTGAAAATCTATGTGTTGGGTTTTTATCAAGGGTGGCTATGCTTTTTGGTTTTAGGTTGTGTCGTACATGTGGCAGTACGACGTTTCATATGTAGAATGTACTATCATTATCTTTTTGTAGTACATTATTTTTCTCGCTTCGTGGCTCCTATGGACTTGTGTCATCATAAATCATAATTGTATTGAAAATTATTGACATTTGTTTTCCTTTTCTTTTTTCTTTTGGATAAAATTTTTCACATTTCCTTTTTCAGTATAGATTTGTTTCTTTTATATTTCCAGATTTTTTTCATATTAATGCAGTTATAGTTTAAAATCTTTTTTTTTATTAAAAAAATAGTACATGTTTATTGAGTCTATGTTAATTTCAAACCTTCATTAGTAAACCAAATATATATTGGGCCTGTCTTATCCAATGGACTATTTCCCAGAATTTTTGTAATGAAGAAATGTCTAGATGAAAATAAAGAATTATCATAAGATATTTTTTATTTAAAAACCTAATTCTTCTTCCATCATTGTTGATTGATGCAGAAAAAGAAGGCTGTTGATAGTGTTTGATGGTAGTAAAATACACATTTCTTTTTTGGTCAAAGTAAAATATTACATTTAAGCCATTCTGTAGTCATTTACAGAAAAAGAAAATAACTCGATTATAACTTTATAAGCACTAACAAACATGCAAAATAATACAGTAGTCAAATCCTAACTAAACACACAAAATTGCATCTCTGTTTTTCTTAACCAAAATCTAACAGAGCCGAATTTATGAGCTACGACGAGCTTATGTAAGCTCAAGCAAAGTCCGATGAAAGTAATAGGAGACTGAGAAATCTCGGTTTTGAGAAGAAAAATCGCACACCGCATTTGGCCTAATATTGTATTTTCATGCATTATTTTTTCTTTTTCTTTTTACCTATCAGATTTAATTAAAATAAGGATGGGTACCGTATATACACCATATGTCAATAATAATATTTGTCAATAAGATTGAACTTGATGATACTTTTGAAAGATGATGTCTTTTTACCATTTGATAAATTTTAAAGGTCGAATATCTTTATCAAAAAATAATTATTGAATATAAAAATATTGTATTGTGTTATTTCATATGATGAGAATTACATAGATATATGTAATAGAGTTACATAATCATATAATAATAAATTGAGAGAATCATAAAAAAAAATCATAGGGAGTAATCAGGGATCTTCTCCATAATATAAATTTTGAAATTCCTTACTCTTTTTACAAAGAGAAGGGCTTCTTGTCCACATCAAATCTCTCGGTAGCGCTCAATTGTGGGTCTTGTGGTTCCTGCTGTAGCTAATATTGCAATATGTACGAGACTATGAGTGAGTTTTCTTTTGTTTTCACGGCAAAAAAAAACTAATTTTTATTAAACTTTAAAGATACGACTTTACTTAAGAGAAAACCAATTGAGAGAGTAAAGCTTACATGGGAAATTATAGCACCTCGTGTTCGAGCCTTCTTTGCAAGAATCAGATGTTAATTTGTGAGTGAGTTTGTAATCTTAAATATTAATTTTTGTTAATTTTAGAGTAATGTAATAATTAGATGAATGGATCACCTGAGTTTTTTGAGGGGCTTGGGTTACTTCCTCATTTGGAGGAGCACCGCCTAAAGGATCACCGCCTTTCATTCTCACAAGCTTCCTACCTTTGTTTATCTCGACCAACTTGGGGATCATTGATTTCATCGCATTCATTAGTCTCCCATAATTTGTGGCATAGCCATTTCTTATGGCTTCAATGAATGTATACGTCATTGCCCCCATATAATCACCCCCTGACAGGTTCTGCAGTGTACCCAAGTTTCTTTGTGAGGGCTTTTAAAAAGAGCTTTCAAAACGATTGAATGTTCATACGTTAGTACATTATATGTTTTGCGAAATTCTTACAAATACTATTAAAATGTTTGAGATTATATATGACCATAAGTCAGGAATATACCGGAAAGGAATTCGACCTCTGGTCATCATCGCAGCCCGTGATGGAGAAGACTTCACCGCCACTCGTACCTTTCCACATTCCTGATTGAGGCCGATCGTCCTCCCAATGATAGCATCCACGTCTACAACAAAGGATCAAGAAAAGAATGGTTAATGAGCTAAACATAAACATTTACTTATGTGTGTGGTTAATTCATATGTTACAAGGACTATTAACCAACTCTATGTCTTCATTGTTTTTTTAGGGGTGTTAGTAAGGATTTAGACACCCATTTTATACATGATATACCTAATGTGTTTTCCTAACAAAAAATGTGTTTCGCTTCAAATATTAGAACCACGACCTATACGTATAACAAGAATTAAAAGTATGGTACCTGTCCATTCTACAAATATAGGGCAAATCTAAGACGGTACCACTATGGCAAGCGTCGACGATGGCATGGAGCTTGACTCCATACGGTAGAGGCCGTACGAGTATAGCATTGATCTCGTGGTCCACGATGACACCTGAAGTCTCGTGGTCCATTGGGAGAAGAGTCTCGTCGAAGCCATCTTTCTCGTCGCCGCTGAAGTCCACCTGGTTGCCGCCGTGACCGGAGAAATGGAAGACGAGGGAATCTCCCGGTTTGCAGCCTTCAACTAGCCAATGCAAAGCCCCTGTTATGTTTTCCTTCGTTGGCCATCTCGATGGGTCCGCTTCTTCTTCTACAAGGTACATTTTGACACAATTCTAACATTACTTTTATGCACGTGTTTCACGAATTATGGTATTTGACTACTACTATTGTTCTTCCGTATGATATTAACTAAGTAATATCAAGAACAAAACATTAATATCAAGAAAATATGAAAAATGTATGAAAATAGTATAATACCTGTGAACATAAGAATGCTAGATTCGGGGAATTTAAAACTCTTCATCAACATGTCCTTCATGCACTGTGCGTCAGTGATACATCCTTCCAATACCTTCCCTGTGTTCTTATAAGAAACCCCGACGATCACAGCTCGCTTCTGTCCGTGGACCGGCGGCGGAGGACCCGGCGGCGCGTTGGTCAAGGGAGGCGGATGGGACTGGGGACGAGGCTCGTGAGTGATGAGAGTGAAGGCGTGGCAAACGGAGCAGGGGATTCGGGTTGCTCCGGCAGGGAGTTGAAGCGGCGTACGACACCTGGAGCACTCCACCAGCAAC
This sequence comes from Cardamine occulta, assembly GCA_028015245.1. Classification (NCBI taxonomy): domain Eukaryota; kingdom Viridiplantae; phylum Streptophyta; class Magnoliopsida; order Brassicales; family Brassicaceae; genus Cardamine; species Cardamine occulta. The sequence continues at coordinate 13,996,670 of CM051387.1, forward strand.
TCCATTCTTTTCTTTTATTCTTCAAAAAACCCTTATATTTTCTAGCGATTTCAAATTTCACCCAAAGTTTCCTGAATTCTGTAGAATAAAAGCCTAATCAAGGGAGGAATTATTACAATTTACAAATTATGCTTTGGAACTTTAATACAGTAAAGAAGAAAATGAATTGGAAATGTAAGAGACGCGCTTAAGGCTTATGTAGTCGTGACTCGTGAAGACTTTTTTTGTAGATAAAAAAATGAAGTCGTCTCAACTTGCATATAAACCAATGTACGCAGAAATTAAGTTAGCAAGTAGTGCCAAGTAACTGATTAGAATGTTCACCTTGATTTTGATGTGTCTGCTTGATTTTTCTTTCGAATTAATTCCTATGGCTACTATTGAGTATTGACTTGTCTTTATGTGGAATGTTTATGTGGTATAAGATTAACCTGTATTTTATTCCTAGGGCCTAATTGAGATTCTCTCTAGTATCTACTAGTCTCTTTCATTGTATCACTAGTTTCAAACTTTTCAAAATTTCCCACTCTTTCTCACCAAAGATCATTGCATTGATTCGTCGTCCCCTTTCGAATAGAAAATCTCAGCGGGGGCAAAAAAGATGATGATTAAAGGGAATAATTTGTTTCTTGCATCTCAAGTCAATGCTCTGTAAGAACTTTTTTTCCTGAGAAAATGATTAATGATTAAAACCTACTTACATTATAAAGAAGTAAAAAAACTTAAAATCTCTTACCACATGATTTTCCATCTTATAAATCCTTTGTTAATTTATTCATCTATTCTTGTTCAATAAAACACTAAACGTCCAACTAATATCAGTTTTCAAATAATTCTTAAAAGGGATTTCAACTTTCTTAATCTTGTTCGATAAAACACTAAAAGTGTTGCGAATTAATTCCTATGGCTACTGTTGAAATTTCTTTGATATGAAGCTCGGTCTTATTTGATTATCGGCATTGACAAGATAGACCAATTCCCAGAATTTTTGGGTCAAACTTCTTTTTCTTTTTACATGCCGCCAGTTTTCTGGAATGTTTATGAGGTAACATAGTTCATCTCTTTTCTTCTTTCTTCTTTTAATTTTGTTCAAACTCACTATCCCAGCTCTGACTATGTTAATTTCAAACCTTCATAAGTAGACCAAATATATATATTGGGCCTATCTTATCCAATGGACCAATTCCCAGAATTTTTGTAGATATGATCTAAAATTATAATGAAGGAATGTCTAGTTGAAAATAAAGAATTATCATCACGTTTTATTGAAAAACCTAATTCTACTGTATCCTTCTTCCATCATTGTTGATGCCGGGAAAGAAGGGTGTTGATAGTCAAATATTACATTTTATTTTGTCGAAGTCAACTATTATATTTAAGCCATTCACAATATAGTCATTTACAGAAAAAAAAAAAAAAACGATAACTCGAATATAAACACTAACAAACATGCAAAACAATATGAAATTTCCTACGGACTAGATAATTTATATTCAATGTGCGTTAATAACAAGACGATACGAGATTTAACGAGATATCGGTTAGTTCTTTTTCAAACCAACCACTAGTCTTCGACTGTAACAAGAGTTTATTGGATCACTTTAAGAAAACAATACAAGATAGACTTAGAACTACACTAAGATATAATATATTTATCTTAACAAAACATGATCTAAGAGATCATGTTTTTTTCTTGCGGAAGTCTTTGATTCGTGCTCCTCACAGCGACATCAACCTTTTTCCAAGACAATTTCTCCCAAACTTCACAGCAAAACAAGTTTCACATAAGCTTATAATAAATTCTGTTTTTCGGCTTCTCTGTTTTTAACAAGTAATCTTGTGTCAATCTCTAAGATTAAACACGTCTCCTTCTTATACCCAAGACGTCAATGTCTCCTTCCTTTTCTAATAAGGAATAATATAAAACACAATCACAAAGTTAATGATTAGAGAATAAATTGTTTAGCACATTTCCACATATAAAAAAATATGTAAATTCTCTAATCACACCAAATGAACAAGAAGACAACCAGTATAAATTCCTAATATTTTAACCAAGATAATATTTTCTCTGCAAGTTAAAATCAAATAAAGAATCTAATTAAATAAATATAATTTATAATAATAATAGATTCAACACAATACTTAAATCCTAACTAAACACACACAATGATGGGTACAACGAGCTCATGTACGTTCAAGCAAAGTCCGATGAAAGTAATAAGAGACTGAGAAATCTCGGTTTTGAGAAGAAAAATCGCACACCGCATTTGGCCTAATATTGTATTTTCATACATTATTTTTTTCTTTTTCTTTTTATCTGTCAGATTTAATTAAAATAAGGATGGGTACCGTACACCATATGTCAATAATAATATTTGTCAAAAATATAGAACTTGATGGTATTTTGAAAGAAGATGTCTTTTTACCATTTGACAAAATATTTCAAAACTATTATTTTCACTCAACGGAAAGGCCGACATAAATATGTTATGATCGATCAATAAGGTGATATTATAAAGAGAAGGGCTTCCCGTACACAGCAAATGCCTCGGTAGCACTCAATTGTGGTTCCTGCGGTAGTTATTATGGCATATAAGTGAGTTTGTAATCTTAAATGTTTATGTTTATTAATTTTAGAAAGTAATAATTAATTAGATGAATGGATCCACCTGAGTTTTTTGAGAGGCTTGGTTTACTTCCTCATCAGGAGGAGCAGCGCCTAAAATGAGCAAACCAAGAAGAGTAGTGAGAAGATCACCACCTTCCACTTCCACAAGCTCTCTACCTTTGTTTTTGTCGAAGATCTCGTGAATTGTTGATCTCATCGCATTCATTAAACTCCCATAAGTCGTCCCATGGCCACGTTCTATGGCTTGAATGAATGCATATGTCATCGCCCCCGTCCACGCACCCCCTGACAGTTGCTGCAAATGTACCCAAGTTTCTTTGTCAGGGATTTTTAAAAGAGCTTTCGTAACGAAGGAATGTTCAATGTTTACATATAACATCTCGGTGAAAAAGTTAAAACATGGATGATTTACGTTTTGTGGAAATGTTAGAAATAAGTAATACTATAAAAAGTTGTTCGAGATCTAGAGAGTATGATCAAAATTCTGGAATATACCGGAGTGTCAGCCGAGGACTGGTCATCATCACAGCCTGTGAAGGAGAAGACTTCACCGCCACTCGTACCTTTCCACATTCCTGATGGAGGGCGATGGTCCTCCCAATCATATTTTCCAAGCCTACAACGAAGATGTACGATCAAGAAAAAAATGGTTCATGAGCTATACAGAAACATTTACTTATTTGTGGTTAATTCATATATAGGTTAATGGGATTATAACATATAATATAATATAATATAATATAAGAACTCCATTGTCTTTTCTTTCATTTAGTTTTACATATTATACTTGATGTGCATGTTTTCCTAACAAAAAACTCCCTTCAAATAGAACCAGAATCTCTAATGTTTCTAAACAAATATCTTTTGTAAATTTGAAAACAAAACTCTTTTGTAAATTGGAACCGCAGTCGGTTTGTGAGTTCGTGGTTGTGTACAATTTGCAATATTAATTGATAAGAAAGTAAAAAAAAAAAATCTTTTAAAGACATACAAAAAGTAAATATTTTAATAAACACAAGCACATAAAACAATTAGAGGTCTATCTATGTATATACACAGTAACAAGAATTAAAAGTATCGCGTACCTGTCCATTCTACAAAAATAGGGCAAATCTAAGACGGTACCACTATGGCAAGAGTCGACGATAGCATGGAGCTTGACCCCATACGGTAGAGGCCGTACGATTGTAGCATTGATCTCGTCGTCCACGATGACACCAGAAGTCGCATAGTCCATTGGAAGAAGGGTCTCGTCGAAACCATCGATCTCGTCGCCGTTGTAGTCCTTCTGGTTGTTGCCGTGACCGGAGAAATGGAAGACGAGGGAATCTCCCGGTTTGCAGCCGTGAACTAGCCAATGCATAGCCATTGTTATGTTGTTCTTCGTTGGCAATCTCGATGGGTCAGCTTCTTCTTCTACAAGGTACATTTTGACACACATATAAGTTCTATCATTACTTTTATGTGTGTTCACGAATTATTTTACTACTATATATTGTTCTTCCGTATGATATTATCATATTAACCAACTCATGATTAGCCACCAAACTTTTTTCTTTTTAATGATTAGCCACCAAACATTTTAATATCATCAAGAAAATGTGAAAAAATTGTATGAAAATAGTATAATACCAGTGAGCATAAGAATGCAAGATTCGGGAAATTGGAAACGCTTCATCAACATGAACTTCATGCACTGTGCGTCATTGATACATCCTTTTAGTTCGTTTTTTGTATTCTTGTAAGACACCCCAACGATCACCGCCCGCTTTGGTCCGTGTACCGGCGGTGGAGGACCCGGCGGCACGTAATTGTATGGAGACGGTGCTGTCGGCATATGATAGAACGGAGACGGTGCTGGCGGCGCGTGGTTGAACGGAGACGGTGCTGACGGCGCGTGGTTGAACGTAGACGGTGCCGAAGACGGATAAATGAAAGATGATGGTGTCGGAAGTACCGAAGATGAGCTGGGGAAAGGAAGATGGCTCGCCGCCGCGTGGGATTGGGGAAGAGGCTCAGGAGCAATGAGAGTGAAGGCGTGGCAAATGGAGCAACGGATTCGGGTGGCTCCGGCAGGGAGTTGAAGCGACGTACGACAGCTGGAGCAGTCCACAAGCAACAACATTCTTGCCTTTCTTTTTTTCTTCTAAAACCCCTTATATTTTTTAGCTATTTCGAATTTCACCATAAGTTTCCTGAATGTTGTAGATCAAAGCCTTTTCGTCTGTGATGCGGAGCAAATCATCAATGATCAAGAACGGAGTTATTACAACTATGCATTGGAACTTTAGATGAAGATGCCAAATAGCCAATGAAGTAAAGAAGAAAATGGAGGGATATGTAAGAGACGACTTGAAGACTTTTTTTTTTGTAGATCAATTCGTCTCAACTTGCATATAAAAACAATGTAGGCACAAATTAAGTTAGCAAATGCCAAGGAACTTGCTTTGACTTTATTTCAATATTTTTTTTGTGTTAAAAGATTAGCTGTATTTTATTGGGAAAATGTAAAAAAAATAAATAGAGAGCTTTCAAAAATAAATAGAGAAAATGTCAGAAAAATAACAGATTTTCAAAAATAGTTCAAAAACTCACAAACTTAGTTCAGGTGAAATAAATAGAGAACTTTTATTGATTTCCACTTTTAATCTCAAAGTTTCGTTGACTTGACCAATTTAGATATGTCGTTAACTCACTAAACATATCAAATTAACAGAGTTAAATCTTAGTTAAATCTTCTGTTAAATCACAAACGCGTCGTGACTCAAAATCAAATTCTCTTTTTTTTTTTTCTTTTGATTTCTTCCAATTTACTCCAACCCCAAATTTCTTGTAATCGTAATTCTCAAATGTCATTGTGGCTTAATATCATCAAGAATTCTAATTTTCTTTGATTTTCTGTTCCATTGTGAGACAGACAAACCTAGTAGTGATATCACAAACTTCACCAACAGTTGTAAAATAATAGGGCCTATCGTAGATTAAAAGCTTGATTATTATGGTATTCTTCCTATGTCTACTAATTTCACAATATAGGTTGCCAAGCTTTTCCAAAAAATCCAAGAGATGGTGGAGGAAGATGGCAGTCTAGTATTTTGTTATTTTCGCTATATCTACTAATATAAATTCTTGTGTTGAGGAATTAATAAGTAAATGATCATATCAAGTTTTTAGGTCTTAGTATGGTCTTGACTTGGTTATAACTTATAAAGCTGTAATGACCCTATCACAATTGATTATGTGGTGATCTTTGAGTTGTATAGCCTAATATATGAAATGACTTGTTGTAATGAATGATGTTACTGTAATGAAATGACTTGCTATACCCTTTTCTTCCGAGTTTCGAATCAAAATAAACAAAGAATGATGTTCAAGACTGAAACTTAAACTTAAACTGAATCATTGAATCATGCTCTGAAACTTAAACAATGAAGTTTAAACTAAAACATTGAAACTTAAACTGAAACAGAATCATTGAATCATGTTCTGAAACTTGAACAAACAGAAATTTAAACAAACTACAAACTGAAACATTGAAGCATTTATCAAGTTCTGAACCATTGAAACAAGCAGCAACATTGAAATTATAAACTGAAACTGCAGGTTTTGATCCAACAATAAACTAAAACTGAAACAAACTGAAATACATCAACAAAAACTGCAGGTTCTGATCAAAGCAAAAATACCAAAAAACAATCTGAGCAAATTTCCAACATAGCAGAGCATAAGTTTCTTCCTAGCTTAGTTTGAATATTCAAACCATGGTCTCCAGGCTTCTAATCCTTGTCCTTGTGGCCCTTGTCTTTCTGGTCTTTGTCTTTGAGATGTTTGTCCTCGTGAAATTCCTTGTGATCCTTGTCCTTGAGATGCTTGTCCTTGTGAAACTCCTTGTGATCCTTGAGGTGTTTTTCATTGAGAAAATCCTTGTGATCTTTGAGGTGCTTGTCCTTGTGACCCTTCTCCTTGTGAAAATCCTTGTCCAGAAAAAAACAGTCCTTGATTCCTATTCATATACATATATAAATGAGTCATTCCATAGTGTTATGCATCATGTTTAACCGAAGAAACAGAAGAAATAGAAGAAATATTAATACATACCTTAGCTTTCTTTGGTCGACCCCTTGGCTTTTTTGGTTGAGGCTGAACAGTCTGATTCGTACAAGATACCTTATTGTGCCCTTCTTGCAGGTAGTTTGAACATGCCATGACTTGGTGCATGCGTGATAACCTGGTGGTGCTTGAGGAAGATGCAATTTCATTTTTTCCTTTCTTCCTAGCATAATTACTTGGTCTACCAGGATTGCCTCTTCTCCATGGTGGTGGCAAAACACCTAACATATTCATTCTAGGCCATAACAGCTTGTCTTGGACAGGCCCGATACCATCCTTATGTTAGCTGCCACACTCTTGCTGTGTAGCAATCATTGACATAATCTTCGACTTTTTCTTTCTTTCTTATAATAACAGATGCAGCATGAACACATGGAATACCAGTCATCTGCCACTTTCTGCAACAACATGTATGATCATTCACATCCACACAATAGGCAACACCATGCAAGTCTATCTCATGTTTATCGTTTCTGGCCATGTATCTAATGCAATGTTGTGACCCTTCAATCATTCTTTCTATCTAAATATGTGCTCTCTTTGTGAATCTTGTTTTCAATCTGTCAGCAATTATATACCTTTTCTCATTACGCACCATACACTGCCTCCTAATATCCTCTAACATGTCTAGTAAAGGCTTCTTCATTGCTTGACGAATTGTTCTATTAAAAGACTCACTGAGATTGTTCAAGTTATCATTGCAGCAAGTACATATCCTGAAGAAAGCTCTAGACCATGTCGCAGGATTAGTGCTTAGTAGAGAAGCAAAAACACCTGGATTAAAGCTCTGCAATGCTTCCATATTAGCAGCATATTCTCCTGTGTTATAACTGCGAGCAATCCTCCAGAACATACGATGTAGTTTCATATCATGGTTGTCTCTCTTTCAATTATCCATTATGTGTTTTGGACATTGACGATGTTCAGCTTGTGGAAGAATATTGTGGACAACTTTTACTAAACCCTGCAAAATAACACATGGACATATTTTATTAAATGATTGATAATTGATAAAAAAAAAGCAAATTAAAAAGATTTGATTCATATGATACGAACAATTTGTTTGTCTGATATGATTGATATGTTTCTTCCATCCTCAAGAACCAAATTTGCAGAGAGCAGTCAAACAAACCAGTCCCAATTAGTATCATTCTCTATTTTAACTACTGTCCAAGCAATTGGAACTATCCTATTATCTCCATCTCTCCCAACTGCGGCTAAGAGATGACCCTTTATGTCTCATTTAAGAAACGCACCATCTAATCCTATGATAGGTCTACATGTCTGTTTTCAAGCTTCTCTTTGTGATTTAAAACAAATAAACAGACGATAGAACCTTTGTAAACTTCCAATAGATGGCCCTGGAATGGTTTCAATCTCAAATGTAGACCCTTCATTAGATCAAAAAATCTCTGCTTAATAATCCCAAATTCGTGAAAAATGATCTTCATGACTAGCTTTTCTTTCCTTCATAATTGTTGTCTCCGCCTTGGAACATTGTTCTTCACTTACAACTTGATTATATTCTCTCTTTATCTCAACAACCATCTCTTGTTTAGTGATTTTTGGATTCTTTCTCAACCTATCCGCAAACAACCAAGCAATTGTTCCTCGCTTCAACATCTTAGAGTAGTCTGATCTGACACATATATGCTTACTCTCGTATACTTTAATTTGCATCTTGTGTTTCTTCTTATCATATGCGCAATAGCATCTCCACAAACATTTAACATCAATGGCATTGCATTTTGCACCAAGCTTCAAACTCTGTGAAATATACATCCTTATATCGTATCTAGTTTTTAGAGAATACCTCAACACATCAATTTTGAATTCATCTGGACAACTAAACGTTTTCCCCAACTGCAGCAGTTCTTCAGGATCTTCAGGATTGAAATGACCAACACATTCGACAATATCTTCCTCTTCACTGTGTGACAAAGGATCTGGAATCTTCTCTTTATCCCATATATCATCTCCACTCTCTACATCAGTCACATCTGCCTCATCTCTTGCACCCTCTCCAAACTCTGCTTGAAAGTCTTCACAAACTTCTTCTTTTACACCTAAGCGGTTCCCAACTTCCTGATCTTCACAAACTTCTTTATGGTTTCTCACGTTTCCATATTCCTCGTCAGCAGCTTCATACCCGATCTCATCACAATCTTCATCGCCAACAACTTCACAATCATCTCCACTCACAACCTCACATCCTGATCCCATATTATCAACAACTTTTTCACGTTCACGTTCTGGTTCAACATTGAGATTACCTTCAGCAACTTTTGGTCGACAGTTTGGAAGTGATTTGGTTCTACGCATTTGAGAATCAAGATTACAAAAAATCTGGGGTTAGAGGAAATTGAAAGAATCGGAAGAACAAAAAAGAGAGAATTCAATTATTAGGGTTGGAAGAAATTAGAATTATGTTTCATGATGTAGTTTGTAATTTAATAGATGATTTAACTGATATTTAACTCTGTTAATTTTTTCTGTTAGTGAGTCAACGATATATCTAAATTGGTTTAGTCAACAAAAACTTTGAGATTAAAAGTAAAAGTCAATAAAAGTTCACTATTTATTTCATCTATATTAAGTTTGATGTTTTTTTTGAACTATTTTTGAAAGTTGTGTTATTTTTTTTGACATATTCCCCGTATTTTATTCGTAGGGCCCATATGGGCCAGGCCCAATTGAGATCCTGTCTACACTGAAAAAGGTAGTCTCTTTCATTGTCCCTAGGTTTTCGTTTTTCCAGTCTCACTGGTTTCAAACATTTGGAATTTTCCCACTCTTTCTCGTCGAAGATCAAGGGTAAGGAAGATGGAGAATCACCCGCCCAATAGAGGAATGTGGAATCAAGAGTCCAGTCATGGTAGGATTTCTCAAAGCTTCAGGATCGCTAAGCCACTCCTTGACCGGAAAAGGCCACCTGAGAATGCTGCTAATTTCTCCAATCCTTTTCCTCAAAGGTCCTCATGCTTTCTTCCTTTTTAATAAGTTCGAATTCTTTGTGAAATTTCAGTAAATTTTACAGGATTATCTTGGCTAAAGTTTGATTTTTCTTGTCAAATTTCTGATATCATCATCATATAGTAAACAACTTGCTGTTCCATTTGCCATGCTTTAGGATTTGGTATTTTGAAATTAGTGTAAGATGTTTGTGTATATTTAGCTCTCATTCAAATCCATCAACATGGTTTCATCAGATTTGATGTGAAACGTGAAATTTCGTGTAAAATTTGATAAATTTCTTTACCCGGTGTTGCAGAAGGAAGGAATCAATGGGTACTGAATCCATTGCTCACCATGGCAGCTTCAATAGAATTCCTCTTATGGAGTTGTCTACGAATACACCGTACAAACGACCTAAACTAGGGTTTGAGTCATCTGATAATGGTTATCCTTGTGGCTTGAGCACCCCTCCTCCTAGGTTTGATCTGGATGAGGAGGTCAAAAATGCATTTCAGACTGAGATTTCTGGGGACAATGGAGCTTCATCGGAAGCATTTTTTTCTCCCCTGAAAGAGCCAGAAAGGGTTACACTAAGCTATGGTTGCTCTACTTCTTCACTTCTTGATGATGACATTGATGATTCCATTTTGAAAGAGATTGACTTCATCTGTGAACAGTCAGCGGGAAAAACAGCATGTCAAACTCCAAGTACCAAAGATAATAAGAACAGTGACATAAAGGCCAGCTTAGATTTGACGGCTGTTAAAAAGTTTGAGCCAGACTCTGATGTCAAACTGATGCTCAATGAAGAGACTACCATTGCTGCTGATCCTGCGTTGATCAATTGCATGCCTGATGAGTGTTCAAAATATATTCAGTCTTTAAATGATAGACAGCGTGATGCCGCCTGTAGTGATATTTCAACTCCTTTGATGGTTATTGCTGGTCCTGGAAGTGGAAAGGTTGGTAACTAATAAACTTCTTTTCCTATGAGGCAAGAAATTTTGTGGGTTTTCATGTTGTATTGGCAGTGCTAACTATTCCTTTTCCCATTTTAGACTTCCACCATGGTTGGCCGTGTTTTAGTGTTGCTCAATGAGGTACTATCAATAATCGCTGTTGAATGATTTAGCCCATTTTTCGGTACTTGAGATCTTATTTATGAAATCAGATTTGAAGTTATCTTTAAATTTTAAGTTTTGTGTTCTCTCTAACTTGATAGGGTCTACAACCATCAAATATCCTTGCAATGACTTTTACTACAGCAGCAACTTCTGAGATGAGAGAACGCATAGGAAAATCTGCTGGAAAGAAAGCAGCGAAAGACATAACAATCAGTACATTCCATTCATTTTCCTTGCAGCTTTGTCGGATGCATGCAGACAAGTAAGTATATGACCTGTGAATTGCTTGGTAAATTTGTAAGATCTTCTTTTAGTGATTAATCTCGAGTCTGAATGTCGGTAGACAACATAAAATGATTGTTTCTCACCTCTGAAAAATGTTACTTTCTATGTTGTGAAATTGGTGTCTACCGAGCCAGTAAATGGAAGTAATACTTGAAAAGAAGATTAGTTTATGAATTCTATTCTTGTTATTATCGTTCTCTACTTTGTAGGGTAGGTGATTTCGCTAATTCTATATTACATGTATTCTATATTACATGTATTCGTTTGAAGTTATTAGTTACAAAACACTGGTTGACATCTTTAAAGTTATAGATTCATAGGATTCGTGTTCCTTATAGCTTTCTTACTGTCATAGGTTACAACGTACATCTGAATTCTCAGTGTATGGACATGGGCAACAAAGAAGAGCAATAATTGAAGCAGTGCGTTTATATGAGGAGGAAAAGAAGAATGGAAGCAGGACTTCCGGTGCATGCGAAACTGGGGAAGGTCTAAATGGAGCCGGAGCAGTCTGTCCTGAATATGCCAAGGATGGATCAAAACAATGGCAAAAATATGTGACCCAGGTTGTTAATTCATAGAGAATTGATATAACTTTTTTACTTAATGGTCTATTAATGGTGCGGATATGCTATCTTTCATATATAATTTGTCTCTTGTCATTAGTTGTTTTTAACTTGTTTCCACACTTTAGGGAAAGGCTTCCGGTAGAACTCCAGAGGAGTGCCGTAAGATGGGCAATGAGACAGGAGTAAGTCAGCAAGACATTGTTTCTGTTATCTCTACTATGAATTAGCTCATGTGATATGAGTCTGAACTGGAACTGATACAGGCAAAAATTCTTGGAAACTACAAAGATATTCTAAAAGCTTGTAATGCTCTGGACTATCATGATTTGATCAGTTGTTCAGTCACCCTGCTCTCTGACTTTCCTGAAGGTAAAGCCCCTTAGATAATTTTACTGGATTTAAGATTTATAATGCTCAAGATTTCCTTGTGTTTATGTGTATTTTCTGAATTTTGGATTGAAGTATTCAAGGAATGTCAAGATACCTGGAAAGCCATCATAGTTGATGAATTCCAAGACACTAGCACAATGCAGTACAAGCTTCTACGAATGCTAGGGTCTCATAATCACATAACTATTGTTGGTGATGATGATCAGGTGCCTTTTTTCAAACAAAACTTACTTATTTTCGCTTGATTATTCAAAACTGGAAATATGATGCATCTTTTCTCGCAGTCCATATTCGGTTTTAACGGGGCAGACAGTTCAGGATTTGATTCATTTCGCCGAGATTTCCCAAATTACAAAGAGGTATGGCTTCTCCAGGTTGTCACATTCGATTGAAATCACATATGATTTATTAGCTCAATGAACCAAAAAGCTCTCAACACTGAATTGTGGATACATAAAACATATCTTACCGCTTCTGATTCAGGTCAGGCTTATAAAAAACTATCGCTCGTCCCGCCATATTGTGGAAGCCGCATCTGCTATCATAAAAAACAATACGAAGCGGTGCCAGTCAAAAAGCATTTCGTCTGAAAACTCTCAGGGATCTAAGGCAAGTTGAACTTGTCTCTATGAGAAATTGCATCATTAATCGGTTTAGGCTTAACTTATTTGTGGTTCACCCAGTATAGATTACTGTCAAGGAATGCCATAACGAGGAAGCACAGTGTGCATTTGTCATTGACAAAATAATTGAACTCACTAATGATGGCTCAACGCCTTGTTGTTCCCATGGAGATATTGCCATTCTTTATAGGAGGCAGGTCAGTTCTTTTCTTTTCCTTAATGTCATGTTGTCAGAATGTTAAAAGTTCTTAAAATATTTATTTCTGTGTTGGTAAAATCTCCTCAACGAATGTACTGATATCCAGGTGTCAGGTAAAGTTTTCCAAAATGCGTTCCGCCAGAGAAAAATACCGTTCAACATTCATGGTGTTGCTTTCTACAGGAAAAAGGTAGATTGCCTCATAAGTAGCACATTTGCTTAACTGTTGCATGATCTCTATGTATCGCAATGCTTGACATTGACAGTTTCGCGCTTTAGATGTTTTGGACAATAAGATCCATCTAATAGACAGAACAACTATAAAAAATTTCCACGTTAGGTTGTCCGAATCATTTTGGCCATGCTGAGAACAACATTTTCCGAGTGTGATGATGCTTCTTATCGGCGAGTGTTTAAGGCATTACTTCCTTTTGAGAAAGAAGAAAAGAAAAGGGTTTGTACCTCCTTTTCTCTCGGTTTATTTCATTTGCATGATTATCTGCGATTTAATTTTTCTTTCTCAGCTTAAGCTATCAGGAAATATGCTGTTTGTAATTATTTTATTTACCACTGTCTGCAGGTTATAGAACATATTGACAAAATCTCCACTAGTAGAAAATGCAGCTTCATTTCAGCAGCGAGTGATATCTTCGGCGCCAAGATTTCTGGTACCTTCAAGAGGTATTGCTTGATGAAATTCATTAAGAAAGAAATATGTAATACTGCTTTAGTTTTTATTCCGACGTGAGAATATTGTTTGCCCTAGGCTTACTAACTAGGACCTATATACAAATTTTCCATATAAATGTGTCTGCTTCTATTTTCAGGATGCATACTAGAATGATTGATATATGTCGTTTTGCCATCCAGATATCGTTTGCATTGTGTATATACAGATTCTAAGAATGGGATGCTGCAAATTATATCCCCTCACAGTCTTGTTACTTTTATTTATGTTTCCTGTAAAGTGTAAAGCTTCTTAGGTTCAGTTGAATTAATTGTAGAAGCCAGCTTACCCAAGGACGCAAAGTGTTGCAAACTCTTGACATGGTAGCAAAGCTTGTTGATAGGGTAAGATATTTTTCTCCCAGTTCTTTAAATACTATGAACGCATTTATCATTAGTTGAAGTGATCATACTTATTTCAACTTAGAACTACTAATCCCTTACATCTTAATTATTTGCAGGAACAATCACTTTCAGCTGTAGTAACATGTGTGGCAAATATGATACCACAGGTAATAAGTTATTCTGTCTTGAGTGATGATATGCATATAATTATTGCCCTAGACTGTCATCTCCAGAGTCATATATAGAAAAACATGCAGGCAAGTTTAAAGTTTGTTTTTTTGGCTAAGAAAGGCAGATTTATAAATGATCTTGATGTCTCCACCGATAATGGACTTTATGCTTGAAAATCATATCTCATTCTTGAAAGTAATATTGTGATTATAGGCTTAAGGTATAACTTTCACTGAAAAATAATTAACGAACTGGTGACTTTGCTTTGACGACTTACTGTGTCTTTCCTTACAAACTCTTTGTGCAATATCATACCCATTTTATTTTTTTTCTTGATCACGCTTACCTGCTCATACTGTTTCAATTTCTAGAAATACCTTCTTGAGCAACGAGCTGTTGTGGATAACGATGGAGGGAAACTGCTTAATGAAGACAACGATCTTAGATCAGTATGTGGCTTTTTCTTTAAAAAAATTGGATGATCTTTTTTTTCTGTATGTATGTTTTAAAAATATTTTGGGGAATGATTTCCTGTTATACAGGTACTACAGTACTTAATGGATGATGTAGCTGAGTTTCTTTCCACTCATTGCTCTACAACTGGAGGAGAAGCGGATGCAATCAAAGAAAAGAAAGGCTGCAATCAACTTAATTCATTTATTAACTATATCTCCGAGCGCGAAGCTGAAAATTTTCGTTCAAGAAGACATGACAATGAAAATTCTGTCACATTGACCACCATTCATCAGGTGTTTATCATCCACTCGAGCAATCCACAGTTTGTTATCCATTGGTGTTAGAATTAGCTGCTTCAGTTAGTAATGGAAATTTTGGCTAACATCTCTTGTACGTTTTTATGCAGTCTAAAGGTTTGGAGTGGGACATAGTTTTCATAGTCAAGGTATATATATCATCTCTTTGATTTCTTTGCGGGGTTGTCGGCAGTTATGGACCTAGCATAATATGAAATAAGTTGTTTTCTATAAAATCAGTGAAACAAAAAATTCATTGGCCTAGTTTGAATCAAAGTTTTGCTAAACAGGCTAATGATAACGAGATTCCCCTATTACATGAGGCAAACGGCAATGCATCAGAGTGTGGAACATCACTTGAGGTATTGCTCTTCCTTCTCATGAAGTCTTTCATTAACTCGCTATCCACTTCCCACCTCCGCGAACTGTACAAATTTATATTTAACCACACGCTGTTTGTTTAAATTTTAGGAGGAACGTCGCCTTCTATATGTTGCTATGACTCGTGCTCGCAAGAAACTATTTTTTTTGTACGTGACAGTGGATTCAAACTGGCAGGTTAGTACTGCACATTTCGTTCTCTCAAACTTTGTCTGTGACTAATGATGTCCCATTAGGTGCTCCAACCCTCTCGATTTCTTAAAGAGATTCCAGGCCATCTTCTACAGGTTCAGGTCTCAGTCTATTTGCAACTTTATGCATGATAATGTGATAGCACTAACAAGAACTCTGAATAATGTTTTGTAGGGAGACTTGACCTTAAATGACTGCAAAAAAGTTCATCAAAACTTTCCGAACAAGACAGAGCAGAGCGTCTCCAGTTTTGGAACAGAAATAAAGCATGAGGAAAGTAAGCTAACAGACAATGATGTGATGAACATTCCAGTAGATGATGTCTCTGAGGAGTCAATAGAAGTAGCATATGCACTCAATGGGAACAACTTCCTTAAGAGGTTACAGGCTTAAAAGCAACATAATTATCTAATTTGGCAATCTTTGGTCTGGTTCATCATTCAAAGGCGTAAATTTTTTATCTTCAACAGGTTTGATGTGGAGGTTAGGTCAGTTGTCTCTCACTTATTTCACAACTGGGCTAAGAAACAAGCATTCCAGGAGCCAAAGAGACTGATTGACAAGGTGATCGCATGCTCTGCAACAGTTCTTGATCTACTAATATAAACGCCAAGCAATGTTCTTAGCTTACTTCCATATCAATGTTTTCGTACATGCAGGTAGGGTTTGTGATTGGTGAGCGCTTGGCCATCAAGAAGAACAAACGCAAGGTTGTATACCTCTCTAATTAAATGTGGTCTTGTCTATATATTTTATTCACTATAAACAAACCGACACAGTCGTTTTCTTGTTTGGCTACTAAAAGTTTATTTACGAAGCTTGATAGTTAAAGCCTACTAAGCCATACTGAATGTTGGAATACGGTTTGGGGACTAACTGGATGCTGCGCCATTTTGTTAGGATGTCTTACGAGCACTCAAATCATCATTGACCTCCGAAGAAGCGTTCCAATATGCGGAACATGTAAGCAGATTGTCCGGAAAACCTGTCACACAATAATGAGTTGATAAAAATGAAATCTGAGATTGTGAATTTGTAAATTTCAGGTACTTAGGTGGGAACAGCTTCCTGCAGACACAAGGGCTCATATAGTGCGCGAGAAACAGGTAATAGTTATCTCTGTTTTGAGAAACCAAGAAGTCATAAGTTATTAACCCACACCATAAACTTGGAAATTTTTCTGTTGAAGGAACATTTCCAAAAACTGCGAATTGAAAACTCAATGAACACTTCGGAAGCAACGAGTAAACAGGTAAAAACATCGTAGTTTATGTTTTACAATAGTTCAGTCGAGCTTGCATTTTGGTCAATCGAAAATTATACACATTTTTGTTTTACGTTTTTTGAATGGTAGATCGCATTTCTGCATAGTCTAGGATGCACGGTGGCCCCGACATCACGTCTCCATGCATCACGCTTGATCGAACAGTACAAATCACTGTGATATTCTACATGTAATTTATATGTATAATATCAATACGTCCATAGGGATTAAACAAAGAAGCCTGGAAATGATCTCGATTTCCTGATCTTGAGTATAAAAGAGGAAAAAACTGGTAATTGTAAAAGCGTATTCTATTGATGTAAAATGTTTTTGTGGTGAAGTGTACACTTAATGCAAATTCATGTATATGCATTCATGTGATGTTCCGACCCTTAGCTTCTTAATCTATAACCTTGAACTTGTTAAAACTCACAAAATCAAAAGAAATTGAGAACTTCTGAATTAGTATGGAGCGGTTCTGTAGTACCAAACTAAATTACTTATGGTTGTTTCTGTGACACTAACAATGTATAACAACATTCATATAAGCATCTGATGCAGATGCAACATCACCACTGGTTATGATAATACCATACGACCAAGACAAGACACAAATGTGATCTACAGAGAGTATTTATTGTATTTTCATGAAACAACTCACTTTTTTTATGTGCTTGAGAGACGACTGACAATAGTTTCTTAGCCATAACATCGGATAGGATCATTGCAACCTTTCTCAGCTGATTGTCTTAAACCCATGCGACCACCTTTAGCTAGGTATTGCTGGTGGTAATTTTCTGCTCTGTAGAATTTCGTGGCGGGAAGTATCTCTGTCACAATCTTCTTGTTCAATATCTTCTGCTGTTTCTCAACGGCTTCACGAGCTAACTTCTCTTGCTCGTCTGTGTAGTAGTATATGCCTGATCGATACTGCGTTCCGACATCATTCCCCTACTCAATCAACACACACACAAAATCAGTATGGTGTACAGAACCGCAACAACAACACTAGAGAAGCAGAGTAGAAGTATATCGAAAACGGAATTGGCAATGTCACTTGCACTCGAATTTCAAATCAAAAACACAACTTAGCCAAATGTTACTGTCTTGAGACTACAGTAAATCAAAATTAGCCAATTTCAAATCAACAACATACCAAATGTTTGTAGAACCAAAAACTAAGAGTGATGCCTCGAAGCTAATCTTAGTTATCAATAAACAATTCACCACCAAATCCAGAGCACAGGTAGAGCTCTTTACATAAAGTATAGATTTTTGGGGGTAAGCAATCACCTGGCGATTCAAGGTGGTTGGATTATGGCGATCCCAGAAGACATCGAGCAAGCTCTCAAAACTGCATTCTTTCGGATCATACTGAACCCTAACAACCTCGTTGTGTCCCGTCGTGCCTGTACAGACATCCTCGTAACTCGGATTGTGCACGAGCCCATGGCTATACCCAACCTCAGTCTTGGTCACACCAGGAACTCTCTGATAAGCTAGCTCCACTCCCCAGAAGCAACCAGCGCCAAATTGAGCGAATTGCTGACCTGGAGAAGGAACATCATCGTCGGGTCCTTGGGCAATTGCAGCAGAAGACGGGTCGGCTTGGGGACGAGACCCGAAACCGAGCCTGTTGAAGAGGTTGTTCATCGGTGGTTTATAGACGGAGATGGGTCGAGAGATTTGTGGGAAAGGACAAATGGGTTTGGCTCTGGATAGAGGAAGTGCGGCTTTAGAGAAAGAACGGAGAGGTTTAGAGAGAGAAGCGGCGGAGATAAACGGAGGAGAAGCGACGAGGACTTGCATTATCGAAGAGTGACGTGTTGAAATCGGAACTTTAAGAAGCCAATGGATAATTTGTATCTACAATTTCTTCAACCCGCACGAAACTTCGTTATTTTCCAGAATATTTGCGAAAACAAAATTTAACTTTTCCATAAAGGAAAAAGATTAATTAATTAGTGGAGAATGGCCTAAAAAAAGAAACATTAATGGTAGGCCGTTTAGAAGGAATTCATGAAAGGCCCGAACCCATTTTATTAACCAGCCCAATGGTCTATTTTGGGTTTACGTTCGGTTGATTGCCTATGCCAACGCCACATTCAGATACAGAAGAACGAGACATATAACAAACGTGTCCTTCGTTAGACCCCGCTCGTTAACACATGCAAGTGCTGCATGGTGACGCCATTAACACGTGGCGTATGGCTGCATGATGACGACGCCACACGTTACTTTAGTCTCCTGCCTTCATATATGTAAACAATTCAGTAACCTCCTTACCTATTCCAAAATATAAAGCGCATCCCTCTTTCTTCAATTCCTCATTCAATCTTCTTTTCTAAGTCTACAATATCAAAATGGCGGATACAGCTAGAACCCATCACGATGTTCTTGGCCGGGACCGAGACCAGTATGGGATGATTGGCCGAGACCGAGACCAGTATGGAATGATTGGCCGAGACCGAGATCAGTACGGTTACCAGATGTCTGGTCGACAAGACTACTCCAAGTCTAGGCAGATTGCTAAAGCTGCTACTGCAGTCACCGCTGGTGGATCTCTCCTTGTTCTCTCAGCTCTCACTCTTGTCGGAACAGTCATAGCTTTGACTGTTGCCACTCCTTTGCTCGTCATCTTCAGTCCAATCCTAGTCCCGGCTCTCATCACTGTAGCACTGCTCGTCACCGGCTTTCTCTCCTCCGGTGGATTTGGCATTGCTGCTATAACCGTCTTCTCTTGGATCTACAAGTAAGCACACATTTATATATCATCGAACTCCATTTGTATAGTACGTGATTGAGTGCATGTATATATGTCGCTCATGTGTAACATGATGCATGCATGAATGTTTGATTGTGAATAGGTATGCAACGGGAGAGCAGCCACAAGGATCAGACAGGCTAGACAGTGCAAGGATGAAGTTGGGATCCAAAGCTCAGGATCTGAAAGACAGAGCTCATTACTACGGACAGCAACAACATACAGGTGTAGGTGGGGAACATGACCGTGACCGTACCCGTGGAACCCAGCAGACTTAATTACCATACAGCCATCGTCACAGTCTAATAACCCCAGATGTTGGGGGGAGTCCAGTTTATGAGGAATAAGGTGTTTAGAATTTGATCAGGGGAGATAAATAAAAAGCCGATATATATCGAGTTTCTATCTTTTTGTAATCTTTTCTATATATGTGTTTCCTTTCTTTTTCGCTTATTGTAATTTGTAAACGTTATGTTGTACTTTCTTTGGTTTGTTAGTATGTGGTAAAGTCTATATGGAAAAGGTCTTGTTTCGTGAAACTGATGTTTGATTTTCTTGTACTATTTTCGATGTATGTTTAAAATCTCTGATGACTTGATTTTTCTTTACTCATAAAAAGCGTTTTGAAGCTAAAATTTTAAACACACTGAAACTGATGCAGTCATTAGTACAATATACATAGCAAAGTAAATTAGATGGCAACCCAAACTTAAAAAACATTAGATTGCTCCATTGGTTCACATGAATTGCCTTATGATTAATCAAATTAGATTTCAGGGGATATAATACATGGGATTTGGAAGTTTGAAAGACCTTTCAGACATCGCAAAACCCAACAAATCACTCCATTGGTCACCTGAACTGCCTCTGATCCTATACCCTTCTTTGACCATCTCATCCCTCTTCTGTGACTTGAAAATGGTCGCTGTTTTGTGCTTATCATCCAACGATCTGTTGCATTAAACAGAGCAATCCAGAACCATGATCATGATCAAGAATTGGATACAAACTTAAAGAGCTACATTGCAATAAAGCTTTACGCTTACCTCAGAATAAGCTTGTCCCAGTTATGGAAACCGGCATTGCGCAAGTTTTCGACAGTGATAACTCGGTGATTCTCACTCCGCCCTGTTAGCAAGAAAACTTTGTAACCCAAATCTTTAACCTTTTGCTAAAGTTTCAAGCTTGATGCTATTGCAGGTGCCTTCCCTTTCTCCACCCACTTATCGAACTTTGAATGATCAAAAACTTCCACCCTACAAATTCCCAAACAAGCGATACTTGTAAATATGTAATTGTATAAAAAACAAAACACAGAAAGAAAAAGACAGGACACATCTCAAATCTGAACTCCTCCGACACAGTAAAAGACAAAAATTTATCAAGAACCCAGATTTTTATAGATTTAAGATAAAATTACCCACAACCGTGTTCCAAATAGTATGGAAGATTCGACAATAGCGTTTCATCAATATCGAAAATCCAAATATCTTTCTCGTCATTGCTAATTTCGAAGCTGGTGGCATAAACCTTAGCCTCTTCGGAGACTCTCTCCAAATCGAGAACGTAACCTTCACCCATCATGTAGTCTTTCACGTAACCGGCATATTGAACCGGAATGGTTTTCCACGGAGCGAGATTGTTTGTCTCCGCCGCGAATCTCCAGCTCGTGCAATGCAGATTGACATTGTCCTTGACGGTCTTGAGCTGTGTTTCAAAGATCAACGGTCGCGGAAAGAGGTCGCTTCCGTCGGAAAACGCCGAGAGAGGAAACAATGACAAGACAAGGAAAATCACAAAAATCCGCATATTGAATAATAATGTCAGTAGAAGGAACCGAATTTAATAAAAAAAAAGGTGAAATTTGGTGAATTGGGAATTGAGGAGAATCTCTAATGAAAATATCGGAAAACGCAGGGATTCAGGAAATAATAAGCGCATTCCGAAGAAAAGAAGAAGAGAGAAGGGGAATTTCCATTCTCCAATAATGAGAGATTGGGAATATAGAAACCCTAGAAACAGTAAAACCTTTCCCCTCAAAGTCCTTTTTTCAATGGAGAAATGAGGATTGTCGGAGAAAGACTTCTCTTTTCCTTTTGGTTTTGGGCATTGCACGAAGAGCACCACAAAGGGTAAAAGATAAAATAAAAATTTTAGGCAATTTGTTTCGCGTTCCGATTTGGAGGCAAATTAACGGATGGATCCGAATATTCGTTTAAACGTTGTGAATCAACTCTAAAGTCTAAAATTATATATATATATATATATTCTTGTTTTGAATTTTGATGGTATTAGGCTATTTATATATTCTTGATGGTATTAGTCTAAAACTTAAATTATATATTTTCTTGCTTTGAATTTTGATGGTATACTATTATTAAGCTATTAGCACAAAGCTACAAACCATTTATGTTACATATTTTATTATAGTTTTAATTCTACATTTAATTCCTTTTCAATAGTCAAACCATGAACGAACATGGAAACATACCATATTCACCTTTACAGCTTATAGCTTCGTCACATCAAAGATAACATGCAATTATTTATATACATTTTAGTGTTCATGATTTAAACCGAACACACAAAAACCTGGATTTTAAAAAGAAAACCGAAAATATTAAGTAAACTCATTCCTAGTTATCGCTCTTCCCAAACATAAAGTGCAAAAGAAGAAATTTTGTAAAATAAATTCTACGATATACCGTTCTTCAGAATTACAAAGCAATATCATTTGAAAGAAAAACAGATGTGCACAAGGAAGATCTTGCCGTTTGGCTTACTGTAGTCTAGAGTCTAGACGGACCTCCACTCCATGATGGCTGTGTAAAGAGTATAGTTAGGCAAAAGGTTCTTGTTACGTAACGGTGAATTTGTCATCGGTGACGTGTCGTGCTCCTCAAGCCATTCCTCTATAGCACGACGGTCATATGTGTATCCGTCAGCTGCAACGCACGGCTCGTTCATCACGCCCTGGATCATATATACACAAAGCTCTCACATTTCCATCATAAACACACTACACAACAACATTGCATTCATCTCTAACCAATTACCTCACTTTCAAGTAACCAATGACGTAGAGAACAAGGTTTATTATGTAGAGTTACCTTAAGTAATGGGCAGATGAAATGAGTGGGAGGTTGTGTCGGCACGCCGGAAACTGAGTTCCTTGCCTTCTCAGCTAGTTTCTTCAGGCTCTCGAGTGCTGGAAGAATCTGATCTTTCAAATCGGGCCTATCTTTCCCGCGTAGCTCTGTACAACACAGAGCCAGCGCAGTTAATTCCCGGGTTTCTTCAACCGGCCAGTTACCAGCCTTCTGATCTAAGATCTTGAGAAACATATCGTTACTATCCATTGAGCTCTCAACGAAATGTGTCAATGCAATAGCCGGTTTTGCTGTGATAAGCTGAAGAAGTATCATTCCAAACGAATACACATCTGATTTCGATGATATCCTTCCCGTGCGTTGATATTCTGGATCGATATAACATAACGTTCCCACGGGGCTTGTTTGCTTGTATACAGTGAATTTAGTCAATAAAGGATCGACTTGGACCATCGTTGACAGTCCAACGTCTCCAAGTTTGCTGACAAAGTTGTGATCAAGTAAGATGTTTGCAGGTTTTAGATCACGGTGAATGATCGGTTTAGGCTTTGATTTGTGGAGGAAGACAAGAGCCGCTGCGACTTCCCAAGCTATCCTAAACCGCTCAAACCACGGGATTGGTGGACTGTTGTTGACCTGGAACAGTCTGTCCTCCAAGCTACCGTTTTCCATGTACTCATAAACTAAAGCTCCTTGCTCCGGGCACGCTCCTAGAAGGAGAACCAAGTGTGGGTGTCGAATCTTGCTCAAGATTTCAAGCTGCAAAACAGAGAGATAAATGTAGCTTCTTAGAAAATATAAGACTTTCCATAAGATTGGAATTTAAGCAAAAGTCAGAAAACTTCCATACCTCTTGTTGGAATTGTTTGGATAGATTATTTTCAGCGGAATGCAAAACTTTGACAGCTGCGGTTGTATGATGCAGATTACACTTGTAAACAGCTCCGTAAGCTCCCACTCCGATCTTCAACTCTTCTGAGAAAGACGAAGTGGCAGCCAAAATTTCTTCCCAACTGAAGTGCTGATATTGCAGCTGAGGAGACCCGAGAGTGCCTTCAAGCTTCTCTTTCTCTTTAGCATCACGAGCAGATTTCCTCTCGGCTTCTCTTCTATGCGATCTTTCTCTCTCTGCTCTTTCTCTCATGCTCTCTGCATCTCTCCTCGCCTTCTCAAGATTCTGCTTTTCCTTTTCTGCTAACTCTCGAGCTTCGTGCTCCTTGAGCTTTAGCTCTTCAAGCTTTATGGCTTCTTCTAACCGACGTTGGTTAAGCTCACCAAGCTGAAACATTTTCAAAACATCATTGAGCACAAACTTAATAGGTTTCATCAAATGCACAGATAGGTGAGATTATGCGGCCTTCACCTTTTGAGAAGCATCAAAAGTTTCGGTTTGAGCCACAGCATACATTTCTTGAACGTGTCTAAGCTCAGTTCTCAACTTCTCAATCTCAAAGTTTAAGTTTACCTGAACAAAACACTTTATGTTTTTCCGATTCACAAGAAAATGTCGAAAATTAAACTCCATTTTAATACCTGGTTGTCTGTATAAGAGTGTTCACTTAGAGCATCAGACATGTTGGAAGCTTGTTGAGAAGCCCGAGAGTGAGTAGTATCAATCACCATGCCAGTCCAACTAAACCTATTACCAACATTCCCATATTCACGGTTGCTAGAAGAAGAACTCATAGCGTCTTTTCTATCCCCATAATCTCTTTGCCGAGGAGTCCAACGTGATGTAGTATCAGTGCTGCTTCTATTGATACTTGAAACATCTTTAGCTTCCTCTGCATCCAAGGACATGCACCTGGTTTCATCTGAGCCAACAGAACTCGTTTCCATTGGAACTGATGCTTGTCTTGCAATTGTAGGAAGATGTTGCAATCTCCTAACCGAAAGGGATAGAGCACGAGATTGAGACTCGATCGAACTTGACATTACATCTGCTGATTCTAGAAGACAAATGGGGTATCAAAATTAGACCTACACACCATTTCTGGTAGAATAATGACACACATACATTGATGAGTAATAAACCTGAGATGGGACCAGAAGAACCGCTAGAGGAGTCAGTTCTTTCGCTACCCTCATCTCTTATAGTTGCATTTCCGTCTGAGTCTGATGGTCGGACAGATGACAACTTTCCTTTTGAAACAACATAGACTGTACAAAAGTTCGGCATCAAAGCCGATATTGCCGAGCACATATCAGCTTTCCTGAAGTTTTCAAAACAGATTCATTGGTACGAGAAACCAGTAGAACAAAAGGTCCAAAGCTAGCAGTAAGGTGTAATGTACCTTGAGAAAAAACTACGGGATGAGCCACCAATGACAAGTCTGTCTATTGAATCCCGAGTAACTTCTTCAGCTATCGCGGCTGCTGCATTATCTGATTCGATCACAAGAACTTTCACTGCAACCTTTCGTTAAGGTAATTCAATGAGTTCATGAAATTTTCAGCTTTTGAATTTAGGAAAAGATAACAGCATAAGATATACCAAAGACAATACCTTTCTCAATTCGAACAATTTTGTGAAAGGTTTAAGCATTTCTTCAGCCTGCCACAGTATTTCCTGTCTATATGCAGTTGCTACATCATTTCGTACCTCGGAAATAGGAATTGCATTTCCCACTTGAGAAGAAGCCAGAAATGGAAATTAGGCTTTTATTAGTTACAAGAAAGTCTCAGTTTGGTTTTTACACAATAGAATTCCTGAGTGGAAGAAAGAAACAAGAAATAGGAATGGAGCTTTACTTGGTGTAGGTACAGAAGTAATCCTTGGAAGGATGTGAATTAGCTTGAAGTCAACATTTACTTCAGGAGCAAATTTTTCTATCGCCCATTTAACTACATTTTTGCTTTTCCTGCTCCCACTAAGAGCCACAATGACGGTGTGAGATGATGGAGGAGGAGGAGGAAGGGCAAGTTTGTTTGGCGATCTACTCATTCTCTATCCTTTTTGCTTCTTGTTGCTTATACCCTACACACTAGAAGCATTATTCCAGATAACATGAAAGAAAGGGAAAACCAAACTAAGGCCACATAAAACTCATATAGTCAGTAATTAAACTCAAACTCACATAGCTGGATCATTAAGCAGAAATGACGAATGATTACAAAAATATTGACAAATGACAAGATCGTGAATTCAAAGGAGGTAAGGTGATCATGAGATAATGTTATAGGGTTAATAGTTTTTATGTCTCAAGAGACTAATTTGGACGAGCTATGCGTAAGGATCATAAAGCAATACCCAACGACAATAGAAGCTAAAAAAGATAGCTTACTGTAAGTTAAATAACTCAACTTACCAAGAAAAATGTCAACTTTGAGCACAATGCAAATGCAGAGAATTCGCAAGACTATCATCAATTAAAACCCAATGACAATAGAAGCTAAAAAAGATAGCTTACTGTAAGTTAAATAACTCAACTTACCAAGAAAAATGTCAACTTTGAGCACAATGCAAATGCAGAGAATTCGCAAGACTATCATCAATTAAAACATCAACCAAGTCAATCAAAGGGACCATCTTGAGGACATAGAAGAAGAAACCCAGAAATTGAACCTACCTGGCAAATAAAGGATGGGACTTTAGTCAAACCCAAAACAGAATCGGGAGAAGCTGCCTCTTAATTCGGCTTTGAGCATCTCGAACTCGGGGAAGAAATGGTGGAAGCTTCCATTTCACAGATAGGACAACAAAAACAAAGAGCAATCAAAGAAGATGACCCACGTTCGTGCTGCTAATCTCGGATAATCAGAGAATCTTAGAAGGATTTATAATGAAAATAATAAGAAAAAGAGACAAGTTGGTCATATTAATCGTCAAAGGATCAGTCCTGGTATATACTCCCAGAATTTTCTTCATTATCAGAGTGACAGAGGGAGTGTGCGTTTAAACAATCAAGTTTTCTCCAATCATAGTCTGTTAGTTGGATATTAACTACATTTCTCAACGCCATTATAATATTTGGTTTCCCTTAGTTGCACGCATGATCTATGTTCCTCACGTCTTTTTGTCTCCCCTTTTTGCATATGACTAAATGTCAAAACAATTTATCTTGGGTGAACAATGAAATAAAATTGTGTTTCGGAAAAAAAAAAGAAAAAAATTGTGTTTCGTCTCACACGGTCACACCTGGCTGCCCGGTTGTCTAACTTTCTCAAATGTGCGGTGACCAATGACCATACGTTTTTTTTTTATGTCGTTTGTTTTGCATTTGCTTTGGAGTAGATAAATGTTTTAAACATTGATTAGCACTTAAACCATGATCTGGCCAATTCCATTAAAATGTTGGTTTCCGAAATTTAATCGGTTTTAATTGGTTTTGGCCGAGTTATTTGCGGGTTTGTTTGTGGTCTGACCGGTCTAACCATCATTTTAAAAATGTTGGTACTCCTTTCTAGTACGAAATGTCCTTTTTTCAATACGAAATGTCTTCTGACTTTCAAATTGGTTTTGGAGTTTTCATGCTATTGTGTCTAATATTTGTATTACTATCGGGTCTAATAGTTGTGTAACTATTGTCTCTTTGATTTGAACTACCCTCTGAATAGGTCAATATGATTGAATTTTTTTCCACTCTTCTTTTGTTTGATGCAAGTGCCCAAAAAAAAAAAAAAAAAAAAATCAAAATTGTAATAACATAGATCAATTAAGAACTGAGAAGGAGAAACCAACCTTATTTTATTCAGTTTGATTATGAATGAAGTATCTTGGAGTTAAAAAAAGAAAATAAAAGAATATATGTATATATATATATACACATATATATTAATTTTATTATTTATTTTTGCATAATGGACCAAAACTTATTCGAGTTTTATCAGTTAACCAAAAAAAAAAAACACAATCGACATATCTCCTAAAAATAATATTTCGAACGAAAAAGCCAGAATGTGTGTCCCATGATGATGTACTATATGAATAAGTTTATCTAGGATATTAATTTAATTTCCGTGTTGTTTTCTTCATTTTTGGAAACTCATAATTCATAAAGTCATCATTCATGACCAAAAAAAAAAGGAAAACTATAATTATAATTTTAGAACCATAGTAATATTTTAGTGCATTTAATGCATACGAAAACAGAGTACAAAATGACTAATGGATAAGCGTGTCGTGGAGAAGAAGGACCAAGCAAAGCAAACAAGGAAAGTAATAATATTCTGAAAATCCTTAAAAAAGACATACAGTATTTGCATTTATCCACTTCCTCGATCTAATCAAAACTGTTTCAAGTAAAAAAAAAAACCTAAGAAATCGTAGCTTAACCCATCAGACCCATTTCTCTTGATTTTTAATTGATACAAGACCAAAAGTCAAACTCACCGAGTTAAACATACGAAACCTGTCGGAAGTTTAAACAATTTCATTGATTGTCTCATGTTTGGTGGAGGAAGAGGTCCCATGGGCGGCGGCGGAGGTATGTTACGCGCCGCTGGCCGTGCGATGACGAGAACTGGCGTAGCCAACGGTGGAATTCAAGATCCCTTTGCTTCATCATCGTCGACGTCATCGTCTGCGCCTGGAAACGCCTCTGTCTCGCATGCTCAGAAACTTGGATCGTCTTCTGGGTCGAACAATCTCACGATTTCGGCGGTTTCTGGGTCGCCGTTGAATCTCCCGGTGGCTGCAACCTCCGGATGGAACGGCGGCGCTTTTTCGTTTGTTAATTCCGGTGGTTATGAAGATTTTGAGTGGGTTTCTGAGGAAGAAGATGATTCTCTGTTTGGCTCTGCTCCTTCTGTTGATGAAGTCCAAGATGCTGTTTCTGCTCTCCAGCAGTAATCATTTTTTTCTTTTCTCCGTCCATTTCAAACTCTTTGTGTGTGTGTGTTTGTTATTCTTTGGACTATTAGAGCTTTTGAAACTTCTATTAGAAGTAGAAATTAATGAAGAGAATTGTCTTGGCTTGATTAAATGTCTTAAAGTTAACCTTTTTTTCCTGATTAAGATATAATTGTCTTGGTCTGGTGTTTTGATTGAAACTTTATCAAACTGTTTTTTGTGTCCTCGTGTCAATTTACCCACAGAGTTGTCGTCTAAGCTACTACCTAAATCCTTTTAAAAGTTTGTTTGCTTGTTCAAAATAATTGTCTTTAATAATTTCTTATGAGTAAACTGTTTGGCTTTTGTTTCTTTAAGGGTTTTCGATGGTAGTTCATATGCTCATCTGG
Source organism: Cardamine occulta (assembly GCA_028015245.1). NCBI lineage: Eukaryota > Viridiplantae > Streptophyta > Magnoliopsida > Brassicales > Brassicaceae > Cardamine > Cardamine occulta. The sequence continues at coordinate 14,025,442 of CM051387.1, forward strand.
TTAGAGACAGATACGAGTGTTATCCGGAAAATAGTGGTGGAAACCAGAGCCCCATAGCCACGGGCATGGTTCATCAAGTTCCTTCTTTTGGATCGGATTCAGACTGGATGGAGCCTTCAATACAACTATGCCATTCAAGAACCTTACAGCCTCATGCCTATGATCAGGTTTACAATGCTTTTGACCTACTGCGAACCCAACCATCTGTTCAGGTGATCTTTTTCTTTTGATTTCCTTGATTCTCTAAGCTTAAGTTTCTGCCTTTGGTTTGTTATTTATTTCTTAAATCCTGAAAAAAAACCATACTTTGATGTTGAAAGTGTTCTTGATCCGGCAAGTCCTCAGGGTCTAAGTCAAACTTAAACATCCACCTAACAAATATTTGAACTTTTTAGAATTTAGATCAACGAAATTCTTTGAATAGAATATAATTCATTTCGTTGTATTGTAAACGGTACATGAATCAAGGGCTTTCCACATTTTGTGCAGAGAATGGTAATATCATTGTCTTCAGATAAAGCAGTTTGGGAGGCGGTGATGAACAATGACGTGGTGAAAGAGATTAGGGACTTGTACAACAATGGCATAAGTCATGGTATAGGCAGAATGAATTTATCAATCTAAGTATTTCATTTTGACAGACTTCTCTGGGCTCTCATTATCAGATCCTGTCTTTCTTATTTTCTTATAACAGATGTTGAGGAGGGTTCAGATGAGACTCCTGGAGAGAATAACTCAGTAATGGATTTCATAAAGTGGGTATTTGACAACACAATGGTTAAGGCCACGGAAGTGTTTGTGAAAATAACAAAGGTCGTTACCGAGCTCTTCAATACTTACTATGATGATGGTGTTAACAACAAAGGGAAAGATGCCAAATTCAACAATTGGCTCGAGGAAAGGCTGACGACTTCGGTCCTGCTCTCCATTGTGGTCCTGCTGGTCGTGATGGTTTCCCGAGCTTGCAACAGGTCTTGATCGTTTCAAATTTGTCGACAATACATTTAGTCGTCGTCTCTTGGACACTTCTTGTTTTAGCTTTCTTTCAGGTCATCATAATGTGGTTTGTTTGATAATCTGTAGTTTTGTACTCCATTGTTAACATTTTAGAAGATTTACTCAGTTGCATTTTCTAGAATAAGAACTCTGAATGTTTCAAAATGTTAACAGAGTTTTTGTTTACCCCAATTACTGCATCTCATAACAACAAAAGAAGACACCAATATGATTTTGTACGATCTTGGTTAAAGATTAGTTTATAGTTACAGAATCTAAGAGGACCATACTACTCTTTTCATATCCTTGTACGAACAGAACCGGCTATGTCCAGAACAACCTTCACTTGTTTGTTTCCATGTCTGTAGCAGAGTTCAAAAGAGACTCAACATCAGGCGTAACAGTTATAAACTTCGCTGAAGAACCAATACGACAGCAGCTCCTCCCTTTGGTATCAATTGCTGCCACGTCATTATGAAATTTTGCGTTTGGACCTGGCAAGACCTGTGCATATATGTATAGGACCGAGAGTCAAAGAGATGAAGAAGAGCTACAAGCAGAGTTGATTCAAACACAGCTTTGGATATGTGTGTTCTCATATAAAGACTTGGTGAAAGAAGCATGGATCCTCTGACTCTTCCAAGGTTAAAATGACTTACATCAAAGAGGACATCTCCAAGTTTCAACTTGACAGCACCACTCTTGTAAACTAGCATTTTTCCCATGAAACCCTCAGGTAAACCTTCAAAAGGGTTGCTTCTCTTTGAACTGTACTCTGGTATCGATCTCTTGGTGTTTGCTCCTGTCAATTGCTTCTTTACAGGAAGACTTTCCGGAATCTTAAACAAAAACATCTGCTTTTTGCAGTGTTGCTCCTGCAGGTAAATTCAATCAGTCAAACTCAGGGAAGAGTTTCACATCTCTGTCAATACCAATTTTTTTACAAGTTTATTACCAATGTCAGACCGAGTTCTTCTGCTGAGTTGATGGTATTCTCCTCATAGTCACGGTGTTTAGCCACCTCCCCAAATTCTTCCTGGTCAAGAAGTTCTAACAACACAAGAGATGCAGTTATTTACAGAGCAACCACATTCACACATCTGAATATTGAGATTCACATAACCATATGGTTGGCATAAAGCTATTACAAAGCAGCGAGCGAGTTATACCTGGATCACCAGAGTTGGGCTTTCTCAAAGGAAGAACAATAGGATAGTAGGAGTTTCCATAATCCTGGCACATGAAATGAGTCAAAACCTTATGTCGCATAAATCAACACAAGAGAAACTGGGAGAGGGAAATCAAGATCTATCTGAAGAATTCTATTTACCCAAGGTCCAACGTAGTCTTCCTTGGTTCTTGTAACCAAATTATGAACCTCTTCTCCATCTTCTCGAGCAGTAGCAGGCGAAACAGTAGGAAGCATATCAGCAGAAGAAGAGGAATTAACATCAAAACCACGCTTGTCATCTTCTTTTGGAACCCCAAATGACCTTATTGCAAGTGACGAGAAGTCGTGTTGGAATGCAACTTCAGAGGAAGAAGCTGCAAAATTTCAACTTTTCAAGAACGAACGCTGCTATAATAATGCTATACACACCACAACCTTCCTCATCCCTGGTTCTCAGATAACTCATTCACAGAAATGAGATCAATCACAACTCGAAAATGAAGAATGTGAATACATATATTACCTTTTGTTTCGGTTTTGGGTCTCCTATGACCGATCTGCAACAACAACACAAGAAAGTTAGGTTTCAACTTTGAGCATTTGGATAAACAGACAAAGATAACAGCTAAGCTAGTTATAAGCTAGAATCAACATGTTTCATGGTAGAAACTAAATCTCTAATCCACTGAAAAATCTTGGAAAATAACGTAGTTAAATTGATGCAACTAACCAAAGCAGATATTTCTATAAGAATTAGTCGAGCTCAAAACAAAAATGAAAATTCCATCTTAGCTAAAGATGAAGAAAGCACACCGTTTTGGTATTAGAGGTATGTAAGCGTATAAATATCATAATCTAATGTATAAGATTTTAATTATTTAAATCAGGGAAATTACGGTGGTTAGACTAATGACTGTTAGTTAAAAAATTCCATGAAATAAATAGGAAAGAAAATAGAGAGAGCAAGAAGATTGAGAAAAGTGACGACTACATACGCCGATACGTTTGGCTATCCGCTGAGCTGCTTTTGTATTCTCTTCCTCATCCTCAGCTTTGCTGTGTTCAGAGTGTTATTTGGTAAATCTCCGATGTCTTTCTCTATTGATTGGAATAAGTTATATACAAGCTTACATGATTGCTGTGCAAGTAATATATATGTATACATGGTAAATGAATATTACGTATTCCCTTGTCTATCACAGAGGAGTATTTAAACTTTTCAAATGTCTATGCAAAAATAGGTTTATTTACGCATAAACGAGAACGGATCGAGAAAATTAATTACGTGTTAGTCGGAGCGATCGGCCGACGAGAAGGCGTCGGAAGTTTTGGTTGAAACCTTCGCTGCCGAGAAACGAAGCGGAGGAGGTCAGTAAAACGAAATTTTCGAGGTTTGAGATGAAATTACTAAGGGGAAGGAGAAGATGGGATCAGTAGAGGTTACCTTGGACTTTCTGGGAACCTGTGAGCCTGAATCCATGGCAGTCGTCCGCCGGCAAGAGATTCAGAAACGAGGGAAAAAAAAAATTGAGGATTTGGAAAAATTAAGAGAATCGATCTCGAGCTCTTGGCTATTCTGAAATTGAGATTTCCCAAGCGACCTAGAACCTCTTCTGTGACATCATTGTCAAATCAAAGCTTATATATATCTTCAATAGTTGACTAAAATATAATTTAATTTATAAACAAGTTAACCATAGATGTCAAAAATTATAATTAACAAGATTTTCGTATGTGTGGATTGATTGATTAAATTATGACATATGTAAAAAAATTTCTTAATCAAAAAAAAAAATTAACCAAAAAATATAATACTCAAATATATATTCTTTACTTTTTATATTTTACGTTTTCTTAATTAGAAAAACAAAAAAAAAAAAGAAAACTAAATAAATACTCAAGTATATAATATTTACTTTCTATTTTTTACATATATAATTTTAAAATATTTTTAAAAAAGTTTAAATATTTTAAAATTAACCTCCAGTAAATTTTATTTCTTTAAATCAATAATGAATTAGATTAAAATTTTAGATAATGTATATTTTAATAGCGATGCATATATTTAATTAATTATTTACTTAAATTATTCCGTTCATAAAAAAAAAGAAATCCAACAAAAAGAAAACAAAAATAAGTAATAAATTAGATAATATAAATTTTCTATTTTTCTAATATACGTTCAATCTTATTATTTCCATAAAATTTTAACTTTTTTAAATTTAGATGTTTAGATTTTCAATTTATTTAGAATCTAGTAAATGTTTTCACATGTACCTAATTTTTTCAACCTAAATATTGATTTAAGTATAATTCAAACTAATTGGCTAAGTGTTAAATAAATCATAAAATACTGAATAAATCCATAAATATATCAAATTTAATGGCTTGAATCAACACATAAATCTATTTAATTTTATTGATCAAATAGTCAATTATATTAATAACTATTTTCTCTAACTAAAAATATTTTCTACTTCTTTTCTTTTTAAAAAAATATTTTAAGATACATCACTTTTTAAATGGTTTTACCTAAATTTAGTTTATTTACAATGTTAGATTTCCAAGTTTCCTATTTTCCTACTAAATTATTAATAATTTTTTTAAATAATATTTACTATATTGGTTTGATATGATGCATATTATTTTTGATATAAAAGTTTTTGTCTTCTATTCATTTATATGGAGTAAACATGAAGTTAGAGTAAGATTTTAATATGATTGAAAATTTAGTTAAGTTGTATAGCAAAATCAAGTGTATATGAAAGAAATTTGATTTAACAAACAATCAATAATCGATATTAACAAACAAGTTTGCATGATGCTAATCAGAATCCAAATACTAATCTAATAAAAACTGATATATTTCTTATATACGCAGGTACATGATTGGATAGGTCTTTTTTAGATTTTATGTCTTACTTTTCTTAAAGTATATTTTGATTAAAGTTATAAGTACATATAGGAAATGCATTGGGCAAACTTTAATGTATATGTATTGGTGTTAGCTAGCATTCAATGATCACACTTATCACAAAAGTTATCACTATACGTACATACATACTTTTATCTCTCAAGTATAGAGAGCTCTTGCAGCGACAATCCAGTTTGCAAAATGTGTAATGTAATTGTAATTAATATTTAGATACATATCCCCAACTTTTAGGCTATTAGGGGACATTATTATAGATTTATCAAAGATTTTCTCTGTTCTTCGTTCTTCTGGAGAAAATGGACCTTCAAGCTACTCTCGTTCGCCTGTTAAAACCAAGATTTCACCACTTTAGCCTTTGGAGCTTCCAAATCCAAATTGAACAAAAGAACAAAAAAAATATAATCATTTCGGACGATGGCTGCTCCAATTTAACCACTCAAGTTATAGGATAAAACGAACCGGTCAAATATGTATAGTGAAAGGAGTATTGATTTACCGCAAGGAGAGGAACTAAGAGAAGGCTCTTCTCCATTTCTTCAAAATATAACAATTCTTGTTTGAACATGCTGAGCAATTCTGTCACTTCATATAGGATTATTTCAACCTGCTGATATTTAATCACCCAAACATTCTTAAATTAATTTCTTATAACTAGAAGCAAGTAAATAAAGGGTTAAATTGGAATTACTCGAGGGAGAAACTTGGTGATGATGTCTTCGATCTCGTCCATGACTTCTATAGCTGTGACCATTTCTTCATGTATGGACACCACATCTATCTATAACATCCAAATTATTAATTTTCGTTAGGTATTAACAAAACGTTAGAAGTAATTATAATAAATTATCTTCCCAAAGAAAGGAAAAAAATTATGTCTAACCATTGCACCATGTAGAAGGGGTAAACAGACAGACAAAGAGTGTAGTTTTCGAGTTAATTTGCTCAAAGCTTCTAAGTTTTTCGCGTCCAATTTTGACCACTCATTGAGTAAAGGCATTTGGAGACTAAGAACTTGACGTATTTTAATTTCTTGACGGAGCCTTTGAACTTCTATCAAATTTTCCACTACGTAGTTCCTCATTTTGTATATCCTAAGCCAAACCCAAAACAACTGATCCTGAAACCACAATTAAACACTGATTAGGAAAAATTATTAAGTACATAGATGATAAAAATTTAAATATATAGGTTTGTACCTCAACGTTGATCTTAACGTTAGCCATAGTGGCTTCAGTTCTTGCGTTAACAAATCTCCATTGAAGTAATCTGTTTTGGAAGACCCTAAACCGGTGATAAGCCTCCTCTTGGACCGGAGATACTTTCTTTTGCGACCTGAAGTACTTCAAAACTCCGGCCACCGCTCCACCGCCACCACTTCTAATCTTGGCCACGCTTACCGGTGACTCAGGAGGTGTCATGCACATTGAAGTCGCCGGAGCTGAGCTGGACAAAGACGTCTTCGACGTGGAAACTCTCCCAGGAGACAATGCCCACGCCGATGGTGAGCTTGCTCCCGGTTTTACGCCTTTCAATGAAGCGTTATTACGAGGACTGCCACGCTCACGTTGCTCCAAGTACTGAACAAATGCCTCTCTGCTTCTACCGTTGTTCATCTCGTGAGATCTTGACGCGCTGTTTCTTGCCGGGATTATATTCTCGCCGTATTTTGGGTTGGATCCGGTGGGTCTGGATGATCTTGTTGTGGACTGTGATCTGCTTATCATCACTCGTTTGCTTGTATTGGAAGGCGACGAGGAAGAAGAGGAGGAAGTAGAAGACGAGTACGAAGCGTTTAAAGACACTGGGAGGGAGATGGAGGAAGATATACTCCGGCTCCGGTCAATATTCGGCGACGGAGGCCGGAGTCTGCGACCATTGGTGGTGGGTGCCATTTTCTGTATGCTTCTTCTTTAATATTTTGACGGTTAACAAAAAAACTTTATGCCAGAACTATATGCTTGAAGAAATCGTCTAAACTAAATACACTGGTTTGTAGAGTAGTTATGATATATAATATAGTTAGTGTTATATTTAATCTGTTTGATAACGCTTGGGGAATTGTAGGAGTTGACAGCACGTAGAGGCAGGTAAGAACACTTATGCATGTAAGTGTGTCTACATAATTAAAAATGTACATTTACAAAAAAGGGATTATAATATAATGTATACGAAGGTCAGCTTATCTAGAGACACGTCTTCTTTTATCTTTCGACTAAACAACATGGTTTAATAAAATCCTAGGTCCAATTCAAAACGGCCCCATGATATCTAGTTTAAGTTGAATAAAATAAACCTTATGATAGCGTCAAACTCTTTAGGATTTACTTTTTTTTGTTGGTCAACTAAACTCTCTAGTCTTTAATCTTTACCAAAAATGAAAAAACAAATAACAAATAACGTCAGACTACCCCCAAGGTCCTCGACACCAAGTCACCAATATATATTTGCCTTCTCCAATATTCGAATAATTTTTTATTTTGTTTAGCAATTTCTATCCGAAAATTTGCCTAAACCGGATCTTCCCACGTTCGGTGGTTGGTGGCCGCCTGCTGAAGTGTAGTCGAGTCGACATTTTAATTCATGTTTTATCTGACCCGTTGACCCATAAATTTAGTAATATGGGCCCAAATTTGATGGGCCGTTAATGAACAAGATACAGTATACTTAATATTTATTTCACTTTACCTTGGGAACCACGGATCTCTAGAACCATCCGGAGAAATATTCGTGTCTCCAGAACATTCACTCACCTGATAATATCCACTTGCAAACTTATATACAAGCTCCTCTCTCTCCATTTTCGCCATACACTACTGAGAAAAACACTATACTCTCTGTTTTATCTCTCACAAAGCTTCCCATTTCATCAGTTCATCTACACATGGCGTCTTCTCTCGCTCTTAAGAGACTTCTTTCTTCCACCGTCGCTCCTCGTTACCGTAGCGTTATTCGTCCTGTGGTTTCCTCTCGCTTCCTTAGCACCAACGCCGTGAGGACCTACGACGACGGCGACGGCGTTGATTTAGACCGCCGCTCAGATCGCTCTGTTTCTCGCCGCCGTGATGATTTCTTCCCAGGTACTCACTCAACACCTCAATTGTCTCGTGTAAGAAAATCTAATTATTGTCAGAGTTTATCGAACAATGAGATGACGTTTTTGACATGGTTTTGGTGCTTTTGTGTAGACGTGTTTGATCCGTTTTCGCCAACGAGAAGCGTGAGTCAAGTGCTGAATTTAATGGACCAGCTCATGGAAAATCCTCTGATATCAGGGACGCGAGGCATGGGAGCTTCAGGAGTTAGACGTGGTTGGGATATAAAAGAGAAAGAAGATGCTCTGCACTTGAGAATCGACATGCCTGGACTGAGCAGAGAGGATGTGAAGCTGGCTTTAGAGCAGGACACTCTAGTGATTAGAGGAGAAGGGAAAGATGAGGACGGTGCTGGCGAGGAAGGAGATAGTGGTAATCGGAGATTCACAAGCCGGATTGGATTGCCGGAGAAGATTTACAAGATCGGTGAGATTAAGGCGGAGATGAAGAACGGAGTGTTGAAAGTTGTGATTCCGAAGATGAAAGAGGAAGAGCGTAATGATGTCCGCCAAATCGAAGTCAACTAGACGTCGTCGTTTCTGTCATGTTTTTTTTTTTTAGTTTTGTTTAATAGATGTTTGAATTAAGAAGTGTGTTCTTGAGTCATGGTCTCTAAAGATGTTTCTTCAAACTGTGGGCTTTGTGAGCAAGATTTGCAACAACGGTAAATTAAATCAGTCACATATTAAACTCTCTAAAATTAGTTAGTTCACTTTATCTAGCTTTAATTTTTTATATTTCGAGAACAACTTTTGAAAAATCTGTCTTTAGAAAAATTGATTTTTTTTCCTTTTCCTAAGAGCCAAATATATTTTTTATAAGACGGATTTTGAGATTGCGGTTCTCGACTGACTGGTCTCTTGAAACCCGTAAAATATCGAAGCCCGTCAGGATTAATTGGAGTGGACTAGCGCGTTGGACAGCCCAACTTGAATGAATCGTTACACGAATATACAATGAAAAAAGGAACAAAATTAAAGAGAAAACAGAACCCTAGTTCGAAAAGAACATAAACAAAACCTTTACATAGAAACCTAAGAGCAAGCAAATCCATCGACGGCGATTGCAAAACAGAAGAAAAAGTCTTACAGCCCCACAGATCTCTCCTACTTGTGTTCGATGGCACCGAAGAAGCCTGAAGTAATCGATAACCCTCCTGTTGGATCTTCAAGCGAAGAGGAAGAAGGATCATCTGGTTCATCTGGAGAAGAATCTGAGTCTTCTGCTGAAGATTCTAAGAAAGAAGAGTCTTCTAAGAAGCTTGAATCTGACTCTGAAGGCGAATCTGAATCAGAATCAGATTCCGATAACGAGCCTTTGAATTTGAAGAAGCAGCCTGTTGTGACCAAATCTGTATCTGCTGTGTCTGTTCCGGAGAGCTCTAATGCGAAGCGTCCTTTGAAGGAAGCTGATGATGGTGAGGCTAAGAAGAAGCTGAAGACATCTACAACTGAGGTGAAGAAGATTTCTGGAGATGAAGCTAAGAAGATGTTTCAGAGATTGTTCAGCGAGGCTGATGAAATTGCTCTGCTTCAAGGTGTTCTTGATTTTACTTCTACCAAAGGAGATCCTTCTGAGGAAAGTGATGCTTTTTGTATCTATGTGAAGAAATTGATTGATTTCAATGCTACCAAAATCCAAATTCAAACCAAACTTCAGAGATTGAAGAAGAAGTTTACAAATACTGTGAAGAAGTCTCTTAAGAAAGGAAAGAGTGAAGATGAGATCAAGTTTGCTAAAGATCTTGACCAAAAAAGCTTTGATTTGTCGAGAAAGATTTGGGGAAACAATGGTGTTTTGGCTTCTAAATCAAGGAGGAAGCTTGGAGGAACCTCTAAAGAGATGAAGTTAGTGCCTCACTCGACGCCTAAGAAGCAAGAAGAAACGAAAATGCCGGAAAGAACAGAGATAAAAGTTGTGAACACTCGTCCCTCCATTGCTAGAGAGATAGCATCGTTCTTTAATTTAGAGAATGCGAGTGTTTGTGGTTTGGATGAATCCACAATAGTTGCGGCTTGGGAAATGGTTGGTGATGGAGCAAAGAAGAAAGAAATGGAGGAGAAATGGAATAAGCTAAAGGCAATGCAGGTTGAGCTATGTATACAGAGGACTTCACTCGTGGCTGAAACTGCAAAGATGATATTCAAAGCTAATAAATAAACCCTGAGTGGTTTGTCTTTACTCTTTAGTATGCATTTCGAGACTTTGTTTATGTTACATTTTAGCTTGTGGAAGTAAGCTTGTCGTAAGTCTTTGTTAATGTCTTTCCTTATGCCCCTCTATGTTGGATGCTTTGTTTGGGGTATAAGACCCTTTGATTATTATGTACTTCTCTTGTTTGGTATCTAAGAGATTAGCCTGAAAATGGAATGGTCATAGTAGTTTCTGTTCTGAGTCAGATCTCGCCAGAGCAAAATCAACTCCATATTAGTTTTAGTTAAAAAAGTTTTTTCAACGCCTAAAACTTTAAACAATTTCTGACAGGATTCTAATCTGTTTTCCTCTAGTTACATAAATGGATTGAGAGTCTTTCGTAAAAGGAAACGGAAATGAAACAAGCAAGCAAAGCAGAGTCGCATTTGTTTTTGGTTACAGTTGTGAAATGAGAATTATGGCGATCTCGGACTAAAAATGAACTATCTTCGTAGTTTGACGTTGTTGAGCATCAGAGAGATTTTATCAAATTCAATGAGTGTCTATCACTAAGATCACTTTCTCTGTATGAACATAGAACAATCATGTAGAGCTTTCACCAAACATCATCTCTCAATCAAGCAGAAAATAAGAGCTCTCAAGTCATTGGAAATTCCAAATTATTTTCACTAAAAACTTCAGAAGCCTTCTCCTAAAATTCTCACAGCCCAAAAGCAAAAAAATAAAAAACAAAAGTTCAAACTTCATCAAATGAACTATTTAACGTTGGCTATGATTTATCATCTAATGTCTATTGTTGTTATGCCCTTTTCAGAGATATTGTTTCTCTGGATTAAGTGGAAAAGATCCAAGTAACATTTTTTTTATTACATTGATGCAATGTCCTGACTCCTAATCCAATCATCAACTCACTTCTTCAGATTTAGGTAGCCACAGAGTCTATATTTTAAGTGTGCTTGTGCCTACGCATGGAAAACTTAATTACATAAACTTACACTACAAAGTAAATGGTGTACACAATCATATCATTCTGTGCATCGAGTGCTCGCATTATAATATGCTTATCATTTTTAAAAGAAGGAATTTGCTTGACATTTGTATACATTTATTAGTTGACATCTTCCTATGAAGTAGAGAAAAATGGATTTGGACACTAAAACGAAGTACCATTCCGAAGAATGTTATTCATAGTTCTGTAGATATATTAAACAATGAATGAGTTGAATTTTTTTTGGATGAAGAGATGAATTGGAGGAGCCGTAGATTTTAATGTTATTACGTGCCGGCACAAACGACAGACTTGACGCCGACTTGCTACTTCACATAAACTATTCTTAAATAATTCCACATGATATGAATCTATTATATCGTCCTCTTCAGTTTGATTTGTTTCTACTCTTTATTTTTCGATTTGTTAGTTGTATGTGCATAGTTGAATTTAATCTAGAAGAGGCCAGTGAAGCAACAGGCTTGGTCAAATAAAAAAATACAGCAAAGGGGCAAATATGAGTTTAATAATGAGCCAGTTTCGCCTCTTTAAGTAGAGATTTTTTCTTCCTCCAAGCTTCTCCAAACATTGAAGTTGCAGAGAACGGAGAGCGAGAGAGACACTTTTTCTCATCTCTCTTTAAATATCAAAGGTGATCCAAATTCTTGCTTCATTCTAGATTCTCTCTTTTAGTTTTCTGTATAATTGTTTTCTGTTGTTTGCAAGATATTAAGGTTTCTTGTTTCACAAGTAACAGATAAATACGACCAAGAGACTATAAAACTCAAATGTTTTACTCTGCTTTCAGTTTTTGCTAGGATTTGCTAAAGAAATGGCGTCATGGACTTCATCCCAGTTTCTGTATGAAGAAACCAAGCCATGTGGTATTCAGTTCTTGGAACGGTTTAAGCGTTCAGGAAGACTCTCATTCAAGCAATACCAAGCCCTTGTCTTCATCTTGACGTTTGTCGCCTACATCGCCTTCCATTCTGCCCGAAAGCCCAATAGCATTGTCAAGGGAACCCTTTCTGCATCAACAGTCAAAGGCGGTTGGGCTCCCTTTGATGGACCTGATGGACCAGCCTTGCTTGGACAGATCGACTTGGCTTTCCTCTCTGTCTATGCCGTTGGGATGTTTGTAGCAGGTCACTTGGGAGATCGTTTGGATCTCAGGACGTTTCTGACTATCGGTATGATCGGGACAGGCCTCTTCACCGCTCTCTTTGGAGTCGCATTCTGGGCGAATTTCCACAGCTTCTACTATTTCTTGGCGGTTCAGGTCTTAGCAGGGTGGTTTCAGTCGATAGGTTGGCCATGTGTGGTGGCCGTGCTCGGGAACTGGTTCGACAAGAAGAGAAGAGGAATGATTATGGGTGTTTGGAGTGCTCACACTTCACTTGGTAACATCACAGGATCTCTGATCGCATCCGGACTGCTTAGATATGGGTGGGGTTGGTCATTTCTTGGTCCGGCTTTGCTCATGACGTTTCTTGGGATCGTTGTTTACTTTTTCTTGCCTGTGAACCCTCCAACCGTTGGTGCTGAGAGAGATGGAACTGAAGTTGACTCCACAATGAGGCTTGGTGACACAATTACAGAAAGCTTCTTGAGCTCAAGAATGGGTACTGGATTGGATAGAAAAGCAATCGGGTTCATGGCCGCTTGGAAAATCCCAGGTGTTGCTCCTTTCGCATTCTGTCTCTTTTTCACCAAGTTGGTCTCATACACTTTCCTCTACTGGCTTCCTTTCTACGTTAGCCACAACAGTATGTTTCTAATCATCTCTCCTTCCTTTATTTAACCTCTAGAGTTCTAAGTCTTGATATAATGTAACAACATGATGCAGTGATCGGAGGAGAGTACCTTTCTGAGGAGACATCAGGAAACTTGTCGACACTGTTCGATGTTGGAGGCGTGGTTGGTGGAATCTTAGCCGGATACGTCTCTGATCAACTTGACGGCAGAGCCATCACAGCAGCAGGATTCATCTACTTGGCAATCCCAGCTCTTTTCCTCTACAGAGTCTACGGACATATCTCAATGACCATCAATGTCATCCTTATGTTCACATCAGGAGTCTTCGTCAATGGACCTTTTGCTCTCATTACAACAGCAGTCTCAGCTGATCTCGGGACACACAAATCTCTCAAAGGCAATGCCAGGGCTTTGGCTACAGTCACAGCTATTATAGACGGCACTGGATCCGTAGGTGCTGCGATTGGACCAGTCCTCACTGGTTACATCTCTGCAATTAGCTGGGACGCAGTGTTTTATATGTTGATGACTGCAGCTTTGATCTCTGGATTGTTGCTCACTAAGCTTATCATAGCAGAAGTGAAGGCAATATTGTTTGGATCATCTGATGAAGAAGATGAAGTGGCTGCATCATCATCATCACCAGCTAACAGAGCTCCCATTGATGTCCTCCTCTGAGTTTTTTTTTGCATTCATGAGTTTCAATTTCACAAGAGTCTTTTTGGTTTTAAAGTTGGTTCCTTTTTCCAGTTGTCATCATTTCTAAGGTTTGAATGAGGATAAAATTACCTAATTTCGATTGTTCTCTGAATTCACAATCCACACACAATAATTTAGCTGAAAATTGAAGCAATTGGAGAAAAGAATCTTCATTTGGTTCTATTTGATTGTCTATGAATTTACAATCCAACACATAAACCCTTTAAAAGTAGCAAATTATCAAGAGAAAAAAAAAGAAAGAAAGTGACAATAAAGATTTCGCCGGAGAAGCTGCAAGTGGAATCTCTCAGACGTCGTCTCTACTTTTGGGTGGTTTGCGATATTTCTCCTCAGCTTGCTTGGCCATTGAAACGGCGCAGTTTGCAAGCTGCTTGATGTTAGGAACGTTGTAGTTCTGAGCGACGTAGATCCCACACACTGTTCCACATATGAAAGAGAAGCTGCTCCTTATTATTCCCATCTTTTTCTCTGACTCCGATCGGAAGAATTAGGGTTTTTGAATTGGAGATCGGAGACTCAAAGATCTATATGAAAGCGAAATCGGCAAAAGTCTTGTCTTGAGAATTCTGGAACATCAATCAGTTGAAAGAATCGAAGATCCATTACTGAGCCTGTTGGGATCTTGGCCCAAACTTACATGGACTCACATTGGCCCATACGAATTTAGTTTTCTTTGTTGTTTATATTATCGGAAAATTTGTGTATTTCTGTTCTGTTTTCCAATATTAGAAGATTTTTCGATTAATCGAGTCGTATTCAAATAAGTTGGTGTGTCAAAATCAAATTAGGTAGTTGTTTTTCTTGAACATTACTTTTTAAAAAATGTTCAGAAAACAATATTAGTCGAGGCTTTGGTTTCAACCAAACCATATATAACACTAGAGAATTTCTCATGCGTTGCATGAGTTTAAAGTTAATAGATTGAAATATGTAATTTTTATCAAAAAAATATATTTTAAAATATGTTAAGTTACTTTAAATTAAATTTATTATTTTCTATTTTGAATACCAAAATTTAATTATTTAATATGGACTACAGTAGTTATTAATATACAGAATTAAATATTAATTTGAAAAAGTAAAATTCTTTTTCTTTGTAAAATAAATTTCTATTTTACTAGTTTTGGTAGTTTTACCTATAAGTAATTTATATTCTACAATGTTGGTAGCTTAAAAGTAAATGTTTATGCAGGGACTAAAACTTAATATATTTAGTTTTTGCAAAGATTATTGTTTAAAATTTATGAATCTATGCAATGTGAATTATTGTTGAATATATAATAAAAAATTAATTAGCATGTCAGTATAATAACATGCATATTGCATTTTTGCTTTTTACATTCCACTTCAAAACATCTTTTTTTTTTCAAGTTTCGGATATAGATAGCTAATTTTTATGTTTTTTAGGTTTATATAAATGATGATGCAATTGATATAACATGAAAATTATAATAATTTAATAAACTAAAATATTAATTAAAATCAAGTAAAGCAAATGATTTCTTACAAATTCTGAATCTTCCGCCATACTCATATATTATATTTTTGCCTTGTTTTGAGAATGTTGAAACTTGATAGTTTTGTAACTCATTTGATAATCTGCAAAAATATCTTAATAGCCATCAAATTAAAATCAAGTAAAGCAAATGGTTTCTTAGTACAACAATTTGAAAAATATATTTGAGAATGTATATTAGACGTGCTTATGTAATTCAAACTCTAAATCTTATGCCATACTCAAAGCTTCCATTTTCTGCTTGTTTTGAGAATGTTGAAACTTGATAGGTTTTGTAACTCAATTGATAATTTGAAAAAAGCAAATGATTTCTTACTACAACAATTTGAAAAATATATTGGAGAATGTATATTAGAAGTGTTTATGTAATTCAAACTCTGAATCTTATGCCATACTTAAAGCTTCCATTTTTGGCTTGTTTTGAGAATGTTGAAACTTGATAACTTTTGTAACTCAATTGATAATCTGCAAAAATATCTTAGTAGCAATAAAATCTTTGTTATATATAAATTTGAATTAGAAAACATTTTATTTATAATAAATATAAACTAATATTGTATGTAATGCATTGGAAGCAAAATATAAGTTGAAAACAATATAATATAAAAATAAAATTTTGAATCAAACTCTTACCATCATTATAGTTATATCTTAGATAATTTTTCAACTCAAGAAATAAGTACATTTGAAGATATAATTGAAGAGGATAAAAAATGACTATTTATAGTATGATAATTGAGCAAACATTACATTTTAAAAATAAATAGATTAAGAAAGTTAATATGTAATAATTGTGGAGAAATGTAACAGCAATGCAATTAAGTAAACGAGTTACAAATGTTGGTCAACAAATCAAAACAGTAGTATAATTGTAAAGATAAATTGTATTAAAAGACAATAAATCTAATCTTTTTAGATAAAACTAAAACCTAAATAAATTTGGTAGCATATGCATGTAATTTTATGTGGCTAAAAAAATGGAGTTATAAATTTATTTATTTTTAGACAAAATATTCAATAGTGGCATTGTGAACTAATTTTTCTTTATAAGAAGATAAAATATAGACGAAAAAGAAGAAGTAACATAATATTTTTTTATAATTAATATTACTTTGTGATAAAATAATTTCATGTGAATATTTTACTTTTGGATGATAAAAAAATATAAAAATAATGTGTGTCTAAGGTCTCATAAAAGATATTATTTATTTTAGTTAAATAAATAGATTAAGAAAGTTAATATGTAATAATTGTTGATATATATAATTACAATGCAATTAAGTAAAGGAGTTACAAATGTTGGTAACCAAGTCAAAAGACTAAAAACAGTAGTATAATTGTAATGGTAAATTGTATTAGAAGATAATAAATCTAATCATTTTTAGATAAAATCTAATCAAGCTAAAAAATTTGATAGCATATGCATAGATTTTATGTGACTGAAAAATGGAGTTATAAATTTACTTACTTTTTGATAAAATGTTTAATAGTGGCATTGTGAACTAATTTGTCTTTAAGAGGAAAAAAAGATACAACAAAAAAAGTAACGTAGTATTTTTTATAGTTCATATTATTTTTGTGATAAAATAATTTTATGTGAATATTTTATTTTTGAATGATGAAAAATATAAAACAATTTGTGTGTAAGGTCTCATAAAAGATATTATTTATTTTAGTTTTCATATAATAAATTTGTTTTTTTAATTCATGATATTTAAAAAAAAAGCATTTTAACTTGTGAAGTGACACATGAAAAATTTGATAAACATGAAATAAATAAGTTAACTTCTGTTTAGTGAAACTTGGTTAGAATGAAGATAATGTAAGAAAATTGTGGTTTTTTAGTATTTAGAATTGTATGTATTTTGGTTATCTTATATATAAATACAATAACAGAAAATGAGTTATTTTTAAGTAAAAAAATATTAGTTTTTTAATATTTAGAATTGCATATATTATGGATTTATTATATATATATATATATAATAAAATAAGTTATTTTTAAGTGAATACATGATAGCAATTCAGAGCAAGAGAAGAAGTGGACACATGGCCGCAATACAGACTTTTTTTACGAAAGGTAATCCTCTAAAATTGTGTTAAACATAATTTTGACGTTATATAACTTTTTACCGTAAAACATATTGTCGAAAATTAAACCCAGGAAAAGAAAAAGATAAAAACATTTGTTGACCGTATCACATTATTTCTTATTTTTTTAATAATACTTTTTTCTTCGAGGAAGAAGATATCGATTTTTGCTCTTTCTACTTTTCGTTTCTCTTGATCGAGAGAAAAGACAGAGAGGCACGGTGGTGGCACGGTGCCTTAGAAAATTCTCCAACCGACAGCTTAACGGATTCAGATTTTTCGTGAGATTCGATCGATTTCAACAGCTTTGATCTCTTTGCTGGTATCTGCATTTCATCCGCTGATTTATTCGTTCCCTTTTTCCCAGTTTCTTCGATTCTATATATTTTTATTTATGTTTCTTGATAGTTTCAACCTGTGAAATTCTCAGATCATATATTTTTTGTGGGTCAATTTTATATTTTGGTCCTCTATATAGCATTTTTAGCTTCTGTACGCATCCAATTTCACCCGTGGGAATATGAATCAATCTGAAATAATACAACTTTTGGTTTTCCGCTGCTGTGGAGCTCAATTTTTTGTAGATTCTGCAAAAAAAAAATCTTCTTTTTTTTTTTTAAAATGAAATTGTTCAATTTTTTTAATATAAATTGTATATTTTCCATGAACTCTCCCACCGAGTTGAATTGTGATTACGGTTCATTGTTGGGTCGCTTGGATTGTGGTTGTTTTTTCTCTTCCAAGTCTTAATACTGATGAGAGATCATGTTGCTGCAGGTGGCATCATGTTAATATGATTAAATGAGATTCTGGGGATTAAGTCTAAGTGGGAAGGCTGTTATAGTTTTTAATGGGGATAAAGTACTTGCCGATCTCTGTAGCATCAACAGCTCTGAGCTTTGTGGGACTTCAAGTCTGGACAGAGTTGTCTCTGGATAGACTTAGAGCTGATGGCCTGATAGCCAAGAACATTTCTTTAGGAGACTCTGAGCATGCGCTTGAGCTGCTTCTCGGTTCTTACTTCACCATTGCGCTGCTGACAAATTTTGTGCTCAATGTGTATATTCTTCTGCTACTTTCTCTCAAGGTAACAGTAACATTTTTACTACCGGGATGCAAATATAAGCAATGATTTTTCTAATATTTAGCCTTAGTAGTCGACTTTATGTCATCGTAGGCTCCCTCTAAATCGATGAAATTTGTCTTTTCAAACTTCATTATGAATACTTCAAGCAATTAATACCTTTATGAAATTTCCTCATATTTTTAGACTGTGCTTTTTTTTTTGCCTCATAATCTACAGAGGTATCTCTTTAGTTGTTACTCTTATTCTTAATGGTTTCACTTACTGCTTTGGGAACTATCTTTATGCGCTCAAAGTATCAGAATTGTCACCATTGATTTCTCTTCTGTTTAAAAGAGTCCAATTTAGAATTTACAGTTCTTAGTTTGGTTACAAGCGAAAGCATTATAATGAGGTTTCACCTGCAAATAAATTGTCGAACTCTCATTTTTGGCTAATTGAATGTCTTGCATGAAAGAAAATTCAAGAAGATACAGCTTCATGCTGTTCGTTACCATAGTATTGTGCACAGGCTTCTAGTATGTTGATTGTTTAATTATTTCTGGAAATGTCTTATGCTCATTTTCTGTGGTTCTAATGTCTTTCAAAAATCTTCTGCAGACTCTATTTTTTGGAGATTTATATGGTGTTGAAACTAAAAAGTTGGTGGAGCGACTTGCCAATTACATCATATACAAGGTTGTTGTTCTAACTTTGATTTAAAACTAGACTGTGACATACAATAACCTACATTCTGTGTTTTGTATAATAACCTATACTCTTGGTAGTTTTCATTACTTAATAGCTTAACAGCTGCAGGTAAAATGAATGAAATATACTTATAATGGCAGAGTAACGAAAAAGAGAACAAAATAGATTTTGAAGCTTAAGTGAGGTCTTTACTTAGATAGATAATTCTACCACGTTTTCCCTTCATTTCCTCTTGCGCTTTGCATCTTTTTTTTTAATGTTTCCCTAATTTGAGTTATTGGCAGAGATCTGTATTTATTCTGGGTGTTAAAAGACTAAACCCTCTTTTAATCGTCCTGTCTCTAGGGTACATTTCTTCCACTGGTGATTCCCCCAACAATATTTCAGGGTGTACTGTGGACAGTTTGGTTGACTGTTCTATGCACTTTAAAGGTATGGAACACTAGTTGTATGAAATATTGGCGTTCTTGATTTACTATAAACAAAATTCTGAATTTCTTTTCTAGACAGCCTAATGTGTATCTTGCAATGTCATGTAGATGTTCCAAGCTTTGGCTAGAGACCGGCTTGAACGATTGAATGCATCTCCTTCTTCTACACCTTGGACATACTTTCGCGTGTATTCAGTGCTGTTCTTGGTTCTCTCTGTCGATATGTTGTGGTATTTCCTAAACCTTTTGGTTAGGTGTCAAATATTCAGTTGCTGCACTTTTCTTTTATCTGTTTATGAACTTAAACTAGTAAGTCTTGTTTCCATTCTTGTTTCTTTCTGGACTCCATATATACTTCATACACAACACTTAGGTTATGTGTATTAACAAAGAGGTAAAAAATTAACCTGCATGGTCGATGCTCTTAATAGTGAAAATTGGGGCTCCTGGAAGTTGATCTCGATCCTACACATAAGACTTAATTTTCTTCTCAAACACTTCTGGTTATGTCAGAGGATCAGAGTAGAATGTTTTCGAGATTCACCCTTATCCGTCAAGAACAGTTTCATAAACTTCTTTCACTACATAGAGAAAGTACATAGCTTGCTTTGTGGGTGCAGTCCAGCTAGGAAATTCGACTGATTGCATTCTGAAATAACGTTTCTGTTCTAGTAACCAACTAGAAGTTCATGTCTGGAAGATATTTTTAGTAAAAAAGATTTTTACTTTTTTTCCTCCAATGTTACAGGATAAAACTTTCCCTTATGACATACAATACAATTGGTTCCACTGTGTATCTGTTGTTACTTTTTGAGCCATGCAGTATAGCTTTTGAGACCTTGCAGGTAATTAATTGGTAGCAATTGTCTTCTTCGTGCTACTTGTTGTCTTTCTTTTGTAGCCATGGTCAACAAAATATGGGGCTGATCGGATTGTTTTGCAGGCGCTGCTAATTCACGGGTTTCAGCTGCTTGATATGTGGATCAACCACTTAGCAGTCAACAACTCGGACTGCCAAAGTTCTAAGTTTCTCGATTCCATGACAGCAGGTCTTTTCTTTTCTGGTGTTATGCTATGGTTTCCTATTAGAGCCTGGGAATGCATTCCAGTGGATATTTTTGGTCTATTGGAACCCCACATCTCAAGATAAACTCTTACCCTTTGATAGGCTCACTGTTGGAATGGAAGGGCCTCCTCAACCGTAACCTTGGTTTCTTCCTGGACATGGCTACGTTGATAATGGCACTAGGTCATTATTTGCACATTTGGTGGCTGCATGGCATTGCCTTTCATCTGGTCGATGCAGTTTTGTTTCTCAACATACGTGTAAGTTTGTTTATTGACTTTCTTTAAAACAATGTCACTATCCCAGTTACTTAATACTAGGTACAGCATTCAATTGTTGTATCTTTTACCTGGCTTTCTGTTTGGTTTGGCAGGCATTGCTAAGTGCAATTTTGAAACGAATGAAAGGATACATTAAACTAAGAATAGCTCTGGGCGCACTCCATGCAGCCCTCCCTGATGCAACTTCTGAAGAGTTACGGGCATATGATGATGAATGTGCTATATGTCGGGTATGATTCTGATATAGAGTTATTTCCATAGACTTTTCAATACCTCAAACTCTTGGATACATTATGAATGGCAGGAACCTATGGCCAAGGCTAAAAGGCTTCACTGCAACCATCTTTTCCATCTTGGATGCCTGCGATCCTGGTGTGCTTAGCTAGATACTGACAGCATTGTGTATTTATGACTGAAACTGCTGATCCTGATGATGTTTTGATGCTGGCAGGTTGGATCAAGGTCTAAATGAGGTTTATTCTTGTCCTACATGCCGTAAGCCTCTTTTTGTTGGTAGAAATGAAAGTGAGGTGAACCCTCGCACAGTGGAAGTCTCAGGCGATGAACAGTTAGCCCGTCAGCTTGAAAGACAAAATAGTCCTGGTCATGCACTAGCCACTGGATTATTTCCTGCCGATATGCCAAATTCGGTCGAAAATGATCCTTCGAGGTTCAGTTCATTCTTTGTTCATGATTTTCTTATTGACTACATCAAAGTAATAATTTTCTTACAATCTAATGTTCCTTTTCCTTGACTCCTTGATCTTGGTACTGATTTACGAAATTTGCATTGTCTCAATATTCAAAATATTTTGGATAGCTTGGAATGTTTTGGTCTGTGACGACCAATATTTGTGCATATTTCTTGGATTTATTTTTAAAAAGTTTCATTTCAAACTGGATTGTACAAATTCTCATCCTTTTCTTTCAAAAATAGGAATTTAGGATTGGATCCAAGCTGGCTGCAGACATGGTCAGCTCAGGGTGTTGATGTAGCTGGTCCCTCTACCGTTCCCAGCTCTGTTGGATTGGGGCGGGTTCAGATGATGATGAGGCATCTTGCATCTGTTGGAGAAAGCTATGCTCAAACTGCACTTGACGATGCTGCTTGGAGTCTATGGCCGATGAACTCTTCACAAGCATCCACTTCTACCACCGTACCTCCTGGTACTGGTGGAAGGACAGGTGGTCGGCATCTGAGAACTGTATCAAACGTGACAAATGAAAGCTTGGCAAATATACTAGCTATGGCCGAGACAGTGAGGGAAGTCATGCCACATGTGCCCGATGAAATTATTTTTCAGGTAAGTTTAAGTATATTTGCACTGGACAGTCTAGATACAAAATTGTTCAGTTCTAAGATTCTCGTGGCTTGATACTAGAACCTGTTGCCTTTCAATTCTTGCAGGACCTGCAGAGAACAAATTCTGTTGCTATCACAGTGAACAATCTTCTCCAGATGTGATGTTACTTTTTGTAAAAAAATACTGAGCACTTGCTGCACTTCCATTTCAACCTTAGGTAGAGATTAATGATTAGGACATATCCTCGTCCTTAAGTCTTACACACCACCCAGCATATTCCAAGCTTCACCCACTGTAAATAGAAGGCATTGTTCATTACCCTTTGCTATAGAGAAGAAGAGGCATTAGTGTATAGCTTCTGTTCGGATATTTACACAAGGTGATGATGCCTTGGTGGTCTGGAGATATCTTGTCGCAGTCTGACCTCGGCTACAATCTCAAAGGAGAGTAACCAAGCTAATGCAGCTACTCTTTTGGCTGCTTCTGCTGCCTCTCCTGTATAAGAATGTGTAATTTTTCAATAAAAAGAAGTAAATTGAAGAATCTACTGTTATTGATACAATAGCCTGTTATGTAGTATATATCTCATATATGTAAACTCAATTTTTTGCTTGAAAAACATAAATAAGTATCCTCATGTTTCCTCTATCCCCCGGCTTTGATAGCTTAAATCTGAAGGTTTTCGTTTTTTGTTTTTGAAGGTTTAACACAAGTTCCTTAAATGTGTTTAGGTAGAAAACATGTATTTTCTACGTATTTTAACAACTTATTATCCAACCATTTCAATGTTAAGAGTTAGTAATATATTAAAGTAGACCCAAAATAATTTAGTATATTATTTTAATCTAAAGGCAGTCCGAATCCTGATGATATATTTTAGCTTTATTTAAATCAAAGATCTCCACGATGTGATCCGTTAAGGAAGGACACAGGACAATCTATGAAAAAAGAAAATTAATATACATGAAAAACACATACAATTGTTTTAGGTTCACCAAATTGAATAGTATTTTTTTTGTTTTTTTTGTGAATTTAAATAGAAGTTTAAAATTTGCTAAGAAATTCCTAATAAAAAGAATAACTTAACTGTTGCCGTGAAGAAAGAGTTTTGACAAATACTAATTTAAATATATGTTATGTATACTCTATAACGAACCATACTCTCTTCTAGACATCTAGTTAGTTCAATAAATTTTATATACATTTTTTAATAAAACAGATTGTATGTATACTCTATAACGAACCATACTCTCTTCTAGTAAGTTTAGGATCCACAAAACGTTTGCAGATTATATATCACACTCTTGTGATATGTATTTTATCATCATCTATAAGACATGAAATCCAATACATATATCTCACATACTGTATAGAATTCATAACCAAACGTAAACCATGCCATAAATTCTATTAACACAATGCAACATATGGAGAAAATCTGGGAAAAAAAGAAAAGAAAATATGGAGAAATTTTTTTATAATAAGCATTAGTATTTATAATTACCACATAGAAAAACATTATATACCAGTTATATATTTGGAGAAATTCAATACTCTGTTTTAACAAGTTGAATATCCCGACCAAGAAATGATAAAAAAAAAAACAGAAAAGCTGCTTATTTATTCCCACAATTTCCTCCTGTTTGGAGATATCTTTTGATATTATCCATCTTCATTTTGGAGAAAACTATTCCACTAGTCACAAGTGTGAACTTTCTCTCGGCGATAAACCAGAGATATTATTGGTTGATCTCGAAAATTTTCTTTGAAGAAGAGTGGAATTGGTGTTTGTGTTTTAGCGCCGGATTCAATTTTGGACCGCGAGTGTTATATCTTGCCCTACTCCCTTTTCAAGGATCGAGTGTCTCGACACTTACGGAACAAGTATGGATTCTAAAAATACAACGGATATTTTGTATTCCGTGAGATATTGTATCTCCTGAAAATTGACCATCAAGCATGTATTAGCCTTATACCACTTCGAATGGTATATCCTTGCGGCGCGTTCCGCTACCTCAAGATTTCTTAGTTTTTATCTTCAAGCGTTTAGTTTTACACTTATGTAATTTATCTGTTTTTTAATGTATTTTATATTTATTCGTATATTAAAGATCGTAGCATTTACCTGTATTTTTTTTTCCATGTAAATTCTTCGATTCTCTAAACCGATATATATGGGGTTTGACGGAAAAAAAAAATTAGCCGTTTCTTGAATTGGCTGAAGATGAGATTTTTTTGTGCAAATTTGTCCATTCGTGTACACATGAAAAAAATAGAAAACTTTCAAAACAAATAATAAAAAAGGAGTCGTGTCCCTCATTTTCCTCAGTATTGTAAGAAATTCAAAAACCCACACTGACACTTTAACACATTGCTTCGCCTTCTCTACCGTTTCGATTTCTCCATTATTATGTCAATTCCTTTGCTTTCTCATCACCAAGACCAATAAAAAAAACGCAACTTTATGGCGGCTTCTTGTTCTGTGTTCGCGTCCTTCCTCCTCTGCTTCTTCTCTCTTCTCTCCGGCGTGTCTCTGGCGGCGGACCCTTTCGTCTCCTACGACTTCAGAGTTTCTTACATCACCGCTTCTCCCCTCGGCGTTCCTCAACAGGTTCTGTTTCTTTCTCTCTTAAATTTCTTACCTTTTTCCCGGAAATTTCCAGTTCGGTGTTTTTTTTCTTCTAATAAAGGTTCCTGCTTTCAGTTTGAGCTATTTATTTGCGTCTTGTAATGCTCTCGGTTTCTCAGTTTTCTGGAACTTGGTATCGTACCTCTGGATCTATATATATAGTTATATAGAGTGTGTATGAGGTAGCTAAAATAAGCTTTCCGGTGGTTTGGTCTAATATCGAACCTGGTAATTGCTTAGAGGGTCACTGGAGTGAGGTTGATTTAAACTCATTACATGGGTTTAGGTACTCTCAATTAGTGGTTCCTGTTATTTGAAAATGTTGATTGGCCTAAAAAGATTGATTTTTTTAGATATGTGTTAGTCTTCTTTGATTTGGTCTTAACTTTGTATGTTATATTTGATCCGAATTCAGGTTATAGCCGTCAATGGGCAATTTCCAGGACCTCTGCTTAATGCTACTACCAACTACAACGTTGTTGTTAACGTCTTCAATCATTTAGATGAGCCTCTCCTTTTGACTTGGTGAGACCAAGAGCTGTCTCTTTTTACCTCCTTATTCACATAGTTTCTGAAGACTAATATATATATATGCTTCTTGGGTTCTTCCATTTGTGTGTTGGAATAGGCCTGGTATCCAAATGAGGCGTAACTCGTGGCAAGATGGTGTTCTTGGTACAAACTGCCCAATTCCTCCTAGATGGAACTTTACTTACCAATTTCAAGTGAAGGATCAAATTGGAAGTTTTTTCTACTCTCCTTCACTCAACTTTCAGAGAGCATCTGGTGGTTTTGGTCCAATCGTGATTAATAACCGGGACATTATTCCTATCCCTTTCCCACAGCCTGATGGCGAACTCATCTTAATTATTGGTGATTGGTACAGTCAGGACCATAAAGTATGTGATCACCACTTCGGGTTATTTTCTTTTTCTGCATTTGGTTATTAGTACCTGAAACACTGTTGCTTCTCAGGCGTTAAGGAAAATACTTGACTCTGGGAAAGAACTTGGGATGCCAGATGGAGTTCTCATCAACGGGAAGGGTCCTTACAAGTACAACAGTAGTGTACCTGATGGAATTGGTTACTTAACCGTTAATGTTGAACCAGGTACCATCGTTGGGAGTTTCTGAGGATTTTGCTTTCACTTTACATCTCATGAGACCTATAAATCTTCTCATGTGACTTTCTTTTGCATCCGAGTAACATTTTGTTTGACAAGTTGCCTGTGTTGTGTCTCCAATCTCAGTTAGTTGTGCTGTTTTAAGATTTTCCTTTTCCTTATTCACTTATAGCTCTTAACACATGAGTACCTGTTGCATGTAGTTGAACATCTTGTAAAAATGGTACTTCAAAAGTCCACATTTTCAATCTTTAGGAGAAGATTTGTCCTTTTTCATACTGCAAATTTCAGTTTGCTATTATGCTATAATAATAGTGGTGTTATATTTTGCAGGAAAAACATACAGAATCCGTGTTCACAATGTTGGGATCTCGACAAGCTTGAACTTCAGGATTCAGAACCACAATTTGCTTTTGGTAGAAACCGAGGGTCACTATACCTCACAGGTGAACTTTACCGATTTTGATATTCATGTAGGACAATCTTATTCTTTCTTGGTAACCATGGACCAAGACGCCACAAGTGACTACTACATTGTTGCCAGTGCTAGATTTGTGAATGAAACAGTGTGGCAAAGAGTCACTGGTGTTGCCATTCTCCATTATTCTAATTCAAAAGGACCTGCTTCGGGTCCTCTACCAGTTCCAAAAACAGATGTTTCTAGCCCGTGGTCAGCAATGAATCAGCCGAGGGCCATCAGGTTTGTTTTCAATAATTTTTTTGTAGCAAGTGCACATAATTGTTCCCCTTGTTACTGCAACTTAATTGTGTTCCAATGAAGCTGACTCACTTTTTTATGCAGGCAAAACACATCTGCTAGTGGAGCTCGTCCAAATCCGCAGGGATCATTTCACTACGGTCAAATAAACATCACTAACACATACATTTTGAGAAGTTTGCCTCCAACAACAATTAACGGGTCACTTCGTTCTACTCTTAACGGGATTTCATTTGTGAATCCAAGCACTCCAGTGAGGCTTGCTGATCGCAATAATGTGAAAGGAGATTATAAGCTGGACTTCCCTGACAGACCTTTTGATAGACCTCCTCGTTTGGACAGATCTATGATCAACGCAACATACAAGGGCTTTATACAAGTTGTTTTCCAGAACAATGACACCAAGATGCAGAGCTTCCATGTGGATGGCTATTCATTTTTTGTTGTTGGGTAAGATAAACCATGACAACTTGTCATCTATTCTTGTTCCTCCTGTTAATATCTATCGAAAATCTGATGTTGACGTATCATGTTATCAAGGATGGACTTTGGTATTTGGTCAGAAGATAAAAAGGGTTCATATAACAACTGGGATGCCATATCAAGAAGCACAATCGAGGTTCTTACAACTTTAACATCACTCAAGTTACTCTGGTCTGCAAGTTTTCTGAATGGTTTTCTTGTAACTTAGGTATACCCAGGGGGGTGGACGGCTGTACTTATTTCCCTTGATAATGTCGGAGTTTGGAACATTCGAGTAGAGAATCTTGACAGATGGTATCTTGGTGAAGAAACTTATATGAGGATCACAAACCCCGAGGAGGATGGAAAGACAGAAATGGATCCCCCTGAAAATGTCCTTTACTGTGGTGCCCTTAAGAACTTACAGAAGTATTCATCTGAAACTTTTCTTCTCTCTCTCTCTCTTGATGTACCTTTAGATGATGAGAATCTTAACACTCTTCATTGTGATTGTTGCAGGGAACAACACCACTCAGCTGCAACATCTATATTATTAAATGGACACTTGAAGCTAATGTTAGTGGCATTGCTCACCTTGGTTTTCACATTTTGCTGAGCCTTTTACATATTTGCGTTGATCCAGCCGGGGAAGTGAAGTTCTCCGGTCTGTATCTCCCACTAGTTCGGCTGTAGACTGTAGTATTGCTTCTCATGGATCTGTAAAAACTCTGGCTCTTGCGTTGTTTTTGGGCAAATTGGTTTAGAATCATGTTTCTTGTTCTTTGTTACCACCACTCTTCTTAATTGTAATGAAAAAGTTTGTTTATTTTTTTTGCCTTTTAAAACCATCCTCATGTTTCTCCCATTTTGAGACTGCATAGCTTAACTTCTTCATTCAGAATAATCGGATCTTTCTACTTTGAATCATATGAAAAGTTGTGTCGTGGGCTGAAACCTTATGGGCCAATTTTAATGAATTCGTTGATCAAAAAGAAAATATGAAAAATTGATATGTAGGCATTTGGCTACCGTAGCCTTTCACATGATCGTTTAATTGTTGGATTCTTCATATGATTCGGTAAAATATGATGATTGTTGAAATTTCCAATTTCTCCGTTTGTGCTGATTGATATATATATATATATATATATATATATATAAAATTATGAATTATGTGCAAATTCCAGCCATTAAACACCTATTAAATCATGTACATACCGGAGATAATTTGCATATCAATTCTGTGTAATGTTCATGATACGTCGATCTGTCTTTCTTAATAATTCCAGAAAGAAGATGATTAATACTATCTTGACTAAAAAAAATAAGTTGATTGTTCTCCGAAATTAGAGATCTGGTCCACGTTCATATTACATGCGCATCGTATCAGATCACGTGCCACCTTTGCTTAAACACCGGAATGGTAATCTTCATAATTATTATTGTTTGCTATATTACTTTTTAGACGCCCAGGTTTTGCAAATTATTATTATAAATAAAGAGACGGCCATATATAATTTGAAGCGGCCATGTTTTGCAAATTATGATCAACCTCTTATGATTGTTAATTTACACTTTACAGCATAATGATCAGAGGGAAACGAAACTGACATATATAAGTGGTTAATGATCGGAGATAAAAGGGAACGAACAGAATGAGATTGTCACATGGTTCGAATAATAAATTAAAATAACATACAAACTAGCTTATTGTGTATATATATACATACACATACTACATAGTTTCACAACTCGCCAAAAAGTTTGCATTTGTTTTTATAATCTCTCTCAAACCAGAAACTACAAAAACCCACAAAACATGTCGCGTTTCGTGATATTCTCTCTAAC
Source organism: Cardamine occulta (assembly GCA_028015245.1). Taxonomy (NCBI): domain Eukaryota; kingdom Viridiplantae; phylum Streptophyta; class Magnoliopsida; order Brassicales; family Brassicaceae; genus Cardamine; species Cardamine occulta. The sequence goes on from CM051387.1 coordinate 14,054,497, forward strand.
TCTCATCATTTTCATCAATCCATCAAGCTTTCCAAAAACAGCAGCCACTCCACCAGCCACATACCAAAACTACACAACGTTCGTTAAAATGGCATGCAACTCAACAACATACCCTACAATGTGCTATAGCTCATTGTCCTCCTACTCATCCACCATCAAATCCGACCCTATCAAACTTTGCACTACATCGCTCAACCTCAACGTCAAATGTGCCAAAAATGCCACATTGGTCGTCTCTAACCTTCTCAAGAAGGCAAAATCCGCCAAAGGTCCTGAGGTCTCGATCCTCAAGGACTGCGTGGATGAGATAAAGGATACAGTCGACGAGCTCAAGCAAGCGATCGCCGAGATGAAGTATGTAAGAAGCGGAGGAAAATCTACAGAGGAGCATATAAAAAACGTGAGGACGTGGGTGAGCTCGGCGTTGACGGACGAGGGCACGTGTACTGACGGGTTCGAGGAAACGAAAGTGAGTGTGGAGACGAAGAAGAAGGTAAAGAAGGCTATTTCTGAGCTTTCAAGAACTACAAGCAATACTTTAGCCCTTCTTACTAACTATTTAAGTTATTGAATTATTCATTATACTCACCTCTCTTTTGCATGTGCATGTGTACGTTTTTTTTCCAACAAAATGCATTATACATGCTTGAATTTGGATGGTGATGAAGTGATGATAACATTGTCACAAATCAGTAAGCTACGTTTAATTTTGTCATAATTAGTAATATAAATTTCAAGCTTTTTTTTTTTTGTTAAATGCCTTATATAAATATAAAATTTTCAAATTTATATAATGTGTAACAATTTAAATATAGTTCTAACATTTTAGGCAGTAAAGCGTAATCTCAGATAAAAGATCGCATACTTACACTACCTGGGAAATGTTTTAGAGTGAGCTATGAAAATAGTCAGAATCCATTTCTAATGATTCAGAAGTGCTTTTGAAGTTTTTCCATTGTGTGTGTTTTTTTTGGGTCAATTTTTGAAGTTTTTCCTTAATATTTCTTCCAATTAATGCGTCATTAAGGGTTTTGAAATACATTAATAACCCTTTCGGGTGATACAAAAGGACGTTTGGAATTATTTTCGAGAAGCCTTATGATTTTTCGTATATTTTTAGTCATAACAAACAAATTATAGCAAAAATCTATATAATTCATGAATCAAAATCAACATCAGCAGCTTTAAACTATGAAGACTGTAGATGATACGACAAATGACAAGAGAAACTGATATAAGTTGGAACCAAAACCAAAGTGCATTTCTTCGAAACCCAATAGACACCAAATCCAAGAGGAAAACTCTGGCCCCATGACCAACCCTGTTTTTTTTACTTTTGAAATGTTTTCAATGCTTGGAAGCAAAGTCGTTGATCAGAGCCAAGGCATTGCTTGTGTCTTGCGCCACACGCACAATGTGTGTTCTGATTGAGCTTTTCAGCTCCCCATCCATGGCTTTCCCTCCAAACCCATCAAGACACGTGGTCTCATCTGTCAGAGCCGCACTTGTCCACGTCCGGACATTGCTCAGACAGAACCAGAACTCTTCTCCGCTCTCACCATCTTCCAGACGCTTCAGTTCCTTCAACGACTTGCTCAACCTGTCAACAGTATCTCCCATCTCCTCTACACAGTCCAATACAGCCTCGTGCTGCCTCTTTGTGATTCCCTCATAGTCGGTCATCTCTGAGACATAGGTTTTGGCTGACTTTGCTCGGGCCATGCTAACGGCAAGTGCTGTCTCGGCAAGCTTAAGTGGCTGCTTCTTGATCTCGCTTGCATATGAAGACAGAGACTGGAAGCATAGGTCTGGGTAGGACGTTGTCTCACAAGAGGTTTTAATGAACTCTGTATCCCCATTTGATTCCTCTTCAAGGTTTCTGGCCATGGCTATTGCTGCAGTGGACAGGTATAGATTAAAGAGAATCAGAGAAAGATAAAAAATTCTCTCCATTTTGGGTTCCAAACACAAACTGGTTTTTTGAAGTTAACAACTAAAAGGTGGGAGTAGCAGTAAAAGGGTTAAGGGATTTATAGAGAGAGGGTTAGAAAATGTGTGAATGCAGATACATTGATCCTTAAATCCTTACACACAAAGCACTATTTCTTTTTTAGAGTAAAAATGAGAGTTAGTTGAAACATTAAATGTGAAGCAATGTGAATCAATAACAGAGGATAAGACATAAGAGCTGGAACTGCTTTGTCTTCGTCTACTCTGTTTAGACTGCTTCACATTATCTTATGATTTTTTTCAGACAGCATATTTGGATCCTAGCTTTCTAAAAATATGCAAGTGGTGGTGGGTCACAATGCACGTGACCAATGACTAAACCCATGTGAACAAACCATTTGAAGCACTGTTCACGAGAAATAGCTTATCAATTGAATAATGCAGCGGAAAAAAGTATATAGTGATGACATTGGTTGAAGTCAAATCTAGCAGAAGACATCCCACGAGAATCTAGAAACCCGAAATCACTTCTAACAGCTAACCAATCAGACCCGTTCACACATGTCGTGTGATCTTTTTGTCTATGAACAAACAAAACAAGTCTCCTGTGTGTGTAAGATCATTCAACATAATAAAACATCAAATGAGCTGATTTAAGAAGATAAACTCGTACGTACCTTTTTGATTAGAACAAGTTTATGTCTCCAATCCTCGATCCACCATCATCTGCCTTACTCTCTCAACATCCTCTGCTCTCTTTGCCTTGCTATAAATCCTCATCAAAAGCTCGAAATTGTGTTCGTTATCAGGTTCCAACTCGAAAAGACGTTGAGCAGCAACCTCTCCTATATCTGCATTTCCATGGAGGTAACAAGCGTATAACAAAGCTCCCCAAACAGTTGGACCAGCCTCGAATCCCATCTCTTGAACAATCATTGAGTAGGCCTCTTCCATCATCCCTGCTCTTCCATAGAGATTCACCATACACGCATAATGTTCCATCTCTGGGTTTATCCCGTATTCCTTCGACATCAAAGAGAACAGTGTCTCTCCATCTTCGACCATTCCTGTATTAGCACAGAGAGATAGAACCGAGACAAACGTGATACCATCAGGTTTAGCATTAGCACGCTGCATCTGCTCAAAATACTTTAAGCCATTAGAATCTTTAGAGTGAGCAGAGATAATAGCATTCCAAGATACAATATCTCTCTCGAGCATCTGATCGAATATGAAGCAGGATTGACTCAATTGTCCCCTTTTGGAGTATAGAAAAATCAAAGCATTTGCAACTGATAACTCCCACTCCATTCCTCGTCTAATTACCCATCCATGTAACTGACGTCCATGCTTGAAAGACAGAACACGAGCTAAAACACTGGAGATAGCAACCTTATCAGGCTCAATCCCATCTTGAACCATTATACGAAAAATGTCCAACGCCTCGTGTAACAATCCGTGGTGAATGTAACTAGTCAACATGGAGTTCCAGGAAACGTAATCTTTGTGAGGAATCATGTCAAAAACATTCCTTCCTTTAACAATGTCGCCGCATTTTGCATACATATCAACAAGAGCATTGAGCACATAGACATCGTATCCGAAACCTTGCTTAACCAAATCACGATGAACTGCTTCTCCAATCTGAATAGACCCAATTCCTCCACAAGCTTTTAAGACGCGTGGGAAAGTGAACCGGTCTGGTTTCACACCATCTTCAGCCATCTGAAAATAGAGAGCCATAGCGTCTTCGTACTGACCCAATTCCGCGTAGCCTGAGATAAGAGAATTCCAAGCAAAAGGCGATGATTCTCTCTTAGACATACGATCGAACACCTCGTGTGCAACCTCGGCGTAGCCACAAGACGCGTAGAGCCTAACAAGCTTCGATGAAATCCCGAGGTTATTGCGTAATAGGTAGGAAGGTATAAGGCGATGAACTCTAACACCATGGTCAATTGCTCTTAAGCTGTAGCATGTCTCGAGAAGAGAAGCGAAGATCTCTGGTTCACTGATCGAGATGCCTTTTTGAGCTGAGGTTTCGAGGTCTGTAATGACGGCGTCTAAGGCATCGAGTTGGGTCCGGTGAATTGTCTGTTTTCCGATCAAGATAGGGGTAAGAGATGGTTTGGTAGAAGAGAGAGAAGCGAATCCATTGTTGTTGTCTTGAATTTGCTTTTGCTTCAACTGTTCGTAATGTCTGGGTTTCTTTTTCATTGAAGAAGATGATATGGATGGATAAGAGAAGCTTTGTTTGTGTACGATACTCACCATCTTCTCTTTTCTCAGTTTTCTATCTCCTGAGTTGAGAATTCGATATATGGAGGGGAAACACAGCTTTTATGAGAATATTAATAAGTTTTGTGACTGTTGTTCTTGTTAACCTTTTATGATACTACTACAAAAATACAAACAAAACGAAGCAGTGCGTACAGTATTTGCATAGTGCATCAAAATTCAAGAGTGGTCGTCTTTTGTTAAGAAGAATTTTCTACCAAACTCGAACCGAGAGGGGACTTTGGATTTACGTGCCGACTCTCCTTCAATTGCTGCACACAAAATTTGCAAGTGTTAACACAAATCTTCCTGTTACTCAAGATATGGATGCATTGATTGGTGCGAAAAACAGATTATGTCGTGTCATGGCCGGAATTCTAACGGCAGACAAGTCTTATCCAAGTAGGCTATATAATCCCTGATGTCTGGATGATGCAAACTAGAAAGACTTTGTGAATTGAAATGCAGGGAGCAAGAGAAAAATGTATACCTCAAATGAATTGAAAATAGGTAGAACATGTTGGAATATGTCGTCTACTGATCCTATTGCGTTAATCTGCACCAAAAATGAAATATCAAACATTATCAACAGCTTCTCCAACCTTAAGATGAACTATATAAAGTCATAAATGTTTGCAAAGAACTCACGGTGTAGAGCTTTCCTTTATTTTTGTAGTAGTCGATGACAGGACGATTTAAAGCATTAAAGATTTTCAGACGCTTCTTCATTGTAGTTATATTATCATCAATTCGACCCTGCAACACCAAGGAATCAGTTTCATTGGCACTGTTAACTGAAATTGTTTTACAGGGGAAGTACTAATAACCTGATTACGATTCAAGACACGTTTCACCATCTCTTCTTCAGGACAATCGAAGAACAGTACTACATCAGGGTCTGCTCCTACCTGCAATAGTACCAAGGAGATATTTTATGTTGAAAGATTTGTTCCAAGAGTATTTCCATGTAAAAGAAGGGAAGAACAAACTGAGAAGACACTACTACACTACTCACAATGCGCTCAAATGCAACACGATTCTCCTCAGTTCGTGGAAAACCATCAATGAGAAACTTGCAACTGTCACTCGATTCCAGCTCTTTCTGTATTAGCTTTACTGTAACTTCTGAGGGAACAATTTTCCCATCTTTAATCAAGTTCAGAATCATAGCCCTGAAATCGATAACCCCTCCATTATGAGATGAACACAAACTTTTGAGGCATTCTTAGTAATAATACACTAGATATATAGAAACTTCATCGTCCTACCCATTTTTATTCTTCAATGCGATTTCTCTCCTGAGCAAATCTCCAGCACTTAGATGTTGTAATCCAAAGGTCTCGACAATCTTTTCGCATTGTGTACCTTTTCCACTTCCAGGACCTCCTGAAGTTATAAATCCACCAGACTGAATTCAGATGTTGAAATCTACAATAATATTTGATATAAATGCTGGAATGTTCATTTACTTCATATGAATGAATAACAGATGTGTGCCACTGATTGAAGAACACGAGAGGAGCTTATCATCTTCAAATTTCCACAGGAAACTCAAATAGAAACATATTAAACAGCCAGAATCGAAAACTCACCTAGTACAAACGTAATAAATGGAGCTTTCTCTTTCGGCCGTAAACTCCGTTGGTCCTGTGACATATAGAGTAAAATACACATTTACAAACGAAACACACAGTCAACGAAATAATGAGCAAACTGATCGAGCTTTCCCCGATCTATATACCGGATTAATTACGTCCGTCGCAAAAGATTCCCCAACTTTGACGCTTAAAGCTGCCTAAAATTTTGAGAAATAAGTAATGAGCTGAGTTAACACCACAAAATCGAATATTCAACCGAGGAGGAAAAAAAAGCGATCGGGATTGGAAATCGAAACAGGAGAACGTTATACCTGGTTGAGCGGAAGGGATCGCGATGATGAAGAAATCATCGGAGAAAGTAAAGCCACGCGTCTCCACATCTTGCTCCGTCTTCTTCTTCCTTTCACTTGTCTGGGATATCCTTTGTTTCGGTTTTGGATTTTCAGATTCCGGCAAGACAATATCGTCGGAAAAGGGATCACGGATAATAAAATAATGAGGAGCAGTGCGCCAAATTAATTACTCAACGTTCTCGCAACACCGTTTTTGGTGGGATTTTTGTTTGTATTTCAACTTTTAAGCGACCTGGGAAACTTTATTAGAAAAAATCAGAGTAGGTCAAAAACTGAATCTGACACTCATGTAGAAGTAAACGTGCAGTTTTTCAATTTTAAAAGTGAACGCTGTGTCGTTTATAGACTCCCTAAACAGCACGTGTTCCACCACAGCTTCACGTCCCTACCTGAGGAATTCGGTTTTTCTTTTCAGACATGATAAGTAAGAGCGAGTGTTCCTTAAGTACGTACTCTATCACATGGGGGCAGAGATGGCCAAATTTGAGAAGGGGCAAGACACCTCCAAATATAATAAAAAACTTTTATAATATAAACTCATGCTTAAGAAAAGATAAATAATCAAAGAAAATATATGGTCAGAAAGAAAATTCACGGTTCCTTTTTTAATTGCTTATGAACTAGTCATGTTTCTTGCATTTGGATTGATGACATCTATGAACAATTTGCATTCCAAGTTCCTGGTTGTTGTTGACCAAACAAGCTATACCATCTCTGCTTTATGTTGACCAAATCATTAGTTTAGTTTATTACTGAGGTAAATTTGCTGGGGTGAGGCTTTTAGTTCTTGTTCATCATTATTGATCTTCACTATCCATTCGCAGATAATTGGATTCACCTCCTCTGGGATTTCATCATGGGGACAGTGACCTGTATTTGCAAAAAGAGTCAGGAAGAATGGTATGTAGGGTCTTCCGCATTTAGTTTTTTTGTTTTACCAGCATTAACTTTCTTAATCGATATGGCTGGACAAAGCTCCTTTAGTAAGGCCACTTTCTTCTTCGGATCTGATATGGGATCTTTCATTCCCTAATACATGTATGAAACCATTGAATATTATTGATTCTGTAATCCCTAATATAAGTTAGAATGAGGATCCAATAAATGTTTGAAAATCTTGATATGTACCTGAATTACTAGAGTTTTTTCCTCAAACCCTTTGAGAAGATAATTCAAAGGAAGAGAAAGAATAAAGCCGAAGATACTTTCCAAGACCATTACTACACCGGGGTCTTGGGACTATTGTATGTTTTAAGGGAATGTCACTAACGGCAATATTTTACTTGTGGATTCATAAATCAGTTAATGCAAATAAAATGCCAAAAAAGGATACTGCTCTTAACATTTCAGTGATGAGAAAGTCATCAGCTCTCTCAGATTTCTGCGTCATAAACAAGCAGTTGGGTTAGAAATCTGGCACAATAATGAGCATGTATATCTTTTTCATGTAGATGTCAAAATCTTCGTATTACTTACAACTGGATAACAATCCTTTAATAGCTTTTTGACATTGAATTGTAGGAACAAGAGAAGAAGTCGAGCACCCAGCTTTGCACCAAATGAAATTCGCCTTTCCTGAAAGAAGAAAAAACAAGTAGGATGTGTGAGATAATTAGTTAAATTCCAAAGCCAAAACTCTTCTATTATACAAAAGGAAAATCTGAAAGTCAGATAGATATTCATGCATTCAGATTATACATACTCTAGAGATTGGGAGAGGAGAGGAGTATCCAGGGATCACAATGCCAGCACTGTTAACAAGAACAACAGACTTAACTAAGGCCGGACAAAGAAAGGCCATCAATGCAACGAAATACCCTGATAAAGGTGAGACATTTGGACACCATTAGATGAGTATCATAAAACATATAGGCATATATTACAGCTCAGTAACTTAGGGTGCATACCACCGATTGAGTTCCCTACGCAATGTGCTGGTTCGCCAACTATTTCAATCATAAAATCTCGCAGCAATTCAGCCCACAAAAGCTCAGTGTAAATGATATTGGGCTTCTCTGATTTTCCAAAGCCCAAGACTGTGATGGTCCATACTCGGTTTTTTCTATTTACGATGCTGTCTATATTGTCACGGTAATGTTCTAGAAAAGCACCAAAGCCATGCACAAGAAGAACAGCAGGGCCTTCATTGCCAGCCACTGTGTACTGAAACAAGGAAGTGATTCCTATTTAAATTCGATACACCAGTAGAAAAAGATCGAGAAGTGCGACTACAAAAATGACCAATGAAAGCCATGGAGAATTATGAGTAATAACAGAAACCTGAATAAGATATCCTTTCCATCTCCAAATCCTTATAGAGCACCTTTTTACATCAATCCTCTCTCTATCTAGAGCCACAAGAGAATACCACTGCCAAAAGTATCAAAGAGCTTCAAAACATTTTGGAAAAGAAAGTAAGATTATAGATATATCATGTCTCTGAGTCTTTGTACCTCCATAGAGCACACAGCATCAGTTGCAGCAGATACTGTAACAGCTGAATATCCAAAGGGAGAGATAAATCCAGCATTCCTTTCTTTTTCATACTTGATTGCTTCATAGTGAACCCTTCTTCTGGATACAATACCAAGACAGAGGACAGGTCCAAAAAGTTTGAAAAATGAAGCTCCGGGCCTAATCTCAGCATCACGAAGTCTCGCATGAACCCTGGTCAGTATAAAAACCAACGCTGTTCACTCTTCAACAAGATATACGATATACCCAGATTCATTCCATAAAATACTTTCATAAGATATGCATCTCGGAAGCACAATAACGTCAGAATTAAGAATAACCCACATACTCTTGCCAGTCATCCCGACTTGTGCCCTCCAAATACCTCAAGTATCCTGCTAGGGCATTCAGTACAACCTCGGTTCCACCTCCAACAGTATCTCCTTTTCTTGTGACAAAAGCAGAGTTGGGCACCTTCTTCCCTAAACTTGCATCAACTGTTGGCTCCATACTGCTCCCCTTCAAGTTACCAATCTTTTCCATTAATACTCTTTGGGCAGAAGCCTGTGCCATGGCCCTCCAGTTATTTTCTTTTTTGCTTAAGTTTTCCTTCATATAGTCCTTCAGGTCATCAAGCGTTGGCACAGGACCTGGAGCATGTTTCATTAACCATTTCCCCTAGCGTTAAAAGAGTCACGAATCAGATATCTAAAGAAAATTCCAAAGTAAGAGATCCAGCTCCATGACTTTTGAAGAAAAGCTTGCTTACCCCACTGCAATTCATTTCCTGGAGATGTAAATCTAGCTGCAGGAACTGGAAAGTGAGAGGTAGCTTTAGTTTCTTAAACTCATCCCAAGATTGTGGTAGAGCCATCAAATTCTGGAGGACCAAAAATGTGTCACATAAGTAACTGCTTCTGAATATCAACGCAGAAACTAACATCGCAAGAGAAGCAAATACATTACTTGGCTCTCATAAAAAGGAGTCTGCCAAACAACAATCCTCGGTGGTTCTCCAGGTAAAGAAACGCCTTCCAATTTTTTCTTAACAGCATCCAAAACCTCACATAGATGGTATTCTACCTCTTCTTCCACAAAGACAAAGGGAGCTCGCACCTGTTGCAATCTAATTAACTCTCCTGGGAAAATTATGAAAAATGCTCAAATATACCAGTGAAGTTACAGTACTTACCTCTTTGACAAGCTCTTCAATGACATTTTCAGCATTCCCGTATCTGAGCATAAGATTAGATCCTTGCTTCTTCAAGGAATTTCTCAAGTCTTCCAAGGCTATAAGAGCTAGCTCTAAGGTGTCCATTGTGTATTCTACAGATAAGCTGTTGGATTAGATACTTGATCTATGGAAGTTCATTAGCAAATATAAACTTAAAATGAACACCATTCCACTCTCCTACAAGCTAAAACGAAGCAGGGATTCAAAAACTAAAACATCTGGCTAGCATAAGAAACCTAGGCAACGATTAGACAGACGTACCAAATCTCTTGAAATTCGAATTTGTTCCGCTAATCGACCTAACATTTGGTTTGGAATGTATATGAACTTACGCGATAGAATGCGATGATCGAGGACGTAGAGTGGTATGATGGCTCCGTGCTTGGACGCGGCGAGGAGGCCAGGATGATCATCAACACGGAGGTCATGCTTGAACCACACATCCGCCGTGGAACTTTCGTTTGTTACCGAAGACAAACAACATCTACATCGATTCCTCCGATGATCGGCGCGGAGATGATTCCGCCGGAGACGGTGAGTCAGGAAATGTGGGAGAGTGAGCGACGCCATGAAGACGGTGGAAGAACAAAATCACTGGATTAGTAGTTTCCATCAGCTCGAAGCTGAGAGAGAGAGAGAAAGGAATTGTGGTTGAGAAGACTCGTCAGAGGTGTGTGGTCACTGAGTCAGTTCTACAGAGAAACATTAAATGTTCAAAACGGCGTCGTACTTCACTTATATCCAAGTCTCGTTTCCTGCATCCGCAATTTGTTTCTTTGCATTTACAGTTCTTAATTTCTTATTTAAATTTGGTGCAAAAACTTTTAAAAAAATCTCCAGAAATATTTTTTGGCTCCAACTTACAAGAGATAATGATCTCAAAATTCCTAGTTTTATAAATGGAAATGTTTCTGAAAACTTAAAAGTCCGTTACCTGAATATCTATTGTTTTTTTCATATAAATACGGATTTTTCAGAAGTTTTAAAAAATAACATTTATTTATTTGGGTTACGTACACCAATATTCTAAATGGAGTCCTATTATTATTAATCAGTTTTTTTTGGTTAAAATGCATTATTTATTAATCAGTATTGTTATTTATTACTCCAAAAAACCCATGGAATGGACTCAACTTTCTTGTAAACCATGGAATGGACTCAACTTTCTTGGACAAAATCAAGTCGGAGACTCAAGATTTCTTCAACCTTCCCATGGAAGAAAAGAAGAAGCTGTGGCAACAACCTGGTGAGATCGAAGGGTTTGGACAAGCTTTTGTGGTTTCAGAAGAGCAGAAACTCGATTGGGCAGACGTGTTCTTCCTTACAATGCAACCTGTCCAATTACACGCGTCTCACTTGTTCCCCAAGTTACCTCTTCCCTTTAGGTTTGCTTTAAATAATGTGTAAAACCATTCTTACTAGCTCCACAAGTCTTCTCTGTTTAAAACTTGGATTATGTTTCTTCAGAGATACACTGGATTCGTATTCGGCTCAAGTGAAAAGCATAGCTAAGATCTTATTTGTGAAAATTGCGAGTGCATTGAAGATCAAACCCGAGGAAATGGAGAAGTTGTTTAATGATGAGATAGGACAGAGAATTAGACTGAATTACTACCCGCCTTGTCCTGAACCCGATAAGATTATTGGTCTAACTCCACATTCGGATTCTACAGGACTCACCATACTCTTGCAGGTTAATGAAGTTGAAGGTCTTCAAATCAAGAAAAATGACAAGTGGGTTTCTATCAAGCCTCTCCCAAATGCTTTTGTTGTCAATATCGGAGACATCTTAGAGGTAAAGTTACATGAACGACAGAGCTTATTCTTATTTATTCAGTTGGTATCATTGTAAATGGTTGAGATGATGGTATTAGTAATTAATGTAGATCATAACGAATGGGACATACCGAAGTATAGAGCATCGTGGAGTTGTGAACTCAGAGAAAGAGAGGATTTCTGTGGCAACATTCCACAATGTGGGAATTGGTCCGATGAGAAGCCCTGTTGAGAGGCATAGGGCTGCAATTTTCAAAAGCGTGACCACCGAAGAATTTTTCAATGGCTTGTTCTCCCGTCCACTCGATGGAAAAGCTTACCTCGATGTTATGAGAATCTAAAGGAAGCAATGCATAAAACCATTGCCTTCTAGTATTATGTATACTCTGTTTCTCCTTCAAATCTGTTAAGACCATATAGGACTAAAGCCAATAAAGAATGTTTTTGCTTCTCCACGTTAGTATGGCAGCTGTTGCTCTTATACATGGGATGTCTAATATTCCAAACTTCATTAAATAATATAAGGTACCTTTCTGTTAAAAAAAATGTATGATTTTTATTTAGCAATGTGTTTTTCTGTTGTTGCCAATCAACCAAATACATCCAGAGTCCAAAAAATGAGCTCAAAACATCCCTCCATCTTTGAGATGCTCTTCTTTGGAGATTGAGGTATAACTTATGTTTGCTCAAAATGTTCATGGTAAGTGATGACAAAAAGTTTGCTCTATCCGGCAGAATAATTTGCAGATCTCTAGCAGGCATCGAGTTTCTTGGAAGTAAAAATCTCCGTCAGGAATGCAGTCGAGAATGTAAAGCGTGAAACTGCACCTTCTAATAATTTGGATCATCCAAATGCCCAAAAGTCTGGTTCCAATGACTTGAAGCTTCTTCCTGGGTTCGCATAACCCAAATATGTTTTTCCGCATCTGCTATCTCTTGCTCTTCCAGAATTTTCTGCAATTGTCAAAGCTTAAATATCTTGGAACATAACAGACACATTCATACTCATAAACAGTGGAAACTGCACCAATGTTTTATGTATTATACTAATATTGGACATGGTGCAGAAGGACAATGTCCCATGTTAATCATTTTCCCGAAAAAAACAGAATTAATGCTGAAAATAAGAGCTGCACCAGGTGAAACCGAGTTTGAATCATAATTTAAAAGAAGCGTGATTCACATATCTAGTCTATATGATATCCAATATATGATGCTAATGTTCGATCATTTTGAGTAGACAAAAGTAACAAAAAAAGGAACCAACTTTAAGATCAAAGAAGCTACAAACCTCGGCTTCAGAAGCTCTTTTAGTCTTTAAGGAAAGACAATCAAAGAGATCAGAGAACTTCTTAGTACAATCATCAAGTTTTCCAACCCGGTAATACTGCTGCATTTGGTAAAATGGTGCTGCAAAGAGATTTTCTCAGTTAGTCTATGAAACTTTGATGTCAAGGAAAGAAAAAAAAAGAAGGGTAAAGCTTATGTCAATGGAGACAAGAGCACATCATAGACGAAGTGAATGCAAACATAAACAGCAGATACATGATTTAACAGAGAAGAGAAAGCAAAAATCATATTAGAAAGTTACATATTCATTCATAGATGGTCTTTGGAATAAGTTTCTAAATCATAGCACCCTCACACATAAGATGTAAACAAAAGGAGCAGACAGAGACACAACTACAAAGCATTCTAAGACTAAGCCATTTGTTTCCCCCCAAACCTTTTTCTGAGTCATCGCCATTGCTGGTTATGTTGGACCATCTAGACATCCCTTCAACAAAACATACATTGTGGAAATGGTTTCAGAGATCCTTTGTGAATGCTGTTAAACTATATCATTTATTAACTTTGACCAAAGTTCGTTGCTTTAGTGTGTATATAACAAGCACGAAAACTACAGAGGAAGAGCACAATTCTGAAATGCAAAATGACAAAGCAAATATCGTTTATAATGGATGGATGGATGAAACAAATCTCAATCAAGTTCAAATCTTGCTTTCCCAATTTGGAGCAGTATCGAAATCTGTTGAGTTAGAGATCAAATCGAAGATGTAGAATCAGAGAATGCGATCAGGTAAAAGGGAAAGGAAGACATACAGTAGCAGAACCAGAGAGCGTCGAAGCATTTAGTGCAGGATACGCGTCGTCGCACAGCTGAAGAGTCTTCGTTCTCGGTGCTCATCGTCTCTGCTCAGTGCGGGAACAAGAAACGGGTCAGGTGGTCGGTAGTCGGGTTTAGATTTAGGGTTTTACTGCCACCAAACATATTTCTTTCCTAAAAAATAAAACATATTTCTTTCTTTCTCTTTTATTTTCGCTTAAAAAAAGTTATAACACACAAAAAAAACGTCAATTTGTTTTTTAATATTTGTTTATTTTTGCTAACATTATTTTACATGTTGTTTGTAATTAACCACATAATTATCGAAATGTAAAATCGTTCTACAGAAATAAATTGTGGAATATAGAAATAGAGCTCTTGGGGGTAGCAACCGAGAGAAGTTTTACAAAAATAAAACTCCAGAAGATTTTTTCCTAATGTTAACTATTTTCTAAACTTATAGAAATTTTATCTAATTAAACCTAAATATTTGAGATATTTTCTAAAATTTAACAAAATTAAAGTATTTTTGGAAAAAAAACTTATAATGGTAATTTAGGATATTTTTCATAAATTTTTTTGAAAGTCTGTATTAATACTTTTATACAAATTTCATCATTCCTTCATTCCACATTATCAAATCCAACCATTGTTTGTTGATAACTTCTTTCGACATGGTTTGACCAAAATTCCTTTATTTAAATATAAAGATACACCAAGGTGGTTCCGACGTGCCCTGATGATTGACAAGAGTTCTACTGTGTTCCCATCCTCTCATGGTGCAAAACTAGTCTCGGTTGAAAACCGAAACTTTCTGGATCGACTACTTTCACTAAGTTTATCTCTTAGAAAGTTGTCTTTTCCTTCAAAATCCTTCACTACGAAGCGATTTTACGATGTTTTTCTTCTTCAAGAAGAAATATGTTAAGTTGATTGCATGCACGTCAGTAGGAGTTCAAGGATTTGTGCCTTCAGCAACCAAGCACCTGTTTGTTTCGGGGTTCGCGAGAGTTTTCTCTCGTCCTATTAGTGTCCTCTCTTTTCAGAGATCAAGTGTTTTGACATTTATAGCGTAAGTATGGACTATCAAAATACGATGGATACTTTCGTATTTCGTATGGTATTTTTTCTTTCGAAAGTCGACCGTCTCGCATCGGCTAGTCTTGCACCACTTTGAGTGGTATATCCCTGCAACATAAGGAGTTCTAAGATTTGCTCCTCCACCTTCAGCAACCAAGCCCCTGTTTGTTTCGGGGTTCGCAAGAGTTCTCTCTCATCCTACTAGTGTCTTTTTTATAGGGATCGAGTGTTTTGACATTTATGGCGTATGTATGAATTATCAAAATATAACATATACTTTTATATTTCGTGTGGTATTGTTTCTCCCGAATGTCGACTGTTTGTGCATCGGTTAGCTTTGCACTATTTCGAATGGCATATCCCCGCGGTGCGTTCCGCTTTTTCAAGAGTTTTTAGTTTTCGTCTTCGTCTTCTACAGTATTGTCTTATACTTATGTTTTGTACTTGTATTTTATTTTATTGTATCTTTACTTTGTCCATAGATCGTTTGAATTCTAAATATATGTAGTTTTATTTTCATACGTAAGTTTATCGGTTCTTTTTTGGATTTTCTTAGAATAAAGATTTTAAACCGATAACTTAATAAACGAGGAAAAAAAATATTATAACTTTTAAGTTCTTTATTTGTGTGTAAAAACATATAACTTGAAATCTTCAACCCTCTCTTTTTTTTTGGTCAACTTATAATCTTTATTAATAGAAAAATAATACAAAAGGTACTTGTATACAGTAGAAAAGGACGACTCTTTGGCAAATACATTGAAGACAATTTAGATTTCAAGAACAAAACTTTTAGCAGGATGATACTTCCGTGGAATAAATTTCGCATCATATCATAATCTTAATGGATATACAATTCTCAGAACTAAGTCAAACGTGCGATGAGTACATCATCGTATCACAGACATGCGAAAATGGACTCTGACAAGCCCAGTCCGTAAGGACCAGAGAGACCACAGTGTTTGTGGGAGTTAGGGAGGAATATTAGTCAAACTATTTATGTTTAGTCAACGAGATTAGACTAAAGAGATCTGTCTCTATCTTAATGTTTATTGTAGCCCAAAATAATCAAATTGGCATGGCTCAAACGTTACGTTAGCTAATTCGCTTTACAGCTTTTTTTTTCCTATTTTAATATCCCACTGGAAATATACCAAACCATTAAAGTTTGGTACGTAACCAATTTACAAAATTAATTAAGCTTACGCTATAAGATCAAACCCAAGATTACTAGACCGGAATAATTTTCCCCTAAACCAAGTAATTAATTTATTCAAATGTACAGTTACATTTTCCTAGTTTCTCTCTCTTTCTTTTTTTTTTCTTGATAATAAAAATTATAATATCCATCTGGTTTTATTCCAATTTTTTTAATTTGTATTTCTCTTTCCATTTCTTGCCCAAAACCCTAATTTCACCTCACCAGTTAAGAAATTTCTCCCCCAACTTAACCACCCCTTAGAAAACAGAAAAAAAATTAGATCTTTCTTCTTTGCTTATAATTATGGCTGTTTTAAGCAGAATTTTCTGAAATTAAGATTTCCTCCATGGAAGCTCTGTATTTTTAGTCTTTGTTAAGCTTTTACTGATCTGTTCTACAGCAGCAAAATCTCATCTTTCGATTTTTTTCCCTCTTATCTCTGAAATCTTTATCTTTAGTTTAGGGAGGTTGAAGAAACAAGATTGAATCTTTATTGATCACAAAGATTCGAGGGGGATCTCTGGGCGCTACTGATTTTTCGGAGTCTCTCTCTACAGAATCACTGATCTTATGTCCGGATGGAGGAGAAAGAAGGAACCAACAACAACACCAGTTTCGGCTTGAAGCAACATGAAGCTTCTTCTGATGGTGGTGGTTACCCAATGGACCCACCACCACGACCCGAAAACCCTAACCCGTTCTCGGGCCCACCAACCACTGCCTCCGCCGCCGCCGCGGCTATTACTGAGAATGCGGCTCCTCCGTTCAGCTTAACAATGCCGCCGGAGAACGCTTCCTCTGAGCTGAAGAAGAAGAGAGGCAGGCCAAGAAAGTATAATCCCGATGGGACTCTGGCGGCGACTCTGTCTCCGATGCCAATCTCTTCCTCCGTTCCATTGACGTCGGAGTATCCTCCTCGGAAACGAGGAAGAGGACGTGGCAAGTCCAATCGATGGATCAAGAAGTCACAAATGTTCCAATTCGATAGAAGTCCTGGTATATTAATTCTCCTCTTTCCAACCAAATTACAAGTGTAGCAGTTTTGTTAGTTATGCGACTCTGACTCATATGGATCTGTGCCGGGTTTGACTTGAACGATTTTGGAATAAGTACAGACCTTTTGTGTCACAAGTCGTAAGCTTAGTGTAAAGATAGATAAGGTTACGAAGATTAGATATGACACATCACAACATTTCCCTAAAGCTCGAGTATTAGGAAGAAATTAGCTCTGATTAAGAGAGATCCTGGTCTTGTGTTTGTTTTATTAATCAATTAGAGTCTTTGTTTAACTGATTTTGTACATGTTAATGTTTTGTTGTCTCAGCTTTGATTTTTGACTTCTTTAGATTCAGTTGATACCAATTTTGCAGGTGTAGGAACTGCAGATTTTGTAGGTGCCAACTTTACACCTCATGTGCTCACTGTAAACGCCGGAGAGGTATGGTTTTCCGAATATTCATTTGTGGTATGACCATAGTCATAGGCATAGTCATAATCTGATCTCTTGACATTTGGATATGGTGCAGGATGTGACAATGAAGATAATGACATTCTCTCAACAAGGATCTCGTGCTATATGCATCCTTTCAGCAAATGGTCCTATCTCCAATGTTACGCTTCGGCAATCTATGACATCCGGTGGTACATTAACCTATGAGGTCTGAAATACTCTTCTCTCTTCTCATATAGATAAAGAACAAAATCCTCTGTATACGTTTCCTTCAAATGTTTGTTTTGGGTTGTATGTTATTGTGATCAGGGTCGTTTTGAGATTCTCTCTTTGACTGGTTCGTTTATGCAAAATGACTCTGGAGGAACTCGAAGTAGAGCTGGTGGTATGAGTGTTTGCCTTGCAGGACCAGATGGTCGTGTCTTTGGTGGAGGACTCGCTGGTCTCTTTCTTGCTGCTGGTCCTGTTCAGGTTGGTTCAAATTTCCACATCTTATGTAGTAGTCTCAGAACATTAAGTATATCTAGTGTTTCTGAAATCAGTTTATTTCAGGTAATGGTAGGGACTTTTATAGCGGGTCACGAGCAGTCGCAGCTGGAGCTAGCTAAAGAAAGACGGCAAAGATTTGGGGCTCAACCGTCTTCGATCTCCTTTAATATCTCAGCAGAAGAACGGAAAGCGAGATTCGAGAGGCTGAACAAGTCTGTTGTTATTCCTCCACCAATGACTTCATACCCACATGAAAACACTACGAATGTGGTTCATAGTTACTACACAAACTCGGTGAACCACGCCAAGGATCCCTTCTCTTCTATCCAAGGAGGAGGTGGAGTGGGAGGAGGAGGAGAAGAGGAAGGTGAAGAGGATGAAGAAGATGACGATGAATTAGAAGGTGAGGACGAAGAATTTGGAGGAGATAGCCAATCTGACAATGAGATTCCGAGCTGATGATGATCCTGAGGTTTCTTTTTCACTGATTTGATAGGATGATGGTTTTCAGATTTTGGTTGATTGTTTTAACACAGAATGTTTAGAAGGTATGTTATCTTTAGGGGTCTCTTCTATTGTGATTGTTGTAGTATCCATGTTAGAAACAAACTTACGATTGCCAAAAACTCTCCTTCATGAAAGTTATTACTTTGCTTCTCTAATTTTCATTTTCTAAATAAAATATACATTTCTCTCAAATGATGTATCCGAGTCTCATACTAAATTTTTTTAATATACATCTGGTTAAGTTAAAACTTAAAATTCAGTTTGAATTGTTAGTGAATGCTCTACACTATTTGAGTTAAACGGTGATTAGTGGGGTGATTGACCACTAAGTCATGTTTCGTTTCTGTAACCATTAACTCCCATGTTTTTTAGTTTTTCTTGATTCTTTCTCTATATTTGAAGAATGTAAGATATGTGTGTGAGACATTTATAAGAAGAACTTGAGAGAATTTTTGAGAGTAAAAGTTTCGAAAGATGAACCAAAAGAGCATTTTTTTACGAGGTGAGAAGTGATTGGTTTTGGATTGGGATTTTCGTTTTCAAGATCTGAGGTTAGTATACAGATTTTGTGTTATTGTCTATGAAACCTTCCGGTTGCTTTATATATTATTTTCTGCGAAATCTCTATTGTGATTCGTGTCCATTTCTAATTTTTAGGTCTATATTTGTTTCTATTCAAATCGTAATCTCTTTGGTACAATTATCTTTTTCAATGGGTATGAAAATATATCGAATATGGAATACGATCCTGAATTACTCATTTGTGTATTTGCATATTCTAAAATTATAAAAAAAAATTAAATTATTTGAATTTCTCGTTTTGTAATTAGACTTTTATATAAATTACCGAGAATTTAGATAGTGATTTTTTATTTAACTCAAATTTTCCGAATCCATTTTGTTCCTTGAGTTTCTCATTTCGTATTTTGTAGACACTACTTCGAGTAGTATTTTTAACTATCTAAATATCCTTTTCAATTTTTATTCACTATTTTCTGCTCTGATATCATAAGATAACATCTCTAACAGTTTTAACCAATCACCACATCATCTCTATTGTTTGGGGTTAAAATATTGAAAATCAAAATAAATCATCTCTATAAAGTTGTCAGTTTTTAAAATATGATACATGACTTTTCAAATTCTTTTCAAAAATGAATATATTAAATGCCAAAATTATAGTTAATATGTGAGTTATAGTTCCAATTAATGAAATCATTAAAACCGTACTTACAAAAATGATGCATGCTGCCAAATGAAAAAAAATGATGCATAGAATGGAAGAAAAAGAAAAAGGAAATTAATTGGAAAAGGTCAAAAACGTAATTTTGAGAATTTTGACTGGTAGAGCTCAGAGGTAATTCCGTAATTACGTTTACAGAGATGAAAGCTTTTTGGGTCCTATAAAATACCTTTGCATGGCGTCTGACTCTTCTCTACACCTTCAGAGTCATCTCTTTTGACAAAAATCAAATCAAGATCCAAAACTCTCAAACTTTAATGTCTGATGCGAGTAGTCCTACATTTGCCGGAGATTTCTCCGATGACAAATGGTGTGAGGAAACTTGCCGGCAATAGAGTTTCGGTCACCGGAGGATGAGGCTTGGTACGCCGTGGAGATTTCGGAAATGTGCGACGCTCTGTTGATTAGCTTCAACGGTTTCACGGAGGAGTACGAGAAGTTTTACACACCGGACAGTTTCAAGAACTCCGACGAGATTCAAGAGTTCGAAGAGAGGCTCCGAGTGACTTCCCAGCAGATGCAGGATTTTGAGTGCCCGAAGGTTGTTGATAGCACCAAGGTCTGCGCCACGTGTCCTTCAGTCACCGGAGAAGTCAAATTCTACGATGCCACCGTCGTTTCGGTGAGTCTTGAGACCCAATCTTGAAAATCCCGGTTTAATTGATATTAAAAGCCTAATAAAACCGGTTTAATTTTAACTGTTTTGGTATAGGTGGAGAGGATGAAACATGAATGGGACGAGGAAGGGAACGAAGTGTGTGGCTGCGATTTCCAACTTCACTGGAAACAAGGTCCTTGCCCTAACAATGTGACTACTGCAAAAGTTGGAGATATTTGTCTTAGACCAGAATCAGATGATAATCAAACGAATCCTAAAGTGGTAGCTTTCTTGATAGAAGCTAGAAGGAATATTAATGGAGGAGCATGTCAACAAGGTTTAATATACTTAAACATCTTTGTGTTTGTTTTTTGTAGTAAAAAACTTTCATCTAACAAGCATTACTGGAAAATGTTGTTGGTACAGGGGAAGAGACAGAGTGGCAAAAGATGTTCAAGAAGATGAATTCTGCTATTCAAAACAACTTAGGCGTCTCTGCTCCAGAGTATCAGATTTACGGTAAAAACGATAAGTAATGGTTTTGTTGCTTCAAAATGTATTGTACGCTGAAATACTCTGGATTTTATTGTCTTTAGAATAGGAACGGTAGAGAAAACTATTGAAAAACTCTGGCTTTTGTTGTTATGAAACTATAGTATCTGTGCTGACTTGTTTTTTATAAATTGAAACTCTTGTTTTGCACCCGTTGGATCTAAACCTCGAATTGTCGATTGATAATTTCATTAGTAAACACAAAACTAAGGGTTGAGAATCGAGGTCAGAAACCAGAGGTCCGGCTAGAGGCGCCGGAGAGATAGCCAATACAAATCTGCGATGGTGACGTATATAGAACAGAACTTTACCTATAGTTAATAAATATTAGAAGAAGAAAAAAGGAACATTGGTCAAAAGATATTAATGAGTCTGAAGAACTTGCATTACAAGCAACCGGTCAAAGTCCCCTCGGCGACGCTGACGATACATAAATACAAGTTCGTACTTTAGCTGGGGAAAGAGACATACAGAGAATCTTGAGCAGTGACTTCCACAAATGATTGACAAGGACACAAGTAATTTGATCATTGACCAAAATATTACTCTATTTTGTTTTAGGTTTTCATTTAACTATTTGGTATTTGTGTATTGTAGTAAGATCAAGTATGTGAAACATTTAGGCATATGACAATTTTCGTTAAGGATTTGAATCAAGTGTAGATATCTCTGCAAAAGGTAACATAAAATCACTAGTAGGCATAAAATCTGTGATAATACAAGAAAACACAACTTAAACCAAATGTTATAATGTGGCCTTACGAGAAAAACAAAACAACTTAAAAGAGATTCAAGAGTTAAGGAGGAAAGATTCAATCTCTGGCAGCTACAACACACCTCAAAATCCCCATCATAGATTCAATCTTTCTACCATTTCTAAGCAGATTTATCTAACATTCATCACTTCGACATCAAACGTCAGCCAAGCGTTAGGAGGAATATCGGGACCAGCACCCTTCGAACCATACCTGTTGTGAGCCAGACAAATATAATCATCCCATTAAAAGATTTTAAAATAAAAAATCACAATCAAGAAAGACAAAAATAAGATAAAGCAAAATGATTTGCAGTTGAATTTATACCCCATTGCTGGAGGAATTGTGAGCTTTCTTTTGTCACCAACACGCATACCTGTGAAGTTCAAAACCTTCAAAGATTAAAACAACATGACATTTGATACAAAGTGAAGAATAACAGTAAGAAATTAGGTTACCGTTAACGCCAACATCCCATCCCTTGATGACTTGTCCAATACCTACATGTTACAACAAGCGCATAAGTATCAAGTAATTCATAATCAATTCTTCCAAAGCTATTATTTTCGCATTGAGTTATAATACCAACCTAGACGGAAATTAAAAGGTGATTTTCCAATGTTGGAATCGAAAATCTTCCCATTCTTCAGAAGCTTTCCAATATAGCGAACAGCAACCTACACTCAAAGACAATTGGGTAGAGTTCACCACAGCTTAAGGGTCTAATAAGAGCTTTAGTTTTGTTCATTTCCTATCCAATGTCAATTCTTTAAGCACCAACGTTTTATCACACTACCACCTTCTTGCATAATCTACATGACATTGCAATAATGGTATGATATCATAAAAATCAAGTGCACAAACCGTTTTTCCAGGTTCAGCTTTCTTGGCGTTGGGTTTGCCCATGTGCAACTCTTCAACAATGAGCCCATTTGGGTATGTCCGTACTTGAGAAGACTTGGAGTCCTCTTGAGTTTGCTTCTTAACGCTACTGGCACTGGCCTTATTCTCCACTTTAGCTTCCTCGCTTGAGTTCTTCTTTTTCTGCTTTTTATTTTTCTTCTCAGTAGACTTATCCGGGGTCTTGGAGCTTTCACCCCTGCAATAATACCATAAAAAGCACATAGAGTTTTTTAGATGAGAAAAGCTTTGAAAGAACTGTTGTATTGTATACTCATTAAAACCGTCTTTACTTGTGACCTAATTATTTAGAATAATCATTCAAATATCTACTTCCAGATATTTTACAAATGACATGAATACTTTTTGTTTGTTCCCTAAAAAAAGAGTCCTCAAGTAAAGAAATAAGAGTTCTCACATGGCATTGGTTACAGTTTCGTTTTGAGCTTCCGTTGCTGAAGATTTTTGGCTGGTTTCCTGCTTTTTGAGCACATTTCCCGTCTTAATTTGTTCAGTAGCACCTTTCCTCTCTTCTTTCTGATTTTTCTTCTTTTTACTCTTGCTTACACTGGAACAGATTTTAGGAACAACTTCATATTTGTACAATAATTGCTAATATAAAACGTGTTCACCATGTCCTCAACGTCTTTGGAGATCAAAGAGAACAGTACCTTTCTTGAACACCATCTAGCTCAGAAGCCTTGGCCTTCCGCTTTTTGTTGCTACCTTGTTCCTCATTATCCAGCACTGGTTCAGATGCTTCTTCTTTGTGAATAGGTAAACCGTCTTCATCTTCATCATCGCTTTCCAAAACCGGAACACGGGTACTCTCTATGGCAACGATTTCTTTCCTTGCGCTCTCATCTTTGCTAGCTTGACTCTTCTTCTTGGTTCGTTTTGTCTTATTATCTTTGGCAGGTTTCTCTTCATCTTCTATCTCCTCAATAACAACTGGCAAAGATATCATTCAGATAGTTAACAGATATACAATTGAAAAGCTACATCATCTTTATCAAATATCTTTTTGAAATCTTGTAGTTATAAGACAAGAATGAAGAATCAAGAAAAAAGGGCAATCATACTTAGCTAGACTAGAAGTACTAAGATACTATTTTTAACTGATCGCTATGAATCTGATTAACATCTCTGTAAGGAAAACAAATAAAGTACCTCCGCTTTTTGGGACAGAAGCCTTCCGATAGATGTCAAGATTGCTATCAAGGAAGTTCTCAATATCATCATACTCTTCACTATCATAGTCAGATGACTCCCCTGACTCAGATTCACCAATATCCATACCATCTCTAATATTGTCGCAATGAAAACTTTAAAGATAATTAGGCAGATAGAATTATAAGAAAGTATTATAATTTCCTAAGGAAACTAAAAAACAATTGGAAGGATACGAATCATCTTCATCATCATCATCCTGCAGCTCATAAGGCTCCAAAAATCCAGAAAGGTGGATGCTTCTGTCACCAGTAACCAAGAATTCAACAGGCTCATCATCATTATCATCAAATTGAAGATTGAGAGGGCAACACTCAGTTTTGTTAGGCAACAATGAACACAAGTAAATCGGGTTCTTAGCTCCTATAGAACACTGAAGCACACTCTTTTCTTTGCTCGAACCTGCGCCTAGAGTTGCCTGAATGATGCCAATACATACATCACCAGATATATCAATTAGTCTACACAAAGATACAATCAATTTTCTAATAAATCAGCTCCGGAGATTTCAAGGTAGAAAAGAAAAAGTTTATACCTGGGTCACTTTAAGCCTCCCTTCTTCAGTTATATGAGTTTGAGGTTTCCCAGGTTTCACTTCAAGTCCTACAAATGTTAAGAACACAATCAGAACCAAGCATCAAACAAATGGAGAAACTAACAAAATCAATCCACGAAAACGAGATTAGGTATATGATCGAAGAGAGAAACTAACCCCAGAAACCCATTTTTCAGCTAGATGTCGATAAATCTCTACGAATCGAAGCGGCAACTTTGTTCTAAACACTAAAACCCTAATGGAGGGTTTTGCACACGCTTTATATAGAGACCATCCGGTTTCTAGAAAATTTCGACGGTTTGTCCAATCAAACCGTTCTCGGTTATTTGAGCCTTAGTAAACTTTTGAGTTTCACTGAAGCCCAAAATCGGGTTTTTTTTTTTTGTTAAAAAAACACTTCACTATTTATAAAGCATACATCATTTTATAATTCGGTAACTTGGGTGGTGGTCTTGAGATGTCAAGCAAGTGTACAAAGGGTACCAGAATTGTCTGTAATCAAGTTATGTTAAATGTTTATATCATGGAAACCAAATATTTCTTGTTAAGCTTAATTATTATGATCTCCATCTTCTTGGTAACTGAACGGTAAGGGGACAGATTTGAACGCCCTGAACCTTCCAACGTTGTTCAAATGCTCATTCTCAAGCCTAATAAAAAAAATAAAAACTTATCAAAACATGTAAACTATGTATAGATCCATGGAACCATTATTTCTCAGTCTCGATGCTTACCTGAAGAAGTTCCAAATACCTCTGCGTATGATCTCAATGCAAGCCAGAAGCGCCATCAGAGTTTCTCTATGCAAGAAAGAGAATTGCAAATCCAAAACTGTCTGCAACCACACTAACCTCAACAAAACATTCAACACCTGCCAACAAAACATTCATCGTAATGTAAGGAGAGAAAGAAAGTAAAAAACAGTGGATATATATTGCTGTTTTTTTTTGTTTGCTCTACCATTGCAACGTAGTAGACGGTTTTTTGAGGAACAAGAAGCTTATCTCTCAAGAAGCTGTTCTGACATCCTCTTTGAAGCAACCCCCAATCAATAACAATGTCCCAGTACGTTGCATAAAAAGTTGCAACCCCTGAGAAAACCCAAGCTGTGATGTTCCAAGTTGTTCCTCTGTTAAGAGTATAAGCTGTTCTCAAACAAGCAGCGACGATAGTCAAGAGATATTTGACGGCATTAAACCCATGACTCAGATCTTTTTCTTCTATTAATCTTCTAATGCACTGAAGAAGTCGTAACCAGTAAGGTATAACCGCAACAATGAAGTAGAATGTTCTGAATATGTTGTTTGATCTGCAAGTGTTTCGTCTGTGTTTAAAATCTCCAAACCCATAGTAACATACGTAGAACTCTATACTCCTCATTGCTTGAGCCTGCATTGCATTGATTCTTTACATCTAAAATCATTGATCAAATAAGTACAAAACTATTTTTTTTAGTGAGATTTCTCGAACCTGGCTTGTTAGTTGATCTGCCAAGAAAAAGTCTGGAAGATTCACCTGAAATAATGGTAACGTTTTTTGTTTTATGTTTATTAGCTGTTCAGATAGCAGAGGATCTTGTTGGTACCGTGTAGAGTGGTGCAGCGATGCAGCGGAACAGAACGGAGAGGAAGAAGAATCGGCTTGACCGATACAAAATGTTAAAAGGGCAGATAACAATGGCTATCACCAGCTGCAATGTAAAGAGAAACCAATCTCACTAAATTCAAAGGATTGTGTTGTAAGTTGTAATGAGAAAAGTAGAAGGATCTTACGGCGAGTAAAAAGAGAGGGATAAGTTCTGTAAATGTTCTGTAGTCTTTTGTTTGAGAATCCATTTCCATGTCAAGGTTTAATAAGACAGCACATAAAGAAACTGTACCAAGACCGAAGCTGATAAGTAGAACATGTCTGTAACCAAGTTCAGTGCCTTGTTTGAATCCAAAGATGAAGGAGTAATTTACACGGTATCGCCTCCAGAAGTAGATATTAGCAGCGTACATAATCATGTGCAAAACTACAAATCCAAAGAATCTGCAAAATAAAACGTAAATATATCTCAAGATCATCATTAAAATGTTACTCAAAGAAAAAGTGTGTCTGGTATGTCTGTATATTGTCGTTTTAGTGACCTGTACAGAGGGAACATTGTTTCCATATAAGTTCTTTGTCCTTGTGTGCCCATGATATGACGAGCATGAACGATCAAAGCAAGAGCTACTATGAGGGAAATAGCACAGCCGAAGAAGAAGCCTGGAAAAAAAAAGAGAAAACAGAACAAAATGATGAAGTAATCGTAAAAGAATATATCAATGATTGGATTGTGTACTTGTGTAGTGATATATGTATACCGGTAGAAAATGTGATACGATGACGTTCTTTGTTCACTTTGGGTCTTAAGAGGCTCATCCCTTGGCTCCGGTTTGAATTGGAGAAATGTTCAATGAAGGTAGATTCAACTTTTAGCATCAGCTTATGAACCTGCAGACAATTTAAGCAATTCAAACTGAAGTTGCATTTTTTCGAGTTTTCGTTTTAAGTTGTATTTACAAATGTAAAAATATGCTTACTTCATCGGAGCAAGTGAGGTAAGAGCTATCTACCATTTCCATATACAGTTTCGCAGCATTTCTTGCCGCTATCTAAAGAGGAGAGCATATCAATCGTTAATGTACATACATACTTGGGGAAATCTCATTAAAAACATGTGCCATGTCATTTTTAGTAATTTTTAAGATTTTTTTTAATAAAAGCGGAAATAACAATTATATAAATTATCAGTTTTAATAACAGCCAAAAAGTATTAAAAAAAAACTCTTTTATTTTTGTTAACAGTAAAAATACTCTTTGTAAAGATAATTTTTTTGATTAAAGGTATATTGTAAAGATAATTATTATATGATTAAATTATTTTAACATGAGTTTATAAAATTATCTAATTTCAAATTCCGAAATGGTGGTAATAAAAAAATCTGGACATAGTCAGGAGACTCAGGACTTAAATGGTCTACCGTCCATCTAGTTAATTATCATTGATGGGCAAATAATTGAAACCTAAAAAAGTGGGATTTAATTGATTTTTTTAGTGGTGCCAAAGAAAAAAAGAAAAAAGAAAAATCTTGAGTAGAAAGTACCTTATCATACTTCTTGGTGATCTTGGAAACAGCGGAAACGTTCAAGAAGCTGTAGTTCTTAAGATGTCTAAGCTTCTGATAGAACTCGATGAACGCTATCTGAAGTCGCTCCTCAGCTTTCTTCAGATTCTCTTTTGTGAATTTGAGCTCTTCTTGCTTATGGACCTTGAGGATGGTTTTAATGGCAGACAGAGGAATTTCTCGCGTTTTGTTCATCCTGATACGCTCAAGAATACTCAATTGCGAATCCGTTCTCTCAACCTCATCGTTTTTCATAAGATCAGCTAATGCCACTCCTGATTAATCACAACAATAAAGATTCAAAACTTTTAGTCTCTTCACAGTCCAAATTTAAGCCAAAACAAAACCTGAGAAACTCACTGTGTCCTTCTCTAGACGTGGAAGATGAACCAATCTCAGAAGCCAAGGCATTGATGTCTACTGAGACTGAACCAGAGATACAAGGGTTCTTCTTCTCCATAACTTTTAGTCTGAAAGCAATCAAAGCATCCATCTGTTTGGTCAGAGCCAAATCTTCATTCCTCGCTGTATCCACTTTCAGTCTGTAAAAGCTATTCACCTTGTTGAATTCTCGATCTAGGGTTCTAAAGAAAGCAACCTCAGAGTTTCTAGCTGCTTCTCCCGCCTTCAAAAACGTCGTCTCGTAGCTAGTCTCGAGTTCCCGAGTCACAGTGTTGACCACAATGTCGTGACTCTCAGTGATCGAGGCTTCCCGGTTGTACCGTCTAGTTAGGTTGCGTGGGAGAGAAGGTTTGTACTGGCTGTTGGAATCTGAAGTCTTCCGAGAAGCTTGGATGTCTTGAAGAATGGTTTTGAGGTAAGCGTAATCTATATAAGCTTCTTGCCATTCTGGGATCATCTTAGACACAAACTCTTTCCCGAATCTCATGATTCTTTGTTCCTTTTTGATTAAGCTCAATTCTCTCTAGAGCTCTAGTTCTACAGTCAGAATCTCAATTAAGAATCTTGCTCTCTCTGTCTTTACTACAAAATTGGAATTAAGACTTTTTCGACCTTTTGACTTTTGGGTTTCTTATAGAGGTGGACTACGTCTTAACTTGGCAAATAAACAAAAAAAAAATTGTTTTGGTCCTCGGTTGTTAACAATATATTAAATAAAAATACAAACGTATAAAGAATAGAACACATGGATTTTTATTTTTATTTTCAAAACTCACAAAGTTAGTTTTTATTTTTGATATAGTAAGTGTTAATAGGCTGTAATTTGCCAAAAAAAAAAAACTATTAAAAGACGAAAACAACGCTTAGCCATATATATGTTTCATGTGTTTGAAAAATTTTCATCACCAATAATAGATAGTTAATTTTCATTTGTTTAGTTTCTATTTGTGGGATGTAAACCATAATAATAATACAGTATTTTAGCTACAGTTACAATAAATTTATACCCTGGTTTATATTTCGATCGATAGGATTCTTGATTTTTTTTTAATAATCGACACGACATGTGACATGTCAACTTTGCTTATTATATGTAAGGTCAATGTACACACACATGAAACATCGACGTCCACTTGTGAAGGAAGATATAGAAGCAACGTATGGGATTTGGTTTTGGTCAATGAATGGGTGGCTCTAAGCGCGTAAATATTTACTATTTAATCTTATCTTTCTAGGAGCTTCTCTGTTTTGTCGCCACTTCAATCAAATCAATGTGTAATGTCTTTATTAGATGCAAAATCATACTTGTACCGTGGTTGAGAAAACCAAATATAGTTTGTAGATTATCTTATACAGTACAAGCTTTACTGTTCTGCATTCAGCAGATAAGCCAACTCAATTTTATTTTTTGTTTAAGCAAACAAATTTAAAAAATTTCTTTTTTGTTGTTGTTAAACTTATCTTAGTTGGGTAAAAGATCATATACTGTACATATCGTGTTGTGAAAAGAGCAGAATGTATGTATAGCTGACTTTGAATATTCTAGACTAACTTTTAATTCGCTCATAAATACTTGTAAGAAATAAATATTCCATACTAATTCAAAATACTCAAAGTCAGTATATATGTATTCAAAGTCTTCATGATTAGTTGTTAAAACGAGAAGAGTATATATATAACTGACTTTGAATATTTTGATTAGTCTGGAAATTTTCTTAGAAACGATTTATGAGCAAATTAAAAGTTTCAAAAAGCTCTCTCTAAATCTCGTTTTATTTGTTGAATTTTTCAACCGATTTCTGATGTTTCAACCGACTTTTAAGTGGAAATTAGATGAGTATACTGTCTACACGCCTATATTTTTCGCATGTGTTTGTGTACATGTTTTCTATTAATTATACACTTAGGTAATAATTTTACCACTTACAAAATATCGATTTAGCAATTATTCAAAAAATAACAACGATTCACTTTATGATGCATATATACGGAACACATTATTAAGCACAAATTATAATCTGCTTACACTAGTAATATTCGTCAAATGTCACAAATCGAAATCTACGAATGTGGTGTTGACATTTGAGGCAACAAAGGATAGGTTCGTAACTTTACATTTACTCGCGTGGCCATCTCCGAAACAATGATTAACTTTTCCCACTAAATTCGTTTAATTAATTCCGGATAATTTAATGAAACTTCCTTAACTATAATATAACTCTATAACTAACTTTTCTTAATATCGATTTCAGCAAATTTTGTAATCCTTCACTATTCTGGATTTCTTGTGAATCTCTGAGCTCACTTCACAGACAAGACACACAGGGATCACAAAATTGCTATACTCTGGCGAAAATTCCCCGAGTTTCAAGGTTTCTAAATTCTCTTTCTTCTTTTCTTCGTTACTTTTGTATTTTGGATCTGTCTCGTGAAGATGATAATCGTTTTTTTTTGTTATCTTTCTAAAAATCTGTCGGTGGATTCGTATTGCTTTGAGCTGAATCTGAGTTGGATTCACAGAAATATTCTTGATTAGGTTGTTGATTTGTTCAAATAGATGAATGTTTCTAAATTTTCTTCAAAAGATCAATTCTCTGGGTTTGATTTTTTTCCGCCTTTATTAGTATGGCTGCTCATAGTGTTGCTCTTCCAGATTTCTGTGCTTTCGATCCTGAAGAAGGTCATTGGAGGAATATTAACCGTAATCCAGTGCTTCAAGGTTAAGATTTCGCTACAAATTGGTTTAGTTCAGTGGAACATTTTGCTTGGACTGCATTTATCTTCGACCTCATTTTGAAGAATGTTGATAGTGACTTATCACCTATAAGCTCTGTTCTTGCTTGCTTGCTTTGAATTGGTTCTGGATCTGTAGAGAAAACCATGGCTTTTGGTTCTCCTAAGGTTTCTATATCAGCTGCTGGATTTCCTCGGAAAGTGTCTACAGTTGCAATTGCTATCGGCGGATTAGCATCATTCTTTGTATTAGGATTGTTGCTTCGTCTTTCGTATCCAAACAGTTCCTCGGTTAGTGGCTTATTTTATGGAATTGGGACTCCTGAACAAGTTGATATCCCTTTATCGTTGAGTAACCATACCGTAAAAGGCCTTCAGAAGAGTAGCGACATCAATACGTTAGAGAAAAATCTGACTTCTGATTCTAGCTCAGACTCACCTGATATTGTTAACACAAAAATACCACCTCCAGATGATAGTGACAGGAAGTTGGAGACACCTTTGACACAAAATAAAGAGAATATGGTTTCTTCGGAAACAACTGAGAAGACTGCTGTTGGATCAGGTGAAAGTGAAACTGGTATTTCGAAGGCTGGAGACACTCCAAATGCATCATCTCCTCCACATGATGACTCTGAAACTGCTTCAGCAGAAGCAGGTACTGTTATCTTTTAAACACGCTGGTTTCCATTTACGTTGCTTTTGTCTTATTTGGAACATCTTAGTTTATGTTAGCTTAATTTTCTGTAAGTAAAGACTAAACTAGTATGGGAACGTTGTACATTGGGTTTTTCACTTCAGTGGGAAAAGGCTTAAGTTTCTGATAAACTTTAAAGAAGAATAGTGGCTCATCTCGTAGCTATAGGCCTAGGACTGAATGTAGCAGATTGGAGTTATTTTAAGTTGGTTGGAGAGCAGATAGTGAAGGCCGGTCTTATAAGGTGCTCTCAGCATTTTCTAGGCATTGTTTGGGAATTTAACTGGGATATCTCTCTGTTTTGGTGAATTGGAATAAGAAAACCAATTCATAGCTTGGTTCTTGTCGCTCACTCAAATCTTTGATTGCTTGTAGAGTGTGATTTGTATCATGGTAGCTGGTTTTATGATCCTGGGGGACCTCTGTACACGAACAACTCTTGCCCCGTCCTAACGCAGATGCAGAACTGCCAGGGGAATGGAAGACCTGACAAGGGATATGAGAGCTGGAGATGGAAACCGTCTCAGTGTGACCTTCCTTGGTTTGACGCCAGGAAATTTCTTGAGCTGATGAAAGGCAAGACACTAGCCTTTATAGGAGATTCAGTAGCTCGTAATCAGATGGAGTCCATGTTGTGCCTTCTTTGGCAGGCAAGTAATTCTCCTTATTCTTCTGGTCATTAATTGTCCTGAAGATTTAATTGATGGTGAAAACCTGTATAAGGGATCTATTATGTTGTTGTTTTCATCTTCAGAAAATTGTATGAGTTATGTTAACGTAGATTGATGTTTTCAGGTTGAAACACCAGTCAATCGTGGGAGCCGAAAGATGCAGAGATGGTATTTTAAGTCATCATCAGTAATGGTTGCACGTATTTGGTCATCTTGGCTTGTCCATCAGTTCAACGAAAAATTCGATTATGCTCCTGAAGGTGTCACCAAACTAAAGCTGGACCTTCCTGATGAGCGCTTAATGGAAGCTATCCCAAAATTCGATGTGGTTGTCCTCTCATCAGGGCACTGGTTTGCTAAGCAGTCTGTCTACATATTGAATGACGAGATCGTGGGAGGGCAATTGTGGTGGCCAGAAAAAGCAAAACTCATGAAAGTCAATAATGTGGAAGCATTCGGAATATCAGTTGAAACAATCTTAAAGTCCATGGCTAATCACCCTAACTACACCGGTTTGACCATTGTGAGAACATTCTCACCTGATCACTACGAGGGTGGTGCTTGGAATACAGGTGGTTCATGCACTGGGAAAGAAGAACCCATCCTTCCCGGGAAGCTAGTGAAAAACGGGTTCACAAAGATTATGCACGAGAAGCAAGCGACAGGATATAACCGAGCTGTGGATAAAGTCGCGGATAGCTTGAAGCCTAAATTAAAGCTGATGGATATTACAGAGGCATTTGGATATCGCCATGATGGCCATCCTGGTCCATACAGGAGCCCCGACCCAAACAAGATCACTAAAAGGGGACCAGATGGACGGCCTCCGCCTCAAGACTGCTTGCACTGGTGCATGCCAGGACCAGTCGATACATGGAACGAAATGGTTTTGGAACTCATAAGGAGAGACTTTGAGGGTAGCGGGAAAAGAAAAAGCTCATCGTCTTGACTTGGTTTGAAACTCAAAGCAGAAAACATTACAGGAGTTATACTATTGATCTGATTCTTGATTACTGATAAAACGAAATATAAAACTCAGTCGTAGATTTGATGTCAGCCACGGTGAGATAGGATTAGGATTGTTTCGATATTTGTTCCACTATACTTGTTGTTGGTTCGCTTGTGTCTTGTTGACTCTTGAGATTGAAAGTTATTTTTCATACAAAGGACATAATCCGCATAAATTACGGGAGAAAACTCAATTTTAACAAGTCTATGTTTTTCTAGTCGAAATGTGTATAATTGGGGGGTTTACATGCAAAAACAATTTGCTGAGTAATGTACTCATCACCTATCTCACTCACCCAAAAGACCAGAGCTTCGTTTCTTCGAGAGCAAATGGCGTCGTACACGCTCTCCTTTATCCCTTTGACGGTCTCTAATCCTCGGATTTTTGTTTCGAGACATAATGGATCTCCCTCGTCTTCTTCTCAGATTCATCTTACTTCTTCTCTGTTAGGTAAGAAGCTTCTTGTGACACAACCGTCGCGTCGATGCTTCGTTCACAAGCACCGGTGCTTGACCTCCGCCAGCACGGTCTTTAGCGTCCCAACTTCGTAAGATTTTGATTTGACAGCCCTTTTACATCTTTATCTTTTCTGGGTTCCTTGGAAATGGAAGCTTAGGGTTGTAAGGTTGGATTTTTCAGGCAACCGAAGAATGGTTCCTCGGAGGATAAGCTCCCAAAGTGAGTCTCACCTGAAATTACCTATCTAAATTGTGATTATTGAGCTTTCTAGGTTTCGTATTGTTTGAGAGGTTTATCCGTTTGGTTTTAGATGGTCGGCGAGAGCTATAAAATCACTTGCAATGGGAGAATTGGAGGCTAGGAAGCTCAAGTATCCAAGCACTGGGACCGAAGCCATTCTCATGGGTATTTTAGTCGAAGGTTTGTCATTCTCAGACCTTGGATGTTTATGCTTGTCGTAGTAGAAAGCCTGCATTAAGTTTTGAGTAATCGGTTAGAATAGTGCTGGTGAGATTGCTTCACTTATAAGTGTGTTCTTCAGCTCATCCTAGCAAACTGATCCAAGCATATGTATAAGCAACGGTTATTATGGTTGGTTGGTTTGTTCCTATGGGGCTGAGGTTTTGCTTCTGCCCTTCTGTTTCTTAATCATCAAAGCTGTATATTCAGTTGTTGAATGCCTTGTTTTGGTTGATAGAGGAAGATTGGGTAATTTAACTTTATAAAGTGTAAATAAGAGACTGGAAAGTCTTACATTTAGTTTAAAGAGACCTGTATAAGATAATGCTGGTGAAGAGGTCTCTGGCTTGCTTTGTGCTTTAGTTCTCTCTCTTAATTGATTCTGAGCAAGCTTATAAGCATAGGCTATGTTTGTTCCTTTAGAAAAAAATATTTTTCTGTTGCGTAACTTTCCATAACCCTTCTTTCTGTTATTCAAAAGGCAATGATGGTAAATTGTTTCGGATTATGTGGTAACATTTACTGAAGTCTATTAATCTTGTTATAGTCGGTTTTTTATATCAGGCACTAGCACAGCTGCTAAGTTCCTGAGGGGAAATGGAGTCACACTTTTTAAAGTGCGAGATGAGACGATAAACCTGCTGGGGAAATCAGACATGTACTTTTTCAGCCCAGAGCATCCTCCTCTAACTGAACCGGCTCAAAAGGCCATTGCATGGGCCATTGATGAGAAGAAGAAATCTGGTGTGCATAGACAACACCTTGTTAATATTTGTCAGCCCTTGTTGTATCCCATCCATTATAGCCAACTGAAACTGTTTGTTTACAGATGTGGATGGGGAACTAACCACGGCCTACTTGCTTCTGGGGATTTGGTCTCAAAAGGAATCAGCAGGCCAACAGATTTTGGAGACGCTCGGGTTCAATGAAGATAAAGCCAAAGAAGTTGCAAAATCAGTAAGTTTTGAAATCCGAATTCTATAGGATAGAAAATCTTTCTTTTAAGTCACACATAACTGTTGAGTGTTTGTTTGGTGCAGATGAATGAAGATGTAGATTTGAGCTTCAAGAAACAAGGTCAATAGTGATGCAGTTTATTTCAATAAGGCATAAGCAAAGACTTCTGTAACTGTATATGGAGTAGCAAAAGCAACTCTCGATTCAAGACTCGGCAAAAGACCACTTTATCAAACTAGACATTCACAGGCCCTCATTAGCATTCTCTTTTCAATACCTGTTTGCGGTTAGTTTTATTTTCTGCATCATATAGCTCTGTATTATCACAATTCACAATATCTGCAAAATAACAGTGCTTTGATTCTCGGATAGGTTTATGATTTATCTTACGAAACTCACATCCTTAATTCGTTGTTGACACCTTTTTCTTAGGCACAAGTGTCTTTTGTCTGTGTTTTTCTTTTTCTTAGGCACAAGTGTTTTTTTATTTTGTCTGTGTTTGTCTTTTATTTTCTCATACGAAGTCTCAGAGCCGATAAGTTATGGTCAGAGTTTGATTAAGACAAAGTTCGATTTCGTTTCGGTTATTTTATGAATTTTTGGCTAATATAAATAATCTTTGGATTAAAAACTCGGCTTGCTTATTATGAATCGCGTTGCTTTGGGTTGAGGGGTTTTAGCTAAAAGAATGCATCTATTAATAGTACAAAAGATAAAAACAACATCAAAATCTTAACACCAAGGAACCCAATATCCACTACTCTTTTAAGTCTAAAATATCACTAAAATCTCTGCAACTTCTCAGCTCTGTTCAAAGGCAACTGTTTGGCCAAGGCAAGCCTTCCAGATTTTTTTGTAATCGAAGGGACAAGAATGCTCTTGTGACCCGCAAAAAATGTGTCCGCATCTGCAGTTGAATCCCAACATCCCTACTTTCCTCTTACATATCCCACATCTCTGTTTTCTGACTGGTTGCTCCGTAGAGACGGGATCAGGGTGAGCCTGTGATCGCTTGGTCCCGGGTTCGAGTCTGAGAAAAGGCATTTGTCCAAGAACACTCTGTTTGTAGCAGAGAGAGCAGAGATTGTTGTTCTTAGGGGGGTGCCGTAGAGTCCACAGCCTCTGGCGCATAGTAATGCTTCTGTTTCGTTCGCATTCATCATCTTTTTTAAAAAAACTCTTCCTTCTTCTTCTTCTTCTCGTTGTTATGAGAGACAATTCAAGATTTGGTGTGTGAGCTCTATCAATGACTCTATAGGTTTACATATATAGAGGATGTTTGCTTTTGGAATTTGATTAGAGCAATGTAGTTTCCTTTTTGTCTTTAACAAAAAAAAAAAAATTTCCTTTTTTGTAAAACCATTGGATAAGTGTTTCCTTACTAGAACGTTCTTATTTGAAAACAAAAATTTCCTTTTTATCCTTTTTTTTGTAAAACAATTGGAGTATGTTTTTCTTCGAACAGTCGTAAATCCAACAAAGACAAATGTTGACTAATGCTAGGAAAAAAAAAAGACGAGTAAATAAATAAATACCTAATCCAACTTGATGAATAGACGACAGAAGCTTCCCGGTGGTTTCTTAGAAGTCGGTCCGTTTTCTCAAATACAATAAAAGTTGCGTGCCGTTTTCACTATGTTAAGTTATTAATTAGTTTAAAGTAAAACCTAATTAGACAAATTTCCACATGGCGACCCTTGATTATCCCACTCCACCGCACGTGAACATCTCTTTAAT
The DNA here is from genome assembly GCA_028015245.1 of Cardamine occulta. Classification (NCBI taxonomy): domain Eukaryota; kingdom Viridiplantae; phylum Streptophyta; class Magnoliopsida; order Brassicales; family Brassicaceae; genus Cardamine; species Cardamine occulta. Next base: position 14,091,083 of record CM051387.1, read on the forward strand.
TTCCATTTGAAAATTACATATACGCGTCAATAAATACACGTTACTAATTAAATTATTTAATGTCTATCAAAATCTACGCAAACAGCCGTGCATTAAATCTTCGAGTGACTCTAACCCGGTTCGGTTTCTCTATCCCGGTATGTTGGTACATTAAGTAAAGGAACCAAATTTGGCTTCGTAAATTAATTTCGTTTGGCTAATTTATTTTATGGCTAATAATGTAAGAATAAAATTAGAAATATTAGAACCAAAATAAAATAGTACTCTCTTTTTTGTGTGTTGGATTGACATCCGGAATAGATTAGGTGTTGAACCAAGCAAAATTCGAAACCCAAATGTAAACCATGATGTTACTGAATTTATTAATCACCAATTAAATGCAGAAAAAAAGATTAATAACGAAGTCCGCAAAATTTCCATTTTCGCAACAGCTCAACCTTTAAAAGTGAAAAAAGTCTGTAAATCCGACGGAGAAACATAAAGCTACGATTTATATTTTTTTTTTGTTTATGGTTTAGCTTCGGCTAATAAAAACTCCTATGCCATCACGACCAATCTTGGTTCCGGCTCCGGCTTCGGCCCCGGTCGTTTCCTCTTTAGTCCCAGCGCCGTTGGGAAATCAGAATAGGTCAACGCGAATCTTTCCAGCCGCCGCTGGTTTCTCTTTCTTCATCACTCTCTCCGTCTGCTTCTGCAAATTCAGCCGGAAACGTTCATCACCTTCGGCGACGGGAAACGCTTCCTCTTCACCTCAGAGAAAACCGCCACGTGAGTTCTCCTACTCGACTCTCCGCCGTGCCACCAACTCTTTCTCACCGGAGAATAGACTAGGTCAGGGCGGATTCGGAGCCGTATTCCGCGGAACTATCTCCGGCGACGAGAATGTAGCCGTTAAGGTAATGGATTCAGGATCTCTTCAAGGAGAAGGAGAGTTTCATAACGAGTTGTTCTTCGCCGCCAAGCTTGACTCTCCTCATGTGGTCCCTGTTCTTGGTTTCTCCCACGACCGTAAACGACGACGTTTGCTTCTCGTTTATAAGCTCATGGACAATGGTAATCTCCAGGATGCTCTGCTTCACCGGAGATGCCCTGAGCTTATGGATTGGAGTCGGAGATTTTTGGTTGCGGTTAACATTGCTGAAGGGATTGAGCATCTTCATGGTCTTGAATCTCCTGTGATTCATGGAGATATAAAGCCAAGTAATATTCTTTTGGATAGTCTCTTCTCCGCTAAAATCGCTGACTTTGGTCTCGCTAGGCTTAAACCGGAGCAAGTGGAGATCACTGTCGCGGCGGAGCGTGATTGTGGTGGTGGAGGAGGAGAAGAGTTAGAGAGTGTGATAACTACTGCAGCGGGATATGAAGAATTCAATTTTGGTTTGGTGGATCAGTCACCGGAAAGTGTTGGTAAGGTTCCTGGTTCGCCGGAGACGACGACGGTTGTCTCTGTTTCTCCAGAATTGGGTGAGAAAACGGATGAGGAAGTGGTAACAAGGAAGGTTGAGAGCAAAGATTGGTGGTGGAAGCAGAATCAAGAGAGTGATGTTGAAAAAGGGAAAGTGAAAGAGTATGTGATGCAATGGATTGGTTCAGAGGTGAAGAAGGAGAGACCAAGCAGCAGCGATTGGAATGAGGCGATGGCGACAAGTAAGAAACTTGAGAAGAAGAATAGCAAGAGACTAGAATGGTGGCTTTCGTTAGAAGAAGAGAGTGACAAGAAGAAGAAGAAGAAGCGGAGGATGGTTAGAGAATGGTGGAAAGATGAGTATCGTAGAGAACTCACTAAGAAAAAGAAAAAGAAGAAGAAGTTAGAATCTGAATTTTGTAGTGATGATGGGAGTAGTAGTGTGAGTCAATGGAGGCGTGGTAGTGGTAGCATAGATTGGAGTGGTGAACGGTGGTCGAGAGCACGAGGCAATAGCCATGATTCGGTGAGTAGTGAGATAGCTAAGAGCTATGGAATCAGTAGCACGCCGAGTATGAGAGGAACCGTGTGCTATGCAGCGCCTGAGTACTTTAACTTAGACAACAGTGTGTATGAGAAATGTGATGTGTATAGCTACGGTGTTTTGTTATTAGTTCTGATTTCCGGGAGGCGTCCGTTGGAGATGACGGGATCCGCGAGTGAGATACAACGGGCAAACCTCATGTCTTGGGCAAGGAAGCTGGCGAGAAGAGGTAGACTTGGTGATCTTGTGGACCAAAAGTTGCAAAATGTGGACAAAGAAGAAGTAGTGTTGTGTATAAAGGTGGCCTTGCTGTGTCTTCAAAGATTGCCTGTTTCAAGACCATCAATGAAAGAAGTTTTGGGGATGCTTAAAGGAGAAGTTAGTCTGCCGGAGTTGCCTACTGAGTTCTCACCATCACCGCCGTTGAAAACAATGAGGAAACATGGCCGTTGATTTAACTTAGGAATCCATTTGGTTGCAGTTAAGTGTTAGTGTTACATTAATAGTTTTAGGAACTTTGATTTATTTTCACAATACTTTCCTACTTCTGTTTTTTTTTCTTCACACGCGTTGAGCCACTGACATTGATTCACCATTATCTAATTTTTTCACATTGTAATTTCAATTTTCACACACTTATTAGAATAGGCCCTCTGCGGGATCAGTTTCAAATAAAAAATCATATTCTGTATATAAAATATGATCAGCTCTTTCTTCTGGTCCCAAATCATTCGAGGGTTCGCTAACGTATTGGTTTACAAATCTTATGGGCCTAATAGTTATAAGAATGTAAACCTAGTCCAGTTGAGTAAAGTAAGGTCTCATACTAAATTGGGTCACATTGGGAGCCGGCTGTTTGTGTTCTTTATAAACGATGGGCCATAGTGAGCTAGTGAGCTATCTAAGATTTCATGTATTTTTTCTTCTTTATAGTTTTTAAAAACTAATTGGGTCTATTCATCGGTTGGGTCAGCTGGCTCTGGAGGTGATATTTGGTTGTGCTCCGTTTTTCTGGTTTTACTCTGTTTGGCGTTTTTTCTGTAGCTCCAAAACTATCTTTCTAATCATTTGAAGTTCACAACAAAAAAAAGGTGATATTTAGGTCGAAATAACAATTTGAAACCAGAAAAAATTATTAGTTTAATAAAGTATTAATAAATCGAATATTAATTTATAGAAGTTTAACTGTATATTGATTAAAATATCTCTTATTAGTAGGATTTTTAAGGTGGTTTGTAAATAATTTTATTTAGCATCATCAAAAATCAAAAGCAATAGTTTAATATTATCAAATAGTATATTATATATAGTCTCAAACGCCCGGATCACCCAGCGATAAGATCGTACATTATGACTTAGCCCTGGGCATTCGGATATTCGGTTTAGTTCTTTCGGGTTTCGGGTTTTCGGATCTAAACCTATAGATCCTATTCGGGTATTTGAAAAAATTGGTTCGGACTCGGTTTGGTTTGGTTCTGAATTTATAAATGTAACCAAATATAACCAAATTGTAACCAAAGTACTCGTATGTACTGTATTTTGTACATGTATGTTACCAAATTGTAATCAAAGTACATGTATGTACCGTATTTTGTACATGTATATATTTGTATTTTGGGTGTTCGAGTATCCGTTCGGTTCTTCAATTCGGTTCCGTTCGGCTTCGGTTCTTCGGATATAAAAGTTTAAGATCCGTTTGGTATTTTATCATTTTTGGTTCGGATTCGGTTTGGTTCTTTTGGTTCGGTTTTGGTTTGGATCTAAGGAACTGATATTTATGCCCAGGGCTGTTATGACCTATATAAAGACTTATAGTTGTACAGTTAAAGAAAATCATATATTCATATTACTTTCTTTTTCACATTATTTCAAAGCTTTAAGCTAAAAGTGATATTCAAATAATTTTGGGTAAACGTTCCAGCATATATATGGCCTCATGAGCTGCAGTCCATCTATATCAGTTGTACATCTGTACTATGATACATACTATCATATGTCTAAATCGTACGATTGATAAGTAGGTATATAATAAGAAAATAAAGAAGATCAAGAGTAATAGTTTAGAAATGTAAAACCTATGGGCATAGATTAAAGAGAGACTATAAAAGTTAATGATGAAGCAGAAAGACGTCATTGCTTACCCTCATAAACCTCTATTTTAAATCGTTTCCCGATACGTCTACTAATAACGTATCTTTTTCTTAATTTTAATATTCTAATATTATAAACATAACCCTTTCTTTACTTTACTAATAAGTATCTTAATTGTTCCAACTCAGATATTTAATTCTCGACTTTACAACCAATCCATGAGTGAGTTTCAGACCAAATCCAAGAGTACAAAATCAAATCCTACAGTCCCATAATAATTTATCACCATCATTATTAACGTAAAGTAAAGACAAGTAGAGGTTTTAGATGAATGATTTTCGGGAGAAGAGAAGAAAGCCTAGCAAAAAGCTGAGAGTTAGTACTGAAGAAAAGATGGAGAAGATAGTACACAGAGAAGTTGAGAGACAAAGGAGGCAAGACATGGCTTCTCTTTACGCGTCTCTCCGCTCTCTTCTCCCTCTACAGTTCATCCAGGTCTAAAACCCTAATCAATTTTGCTTTTGATTCTTCATTCCTACAGATATATATATAGTCTGTATAAGTATGCTTTATTGCATAGTTTGAGCTGTTGTCTGCCAAAAAGATTCATTAGAACATGTAACACTGATCACAAGTTCCTAAAGAGAATAAAGCAAAAATTAAAATGTCTTTTTCGTTTCTGTAGGGAAAGCGTTCGACGTCAGATCAGGTGAACGAGGCGGTGAATTACATAAAGTATTTGCAGGGGAATATCAAAGAAATGACTTCCAAGAGAGATGACCTCATGTTATTGTCTGGACGAAGCTTTGGGAGTAGTAATGAACAAGGTTGGAATGAGATTTCGAATCGTGTCGTGATTCATCCGTGTTTGGTCGGCGTAGAAATCGTGTTTAGTGTTCTCCAAACGCCATTTTCAAGCGTTCTGCAAGTGCTTCGTAGACATGGCCTCTGTGTTGTTAGCTGCAGCTCCTCCAATGTAAATGATAGACTCATTCACACTCTACAGGCTGAGGTATACAATAATCCTTACTAATTTTACAGCAATCTAAACGTTCACCAAGTAAATGTAAAAAGGTTCTCATATATCAACGATTTAACATTAATTCGGTTTTAGATAGCTACATCTTTTAGAGGCAATTCAGATAATTACTCATAAGTTGGGACCTTAGTTATATCATTTATACAAGACACCGATATTTCTAGTAATTGTCATATTGATTTTGGTCTGGCTTATACAGACGTCGATGCATTGATTTGTAACATATGTATAATAAATATTGATTTCACTATCAGCTATATACGCTCAAACTTCTTTTCAGGATATGCATGATACATGTGGTAAAAATATGTGTATATATAGAGAAAGCAACACTTAATCATAACATATAATCCTAACTTTGTTGATGTTACTTTATGTTTGGACCCTCTCAGAACCTTTGGCCTTTGTGTCTTATTTTTGAATGTCCTTTTAATTTGGCGTTGCTAATCAGATCAAAGTGATAAATATGTTTGAGTTAATCAGTGAAGCTGATTTGCATTAATTTTGCAGGTCAACCATCCGGCTTTAATTAACGTTGCGGACCTTAAGGATACACTTACCCTAATGAAGTAAACGTTTTCTTAGTAGATTTCTCCTAACTTCTCAAGCCAAAAACGATCTATATATATAGGTAGTTTTCACATATATGTGTTTTGAAAATTTTTAAAATAAATATTTTGTGTTTCTGATTTTTTGTTTTAAGTTGGTTAAGTTTTTTTTTTTTTTTTTTTTTTACAAAACAACTGAATAATATATATTTTTTTAAATATGACGAATTTTTTGCAGACGAATTGAATAAATACTCTTTAAATTACTAAAATAGTCCTTAAATAGAACATATTAAAATCAGTGTACATAAGAAATTGGAAATCCCTATGAAGTCATTACCCATAAGTGAGATACACTCTCACGGTACAATCTTTATACTCATGTTATTCATCTTTTTCTTGGACAGTATTATCATATTTTTTGACCATTAGTATGAGATTTATCTGCGTAATCAAAATCATCATCTGGAATTTGAGACCACAATATACTGTATGTGGAGGCATATATGCAATTTGTAACTATAGCTGTCATATAATATTTAAGGGGTTGAAAGCGATGAAAAATGAGATTTTTCAAACGCCAAACTATACTATTTAATAGATGATCAAAGGTTTCTATAAATTAGCTATAACTTTATATATGTGTGGGATGAATTTTTTAAAAAAATTTACTTGTTGTTTTCATGTTTTACCATTTTGTACAAGTGATTGTATATTCTATTGGAAGGATACATTTTAAAACGTGAAAAGTACCATTTAAACCTAACATTTTCAATCGAAAAATTAAATAAAACTAACAAATACTGTTTGGAGATATTATCTATCCAAAAAAGAAAATAAGATTAACATTGTTTTTGAAAAATAAACGAACACAGATTTTAAAAAAAATTATATATCTAAAAATTGTATTAATTGCAGTGATTTACAGCTAAAATTTTAAATTTGATGTTCTTGTAATCTTGTAGACGATACTCCATTTGTTCCAGACTAGTGAATGGGAAGTTCGAACTACAGTGTTTGAAATCTCAAATTAGCTTAATGATTATAAAATTCAGTGCAGCAAAAATAACAGGGAACTGGCATATGGTGTACCGCTTAGTTGAAACCGCTACATTTATGTGCGATTTAAATATTTCAACTATAGAATTGTTGACTTTTCCTTTAGACTTTTGATAAGAAAATGATACATTATAAAACACGAATTAACTATTGAAAAGTACCACGTTATAAAGGTACTGTAGAAAATGCGGCTCTTGTTTGCAACCGTCCGAGAGAAAAGTCTAAAGACATGCTTTTTGTTTAGTAGTATTTGCTCACACAATGCATTGTGTATACTCGGAAATAATTTAGCTTTCCATAAACCTTATTTTTTGACAACCATCGATTCGACGACGACGTGCCACATTGGTCTCTCTCTCATAACAACGTGCTTCTAATTTTTAATTTTATAAGATTAAAATTGGTGGATCTGATACTCCCAGATCACATTACCATTTTTTATAATGTTCAGTTGGTATTTTTAAAATATAAGCTTTTGCAATTTTTACGTTAACAGTAACAAAATTTGAGAAAGAGACGGGTCTTAGAAATTATCTAATAGGATATAAAGCTTTTTTTGTTTTTGGTTTTAATTTTGTTTTTAACACAATAGGATATAAAGGTTTATTGGTTTTCCCACAAACGATCCATAAACATCATATTTGTAGACAAATGTAGTCGTAAGGGTTTGTACCATTTCATTAAATTTTAAGTCACTATAGTCTTTTTTTTTTTTTTTTTTTTTTAAATTCAAACATTTCCAATTGCGGACGATGGTAATATTAACATCGCATATAATAAAATTTATGATATTTTGTAACGTCACATATTATCTAAAATTTGGTATTTAGCTTACCAAACTAGCCTTTAAAAAGGTGAACGACTGAACGTGATATAATTATACAGAAGTTTAGGCTGACTAGCCAATATTCGTTTTTGTCCGCCATTACCAACCTGACCAGACTGTCAACCAAAACAGTTCGATCGACTTGGCATGAAATAGCTTTGAGAGTAGTTTAGAGCACCACGCAAATTTGCATGAACTTTGGCTGAGACTTGCGCTAAATAGTTTAAGAATCGTCTCCAATGTTTGCTAGAACAAGAGGTAAGAAAAAATCTATTCAAATTTAGCTTAGTACTTATCCTTATTTCGATCATTGTGCATAGAATAGAAATATTCCAATTATCAGACAAGTCCTTTATTTATGGGAGAAAAAAAAAACATAAACATGTAATATTTGCAACATATATATACGAAGAAAACATATACAATACAATTGTCAAATTGTGCCAACATACATAAACAATCAAGAACTGATCAAGTGATCAAAACTCCGCCAACGATCTCTAAAAATCTAAACATGAGGCTGATTAAATTCATGAAAGATTTTTCTTTAATAACTTAAAACATAACTGCATTCACCGGGGAAACATGGTAAACTCACACAATAAACGGATTGTGCATACACATCCACAAAAAAGTTGGTCAAACATACCAAAATTGTTTTAAGTTCCAAAATCCAAAATCCAAATAAAATATAAATATAATGGACAATACTATGATAATATATAATATATAAAGGTAACAGGGGATTCGTGACAGAGAAGGAGGATTTGCTTTGCCTTGAAAGGATAACCTTTATCAAAAGGCTTTTCTTTTCTTTATTTTTTTCTATTGTGGAAAATAATGGAACTGTGGAAGGATATCATAGTATTTCTATTCAAAGCATATTATATATCATATAGTTATAGTATAGTATCTTGCTAAGAACAATATATATACACATTATATAATCCGATACGCAAGCGTTTAATAAAACACATGTGAATAAGACTAGTTGTGTGAGCAGGTGCGAATAAAAAGTACGGAGCCCACGGGCGACCATCACACTATCAACGGTTGAGATTTGATCATTTATTTCATGTATCCCAAATCTTATGACACGTTTGGGGTCCACGTCCACATATGTCAAATGATTTCCTTCGACTCGTATCAGAATCATAGTTTCTTTAGGAAAAATGTGCGTAGAGCCAAACAATTTTTTGCAACAAGTAAGCTTTTTCGATATTTTTGTAGCCCGAGGCTCATCCCATTGAAGAAAAGAACTGAATACACATTTCAATTAAAAATAATTATATATTATTATAGGGAAAACACAAAAGAGTTGAATATAATATAGGTTAAATGAAAAAAAAAAGTTATATATAAAAATGTAATTCCGGAAGCTGCATTATTTGGTCCTCCTAATTATTTAATAAAGAATGGTCCTCTCCCTCTCACCTAAGGAGACATAGAGAACCATTTGGTTCTTTAAGGCACCATCCTAGAATAAATAAAAATAATCTAACTAGTAAACAATAAAAAGAAGTTATATTATTATAAGACATAACCACAAAATACTACGGAGATCTGATATTGCTAAAGCTCAAAAGTGTCAAAATAATGGATCCTTATCAGAATCCCAATCCGAAAGGGTACCAGAGACAGAGATCGTTTGGCGGCAGCAGCGGCGGCTCCGGTATGCCATATGAAACAGATGACAGTACGAAGAAAAAGAAGCTTCTCCACCGCGACATCGAACGCCAAAGAAGACAAGAAATGGCTACACTCTTTGCTTCTCTTCGTACTCAACTACCTCTCCAATACATTAAGGTTCGTATTCTTACTCAAACGTTTATTTAATTTTCTTCTTTCAAATTTTCAAAGGCGAAACCAAGATTTGGTGGGATTTGACTTCTAGCTAGGGTTGTGCATATGTATTTTTGTCCGTATTTAATTGATCATTATTTGTAGGGAAAGAAAGCTGTTTCGGATCATGTACACGGAGCGGTCAATTTCATCCAGGACACAGAAACACGGATTAAAGAACTCAGCGCAAGAAGAGACGAGCTAAGTAGAGAAACGGGTCAGAGATCGCATCCGGATCCAGAAAAAACTGGATCCGAGTTAGGCAAATCGGATCCGGCGAGTGTGATGGTGCAACCACACGTGAGCGGTTTCGAAGTGGTGGTGAGCAGCAAATCCTCAGGTCCCGAAGCTTTGCCACTCTCAAAAGTGCTCGAGACACTTCAGGAGCAAGGGCTTGAAGTAATCAGCTCTCTCACCACCAGAGTTAATGAGAGGCTCATGCACACTATTCAAGTCGAGGTACGGTTACAACATGCCATGTCAAATGAAGTCAATCTAGGGTTCTTATTATATGTAGCTATATCCAATATACAGGTTAATAGTTTCGGATGCCTTGACTTAGCTTGGTTGCAGCAGAAGCTAGTTGAGGAATTGATACTTTCGACGGAGTACTAAGCAGAAACATAATATTCGTAGTCTTAAAGACTTTCTTCATCGTATGATCTCTTTTCCCCGAGCTCTTCGTTTGTTATATGTAAGTTTGAACATTAGCTAAATATAAACTCATTTCCAGTTTATTTTCTTTTTTAGATTTGGTATTTAATTAGTCGATATAACAAAGCCTTTTTCGTAGATAATCGTATGTTCGCTGGCTGCTCCAAGTATATATACTTAGACAAAAAAAAAATCACATGCTTCTAGTGCATCGATCAGCGGAAACATAAATATATGTGATGTTCGATATGGCGTGCTTTTTGTTCATAAAATAACTATAGTTGTGTTATAATGAACTAATCTCGCGATATGCTAAATGCAGAAATATCTAAAGCCTTTTAAAAGAAGGTGCATTCGTGGATTGAGGCCTAGCTTCGGTGTTATGTTGCAAAATGATTTTATGGGTATTATCATATATAACTTCACCATTCACTTCCCACACTCTAAAGACCGATCCGTGTATTGTTTTCAGTAGAGCATTTTTCTCGGAAACAAGCCATTTTTTTGTTTGCTTTACCTCCATATTTCAGCTAGATCATGTTTCCCTTTTATAATAACATTTTGTATCATTTCATTATTATGTTTTCTTGCGGCGTTTTTAGCATGGAAATAAGGTTTTGTATAATTTATGCAATGAATCATTCAAACCTATTTTGGAAGGAAAATCGGAAAGGGCATAGTAAAATAAATTAAGGACAACGCAATAACATGATATACGGCCTTCTAATCGGAAAAGTATGAAGCAAGGGTAGGTGAGAACCATCTTATGGGGTCTATAGACCAAAACCTGCAATGTTTTTCCAGCCGAGCTACTTATTTCTGTTCTCTCTCAGTTTGATCACCTTGGTTATCTTCGATATTTTATGTGAATTTTTAACATATAGGATTGCAAAAATTGAGAAGGAACATAACTAACTGTAATCAAAGAAGAGATACTATGAAGTAGTTATACAAACCACTAGAAAATCAATCGTTCGAGAATTTTGAAAGTGGGTAAATAAAAGATCCAAATGAATATTTGATAGCAACACTAACCGTGAAAAAACAGATCGTTTGAGTGTACGTAAGTTGATAACCCTAACACAACATACGTACACATGACATCACTATTTCGAAACTTTAAATGAATGAATATATATACGCAAGTCTCAGGAAGACGTGTCAGTCCATAAGCACGAGGCCTAGCATCATCAAATGCTAATGTAAATGACGTAACAAATGTACATCTAAAAGACTAAAACCGCATGGCCGTTCATCGAACATCGGTCGGCGAGTAATTTCAATACTCCCACGATTTATAATGAATTCAAGTTTTAGGTTTTTCATACATATTAAATTTGTTTTTGAAATGACATTTATATTTTTTTTATTAGCTAATTATGCTAAAAACATAAATCAGAACTTAACAGCAAGTACGAAGCTAATTGTGCATAGAAAATAGAGAACATACAACTTTTTTGAAACAACTTGTTTTTCTTTTCTTTTTTTTTTTTTTTTTTTTGCCGGCCACTTATTTTTCTTTCTAAAACTTGGATTAATTAGAAGAGAGAGTATAAGATGTATTTAAAAATAATATGATTAATGTATATAAGGAAACCCATATAGTGTCGCATGATATGCAAGCGAAAACGGGAGAAGTCATTGTAATATTTGTTAGCTAACAAACACTAATTTTGAAAACGAGATAGTATAAAGGACATTATTGATAATCAGGATAATTGTTCGAATAAAGAAAAAAACATCTTGCCATAGATAAAAGCCTAAATTCAAAGCATAGAGCCACCTCTTATTTAATAATTTTGAAATTATTTTGTTTTCTTTAAAATCTTTTCACATTGCTTTTTTAAAACCATTTGATATATTTAGAGTATACTAATTTATATTTGATCCCGTATTATAGATGATGATTTTATATTTAGACGAAAACCTATATATTCTACGGATGATTTTACAACTAGAATTGTTATATATATATTACAAGGGTTCACTATACTCAATTGTACATGCCATCACAGTCACGTTAGAGTACAATATTTTTTATGTAGATATTTGATAAATTTATTTTCAATATTCTGCACATATTCTTTGTAAAAAAATAAAAAGATTATGCATAAATTCGTACTATGGGACTCCACACCTACTGTAGAAGATTAATAATAAAACCTCTTGACGTTACTTGTTTTTTCTTAGAAGATTATCTAATATTGAATTGCAAAATCTTTCTTTATTTTGTAATTTACTTCACGTCACAACACAGTATTATGCATATCCCCGAAATCTTGGTTTCTTTTGCCCTCTCTTTTCCTACATACCCATAAGCATATGAACAGAATCGCATACATTATTTTAAATCTAAATATCCACTTTAATTAATAAATCTCACGAACTTAAGCGAAGTTGACAGTAGTTCAAATGTTCTAAGCACCTACTTATGAGATACGCATGATGAGTAGTTGAGATCTCCCCAATATTCGTTTGATATCTTTATTTTATTATCATTATTGGCAATCCCTTAAATTAATCATCAACTTTGAGATACCATCCAAAAAAAAAAAAAAAAAAGAGATACCGTCCAACAAATTCATGATCATCAAATCGGATTATGTTCCAATAAAGATAGTCCCAGACGTTTAATTAAATCAGTTTTAGTGATATATTAAGAATTAGTACTGTTCACACCCATATTATTTCCAACTACAAATCCAGGCAAACCAATAAAAATTATAAACATTAATTCCATATTATATGACTAAAAATATAAACTACATGGATTAATGTGATGGTATTTTAAAATTTGAATACATTAATTTAACATTTGTTATATATTCACGTTATTTTTGTGAACATTTCATAAAAGCAATAATAATAAAACGTTAAAAAACCACGAACGGAAATTTTCAATATTTTATTGGCTAATTTGATCGACAATTCAGTTTGTAGACGGATCCAATAGTGAACTATAATAATTAAGAGCAAGACATGAAAAATCCTATATAGCTAGCTAATTAATGAACATTTTTTCTAGCTTTACAAACTATAACTGTTGACCAAAAGTTATTTTATTTTTGTGCGCGTTCGTGTGGGGTTGAATTTAGCCCCATAATGATATGACAGTGATTTATAGCCAAACATATCACGAATTCACGATCATGTAATCAGTTGGTGTCTTGTTCCGAGAGATTCTTAAATGGAATGCTCCGATTTTTTTTTTGCGTTTTAGTAGTCAATAGATTATCACTTAATTAAGGACGATCTCTTACATATCCAATCTATGATCCTTGGATATACAATCGTCGTATTACATATATATGATTTAAAAACTTTATATTATCATATAATAGTGGTTGAGCAATTGTTTGATGCCCCATTTTCAGGGCCCACTTTTTTTTTGTTTTTTTTGTTTTAAAATTTCTTGCAAATATCCGAAACGATTTGTTGGAGAACACTACTAAAATAAATGTGAATCCTATTAAATAAAACAATTAAAATTAAAAAATATAAGATTTAATGAATAGCTTAAAAAATAATCTAGTAACTAAAATACTACGTCAATATTTTTGAGCTCCAAGAATAGAATAATAAAAATAACATAAATATGATTTTCAGTTGTTGCCGGAAAAAAAACAAAAAAAAACATGACTTTGAAATCTGCGGATGAGGTTCAGAATTAAAACGGACGGATGACTTTGAAAAACTAAGTGGATTTGCCCATTAATAGAAAGCCCATACTTCAAAGAGCTGCAAAAAAAAGCGGTTGTATTATATAATGGATCGATCTATTTAGTAACTAAATGTGATTCTGTAGGCCCAAGATTAACAGTTGGAAAACCGTGAAAACTGTGGCCAATCTGTGTATAGCCACATGATTCATCTGTATTCAGTGCACGGTAATGTGGCCACTAATTGCTAACTGATTAATCTGCTGTAATGACGACGACATTTAGCCAGAAAAACCATTAGTTGTTTATCATTAACCACGAAAATTCAAAAGCCATATACTTTTAAATGTATTGTCATTCTAGCTAGTCATTCATGTTGAGGTTGGCCACATAATTTTTGTGGCCATCTAATGGCCTTATATACTTTCCAGAGTATTTTTGTTTTAATCATTTGAGAATTATAAGAATTAACATGTCGATTTTAGAAAGTATGATTGGAAAGGTTTTCTTACTGTGACTAAAAAAAAGTTTCTTTACAGTGCTACAAAAAACAATTTTTTTTTGAAAAATATGAAAAACATATCCTCATCGTACATTTTTTTTTATTCTTTTTACAATCTAAGACTATAAAATCAAAGGGCAAAAAAAAAAACTTCTTCAAGAAGGTCAGATACAAAAAGACCGAACAAGAAAACTGAAATGACCTGCAGAACTGGTCATCAAGACATTTATAATGGCAGAAAAGACTTTTAACCTGCTTTTTATATCACACTATCAAACTTTTAACTGCCATTAATAAGAATTGAGAGGACCGAAAGAAAAAGAGGAAGACCCTTTTGTGTAAAAACAATGTTCTCATTTACTTTAATGTACCTTACACTTGCCTTCATTATCTATCCAAGGGTAAAGTCATTAACCATCTAACAAGATACTTAACTGTTAATTGCTAACTAATCCTAACCAGCTATTAACATACTCATAATATAATACAAGATTCATATATTCAAAACATTGAAATGTCTATGTCATAAGAATCCAATTAGGATAATGCGTCCCTTTCAATCAAACATTTTATAATACTCAAAATTTTTTGTTCTGTTTCTCTTAAAAAAAGGGGTGAGCTGGAGAAGAAGACAATGCGAAGGAAAGCTAATCCATTATTAAGTGAATGGATTTGAATAGATAGAGCAACATGTGTCCGCTCTACTTTGAATCATTGGAATGGTGTTGCCCTTTTTCTTCTTTCCACTTTTATTTATATCTTGTCTGTTGTTGTCTTTTTTCTTTCTTCTCAATTTCTTCTATAGAGAAACTTCTCTTGTATAGCGTCACGTTATCTTTAATTTTTGTAGAGTTAACAAATTAATCTAATTAACATGATAATGTATTGAGTTAATATTCTCTTTAATTTTTTTAGATCATGTTCCTCTCGATGGCTCTAATGCTTATCTCGATCTTATGAAAATGCTGATCTTATCAAAGTGTGCCGTCACGAGTTGGACATGCAATTCAGATAGATCACTATTTTTTCTACACCCAACCGCAAAAAACGCTGATCTTATGTTTTCATATCATGAATCATGATATGAAAATCATAAGGTCAGGATCTTATGACTCATGATATGAAAACATAAGATCAGGATTCATGACATATCTTCACGAGTTCAACAATAACATAAATTGTTATTCTCTTTATACTTCGTCGACCGACATAGAAAACAAATATTAACGGCTAAGATAAGATGGCCGCGGGTGATCGCCGCTTAAGGAGTGGCCATTTCGAATCTTCTCTGCGGCAGCTTTGATCTATGGTACTTCAATTATAAATTTGAGTTTCTGTACTTCAAATCTTGATATAGGTCTAATGTAACTGTTTGATGGACCTGATTTGAACTTTTAAAATATCAAACGGTGAAAAGATTGAAATTAAAGCGCCTTCTCGCCTTGTTTTCAAACCTTTTATATAAAGAAAGTTTTCAAACTTTTGATCTCTAGACTAAGAAGAATTCAGGGAAAAATGTGGAGCTAATGCTTGTTGTACCAAAAAAAAAAGAAAGAAAAAAGAAGAAAAGACGCATATAATGCCTAAAAATTAAGGTTAAGAACGTGTGGATCTGATGACAAAAAAAAAAACGTGTGTCTATCCAAAATTGTTATCGATGTATAAAACTGGTTAAAATTGTTCTAATAAGTGGCGACCATAAATAAACAACATATGACATCGATGTATGGTGTTTGTTCGTAGAGATCCAACTACCGAAACAAGCTCACATGTTTATATATTTTGGAGTTTTCTCACTGTAAGCTCTTGTAAACTATTTTTTTTTTTTTTTTTTGCTTGGACTCTCTCTATTAAATAGATGAAAATAAATAATTTAATGCTAGTACTTTGATCTAGAAACGTAATTCCAACTATCATTTGGGAGTTGAGAGTCTTATGATTATGAGAACGGAAACGTTATATAAATATTTAATAACTAGGCTATGAACCTACGCTATGGTGTCCCATCCCATACGTTTTGTTTTGTTTTTCCTGATAAAACTCCAAGATGATGCATGATGCACATTGTTTCTCTCTTTAACCTTAATATGTACTCATTGGTAGAGATTTTAGAAATGAAAAGCTAAGGGTGTTATTACATTTTACCATATACATGAAATATAAAGAACATAGTAACTAACAAGACAAGACATGGATATTTGTTTTATTTTTCTTAGATGGGTTTGTTGGTGAGCCAATCTGAGAAGGCTTGGAGAGTATTCATGTCAGCTCTATAGTGTTTCTGAGTGAACTCGAGGAACAAAGACCATGTAAAGTCAGGGTATCTCCTTGGTGTGGTACTGTCCAAAAGCTCTCTTGGTGGCTTCACTACTCTGTCTTTTTTGGGACACAAGAAGAATGCAAGTGATTTCCTCTCACTCTCGCTGTTCACAACCGCCCGGTGCAAGCAGCTCTTGTATCTATTGTTCGATAGAGCCTACAAAACAAGATAAATCCCGGTTTAGTAAATGCCGGTACCTAGCCAAATGATGTGTATATCTTAACCAAGATGTGTTACCATGAAAGTATCGCCAATATTGACCACAAAGGCCTTGGGATTAGGACGAATGGAGCGCCATTGATTTTCGACAAAGACTTGAAGACCATTAACATGGTCTTGGTGAAGGATGGTAAGAGAAGTTGGATCACAATGAGGTCCTGTTCCTAATGTAAGATCTGGTTTCTGACATGGAGGGTAGTAGTTGAGTCTCATAATCGAATCATTTTCTTGGAAAAAATCCCTAAAGTAGTCTTTGTTTACGCCTAAACTTATCCCCAGAAGCTCCATGATCTTCAGTGACAGAGAACTCATTGCCTCACAGTACTCTTGATACACCTTCCTGCAACCACAAACCAAACCAAGAATAACATAAGTCTTCAAATAGAAGAAACCGGTTTTTTTGGTTTAAGATGGTTAATGAAAAAAAAAACAGAGGAAAAGACAAAAGACATGTTAAATGTTTGATATTTTTTTGTTTCTTGCTCTGTTTTAACGTGTACCCAAAAGGCTCAAAACCATGTCCCAACGCATCGCAGAAGTAATCTTCAACGGTTTTAGAGCAGCTCTTCTCGTCGCTAAACCGGAAAGAAAGGGTCTCTTTCCATGGTAGCTTGGTGGAGAAGCGACCGGTGAAACTGCTAGCGTAGCCACAACTCTCGCCGGGTTTTCTCAGAACCCTCTGTTTTTCCGAGAGAGGCATATCGAAGAAGCGGCTCATGTATTCATGAGCGTCAGATATAAGCTTCTCGTTGATGCCGTGGTTGACCACGAGGAAGAAGCCGTGCTTCTTACAGGCCTCAGAGATTAGTCTCGAAGCTTCTAAAGTGGAGGAGGAGGAAGAGGGAGAATCATGATCGGAGATAAAATTTTGGAGATCGATGAGAGGAACGTCAAGCTGAGGAACGTTGATAGAAGGTTTTTCGTCGTCAGGCCAAATGAATTGGTTTGGAAAATTGGGTTGGAGATTAAGCATTGAAGGGTTGAAGATTAATGGCGTCTGAATATTTCCAAAGTCTAATCTCGGTTTGTCTTCTTCCTCTGGAGATGTTGTTACACAACTAACGGCCATTTCTGAGATTTCTTGTAATTCTTGTTTTTGTTGATGAAGAAGAAGTAAGTGAGTATTGCGAAAAGATACGTCCTTTCACTCTTTATATAACCAAGCATTTAAGTGGTATATAGTGTTTGTCCACTGTTTTTATTTTATTTTTTTTCTGATTTTTTTTATAAATATACAAAAAAATTTGGACACTAGACTTTAAGTTTTGCCAGATGTGATATTCCAAAAGATTTAATAATCTCAAATTATCAACTATTTTTAGATTATTGACTGTAATGGAGTCAAAATCGCTATTTATATTCCGTTTAAAAACAAGTGGTGGATTCTCTTTTTTGTTTTAAATTCTAAGATTAAAATTTAATATACAGGATAATTAGATATTTATATTTTGTCGTTATCTTGTTTTGTCTTTTCTTTTGTTTTTACTTATAACTCATATTGATATTTATAAAATATTGAGGGGTGAAAATGTTTAAAACTGGCTATTATCTTTCCTACCTTCCCTTAAATGTTTGTCGTCTGGCGGCATGGACAATTACATGAATACTACTAACTCATATGTCTTTAGCTGTTTGGCTAATTAAAATAAATTCTTTAGGTATCATAATTTTGATAATAGTAATGAGACAACTTTCTTATTACAGTATAAACTAAAATTTAAGTAACTCATGAGATAATATTAGTCATGTCACCGCTAAGCCAAATAGAACAATATAAAATCGGGGTAAAGACAAATTTTAAGATTGTCTAATCTGTTCATTGGGAGTTGAAGAAATGAAATAATAATAATAATAAGATGATACTTCCAATTAAAAAAAAAAAAAAAAAACTCTGGATCCTTGTGGTGGGGGTCTGTTTTTATGGTTGGCAGGACAAAGGAGCTTCCCAAGGTTCTTTGGCTGTATATGGAAGTGTTGGTTCCACATTGTTATTCCTTGCTCTCTAGAGTTTATTTCCTCCTTTTTTTTCTTACAATTAGTTTCTTTATTTAATTATAATTCTATCTTTCCTACATAATTTAAATAATTTTTTTAGTAGTAACAGAAAACATTTTAAATTTATATTGATATATTTAACATTTACGTATGATATATCTTATTTTTAATTTGTAAAACTTGGAATCTTTGATCTATAAATTTCTAGAATTTGGTTCCAGTTAGATAATGTTTAAGGAGAGATGACAAGTAATACGTTTGTTTGAAACAAAATTTATCATCAATATTTCAACTGAACATACCCGCAATGTATAATGTAAGTCATTTACACAAAATATATTTTATCCACAATGTCACAAAATATATTTTAATTGCTAATGAGAGAATCTAGTTGAATGTGGAATGTAACATAAATTTTTTTTATGATTTTTGACAGAATTTAGCAAAAATAAATAAATAATAGCAACATAACGCCATAAATTGAAGAAATAATGAACAAATTATATGGTCAAATAAGTTATAAGGGAGTAAATTAAAAAAAGCATTATCTAATTCTTTTTATCAGATGGTTTGATTAACTAGTGGATTAAGTCTGATCTCAAAATAGAAAGTTAAGTTGAAACAAATGCACATGAATCTGCTCATTGTCCCACCTCCCATCACGAAATAGTAACGGAACTAAATGGGAAAATTTGTACATAATAAACGATTTAATGGTTGGTTCACAGCCGTTGGCAAACAATATGTTTCCAGGTTAATAGTAATTACTATTCAAGGTAAATATTATTCATCAAGTATCAGCAATCCAACTTGTAATACATAAAATAAAATAAAAATCAAGCAGTATCAACGGGCTAGAACATAGAAATACCAGCAATAAGCCAATCAAATCAGACGTGGCCTATTTATTCAAAAGTCAAAACTGTTTGTAGTGTGATGTATTGCAAAAGCTACACGCTAAATGCAACACTTGTTACATATAAAAAAAACACCTGTTAGATATTGGGTGTCTCAACTCAAGCGGTTTACTTCAAACTAGTCTTTAATGCAAAATTATGTAACGACAAAGAGAGAATAAAAATGGGAAACAAGTGTTTCACAGAAAGAAAACACATGAGCAAGACTTTTATTTTTACTTTCCTTGTTCGAAACGGAAAAAAAAAAACCTCTCCATTTGGGTCTCTCAACTCAAGCGGTTTACTTCAAACTAGTCAAAACTCTACTTTAATGCTTGTCCTCTTTCAAAATATATAATGAGAATCATGCTTAAGACATGACAATCCCCACGATCTTTCGTATTATTATCACATAGGGTCGATTCGGGCCAAGGGTATGCGAATAGGACATCCATTATGAAACTAATTAGAGTTTAATTTTTTAATACAAATAAAAAATCATGGGTAAATTAAATTTAACAGATATTTGGTACTTTTTAAGAGTTACAAAAAATTAAGAATCCACAGTCCGCAAAATATACGGTTATAAGGCATTGAGGATTAAAGTTGGTGTTTCAAAATTTGAAGTCCTTAAAATATCTTAACTATACAAGACGAGTTAGCCCACTTTGACGCTTTTACCACAAGGAACCAGATTTTACAAGCTAATGACTTAGAAGATAAATTGGGGATACAACCAAATAGAGACAAACAAAAATAGGTTAAGGTAAACAAGGACTCGTTTCCCTTTTCAGCTTCATATAAATACAATAAGCTCATGCTTTACAATTACAAGAAACGTAGTCCAACTCTGAGTTTGGATCGCCATGGCAAGAGATTAAGAGAACATAATGATCAATTAGCTAGAGACGAAACAAGAGCATGTTCGATGAAGGTGCAAATGCTAGACAGAGCCATGTCCAAGGTTTTGGAGGCATAAAGCGAAATTCTTTTTTTTTTTGTCACAGAAAAAAATCTCGTTAATGTATATATATATATATATATATATTTCTGTGATAAAAAAGATATATATTGTAACTAAAATTTAACATATTTTTTATAATAAATTAGAGATAATAAACACTATTTTTATATTTATGAATATAAATTTTCTACTATTTTCTTAAGGTATAAACATTTTTTAAGCTATAAAATATAATTTTCTACGATTTTTAATATAGTTTTTATATAAAACTATTTTAATATATAAAATACTAAAATTTAAGATAAATTTTGTAAAAAAATTAGAAGTAATTAACATTATTTTCTTAATATATGAAATAAAAAATTTAAATTCAAGTATAATCATACTAAAATACATATTTCATCAATATACCAAAAAATTATTTTAGAATCGGGAGTCCTAAAATTTGTTAAATATTTGGGGGCTTAAGGCCAATGCCTTTTTGTTAAAGGCATAGTAACGCCTCTGATGGTAGAGAACATTCCCGTTTTGATAAGAGCATAAAATTTTTAGTATTAATGAAAAAAAAAAGAAATAAGGTTCAATATTTTATAAACCCAAATTTAACACAAAAAGTGGAGTCATTTTTTTCATAGAGCCTCTAATAGATTTGAGCCAACCAAGGGGACAAAGAAGTACTAACAACTAAGTGGGGTTGCTATAAAGAAGGTGGGGGCCGACCAAATGTGTTTTATCTTTTTTTAATGTGCTCAAGTTCAATCTCTTTCTTAATTACTGTAAGAGACAGAGAGAGAGATATATTGAAGGACCCAACAATGCTGGACCTATAAAGGACAAGCATTAGACATGGGTTTTTGTCGCAAATAGTAGTTCCAATTAAAATCATTATATTGATCCACTATAACCTGTTCATGCTTTTTATTTCCTGTCTCTGGCATTATCAGGTGGAGGATGAAAGATAGATTGATCTCTTACCTCTAATCACACTACAAAACAGGGGGGCATAGATGATCTCAAACATATCTGTTTTCTTTCTCTTGATCTTCTTAGAAAACGACATTACTCCATCCCCAATTAATTTATAATACTGAAAGCATGTTCTCACTGTTTAAGATTGAGATTTTGTTATGTGGTTTATGCCGTTAAAAGATATTTTATTAAAGGACGGAAAAACAAACAAACATGAAAAACAGTCTTGATCAGTTACGGAGTTCATGTAACATATATATGCCACAAAACCAGTTTCCTACTAATTTACCTATATATTTTTGCACCTCAGCTGAAAAGTCTAATTAATATTTTAATATGAAGAGCTGTGCAAAACGTTTTTCTTGCCGGTTAAAACATTTCCAGTGACTAATTTGGAAACGCATTGGATATGACTCAGATCCGTTATAACCTAGAAAAATATAACGATCATTAACCAATGGACCAGTATATATATATAGATTGAAAAGAATTTATAGTACAATAAACAGTATTCTAAATTGCAAGTAATGACACTCTAGATGCTAAAAACTCTATAGATTAATTGAAAACGGAGAGCAGCAACACATGTGCAGTACCTCAACTCAATCATGCAACTTTTAAACTGTTCTTTGAAATAAAGGACAAGAGGAAAATATTGTATTTTGTTTATTCACAGATACGAGTGTACGATCAAGGATTACATAGTAAAAATACATTATCCTAATGCATTATGAGGACCTAGGAATTTCAAGTCTTTCATCATACAAATGACTGATTCCCACTCATTCTATAAGGTGGATGTATGCAAATACATTATTTTAATATATGTGACAACCTAAGAACAAATGGCCTAAAAATGTTCAAAAAAATTAATTGAGATGTGAACTAAAACTTAACATATTGGAACGAATTAAAAAAAGTTAACTTCTTTTAAGGAAACTAAGAAAAACCTTTAAAAAACAAATGGCGTTAAAACACACACACACACAATTGTGGTTTAACGTCTTTGTAGTTCATAAGTATTTGTTTTCAGAAATTTATAATTTTATTGTTGCTAAATCCGCAGCAAACTCAGTAGAATTGTAAAACAAAAAAAATGTAACTAAGACGATGTTATGACATTGTTTGTATGGTTAGGATCTACAAAACGAATTAAGTTTGAAGATAATATCAAATGTTGTATGATATTATGAAACAAAGCCACCAAACTAAGTGATAAAACGATTGTGTTTTGTTTTTCATTCACCATTTAATGTTTTTAGCTTCTAGGGAATTTTATTTGTCTCACAGGAATATCTTAGCTAGGTTTTATTTGTTTCATTCAAATATATTGAACTTTGAATCCACACTTCAAAATTTCTCCATTTTATTTTGTAATAAGCTGAATTTTCATACAATTTCCCCACAGTATGTAAGTTTACAAGGTGTGTGGTGAGTGACTGGGTGCAGCACAAAGTGTTACAGTAAATCACATGAAGAAAAATAATGGAACCTTGAAATGGGATTTCTAGCACGTTGTTTCCTCTATTCTTTTTCACTTTGTAGATTCGAGGAAGAAAAAGACAATTGAAATGAAATGTGTGTGTGTGGGGTTATAATGGATGTCTTACTTGTACCATATAGAGTGGTCTCTACAATGCTATTGGGAGATGGTTTCTATCATGGAAACTGGTCAGTCAAAAGATCCAACGAAACTTCTCCGTACATGATGCACCTTAATATTCACTTGGTCTCGTACGAGGAAAATACACCAATCAGTATCGTAAAAAGACAAGCTATTAGAGACAAGTTAAGTTCTGTGGTGGCCTCCAATAACAATAAGGTATACTGTATGGTACAATAGCAAAGGATTTACGTAAAAGAGAAAAGTGTATATATGACTCTATGATTACAACAACCATTCGTCTCTTGGCATAATTCAGCTTTTTTCTATCAACCATTTTTAGTGTACTAGGAGTAGTTTCATGTGAAGTCCTAAATTGGTTCGATCTAGAAAAGAATCACAACCCACAAGGCTCTTACCAAATATGTGACTTAGTTCTCTTATGCATTGGTGGGTTAATGAATCTGAGTGTGGAAGATCAAATTCCACAAGATTGTTATTGGAGATAACCGGTTTAGTGATTAAGTTAACCATATGTAAATTTCCGGTTATTATCTTATACTTGTATAGATCATTTGAGAATTAATGAGAAAATATTTTCTAACAAACTTTCATCTTCATCTCTTTCACACTCTCATTCGTAATAATTGTTCCTTATAGAAACTATTAATCGTACGTTTGTTTGAAAAAAGAGCCAGTTCCTTCAAAAAAATTCAAATGAGTTTGTAAAGTGATGAATAGAATTGGTCCTTATCATTCAAAGCGCAATAGGGGAAATCATCCAACGAATGAAAAGGAAGATAAGATTCTGATTGTACGGATGAGTAGTAGTTTGTATCCTCCTCTCTTCAACATTCAAACTATAATAATAACAATAATAATTTCTATACACTGTTTGCGTCAGTTCAGTTCAGTTCAGCCACAGGCGAGACCCAATTAAATGTTGAAAGAAGATAATATGTCATTTTTCAAAATGTTTTAAAATTTTCTACAGTTAGTTTACACTAAACCGATACCAGTAATATTCAAAATCCGGATAAATATTCTTCTTGAAGATGTAACAAACATGTATAAACAAATCCATTTTGCCAAGTGCTTTCTTGAACTATACAGCTTTTGTGAAAGAATGGTCTTGATGATTTGAAATCTGTGCATTGTCTTAAAGAATGTAACTATGTTAGGTTTATGTGGTTTCACAATTAAGCATTAACGTAGAAGAAATTTGAATGTGTAAGTTTTGACTCTTGAAGCAAAGCACTTAACCAAACTGTTAAGTTCTATAAGTTTTCAACTCAAAATTAATTGGCAACGAGTAGATTAACTCATATATTTTATATATTACACTAAATTTTTCTTACATCCGATGTGAGATATTCTTCACATAAACAAATTGACAAGTTATAGAGGTAATCGTTAAAACTATCTCCAATGTATTCCTCTATTTTATACTCTAAAATAGAATATAGTTTCTCTCCAATATTTTACTCTATTTTAGAGTTACTCTAAAAAATATAGAGAAAATAGAGTTACTCTATATATAGATTATACTCTAAAATAGGATAGAGTTTCTCTCGAATGTATTATTCTATTTTAGAGTTATTCTAAACAAAATATAGATAAAAATAGGGCTATTCTATATGTAGACTAATACTATCCCTATTTTTAAGTAAAATATAAAGTGTGGTTGGAGAAAACTTTACTTTATAATAGAATTTAGAAAAAAAAAATAGAATAAGATTCGAGATGCCTAAAGCTTCACGTGCAGTCACTTCATGTTTTTGGTCAAGATAGAGTCTGCAACTGCGTTTCCAATATCGACCAGAAAGGACAATGATGAGTTAATTTGAGCTATGGGCTCCTGATTCAGTTTTTAATGATCTTGTGGATTTACTAAGCCCACCAAATCACAGCAACCCACGATTCTCTGGACCACTGTTCAACTTTATGCTAGACGCTGTGCAAAATTCATTTGGATTACGTGGATTATTTTGAAATTTAGATATGAGGTACTTCCATTATTAAGAAGAATGTCTAAAATGCATATATTCCATATAAAATACGTAAAAATAATTATTACCGCACACTTGAACTAAAAAAATTGGTTGGAATTTTGAAACTGAGCAAATAATAGTGTAAGACAAGACAAGTCGTAGTAGTAAATGCAAAGACATGGAAGCTCTGCATTACTTCACACCTAAAAACGTCTGAAACATGTGATGTTGGAACTAACCTTAATCACTGCACCCACGAACAATAAGTAATAGTATTCTTGAAACCCCCAAGAAAAATCTCGAAAACCTTAATTTCTCTTAATTTGTAAAGTTGAAAACTTGAAAACCCCAAAGAACATGCAGCGTAGAGAAACATAAGTGTGGATGGAATCATACTGTAATAGTGAAGCTGTCTGTTCTCAAATAGATGCGTGGCTTAATATCATCATATTCATCTCTCACCTTCATTAATATACTACTACACTTTTTTTTTAAATTATATCTGTCACACCACCCTCTGCTCGATTACCAATGGATAGTTGTGCTTGTGATCTCTATCTCAGCCTCTCAGGTAAAAGGCTCACTAACCAAAAACATAAGATCAAAGAAAGATACTTATAAAGATAGGAATTTTGAATTTTCCTAGTGCCAAGATCTTGTTCCTCTTTTTTCTTCTTTTGTCAGTCCATTTTCATCTGCCACTTGTCATTACACGTTTGATGTCATAAAAAAAAAGAGGAAAAAGAAAGGCTGTCTTAACAGAAATGGGAAGAGAATGGTACAATGAAGACAGATCCATTTGCTCCTCCAAAAGCAAAAGCAAATCCAAAGAAGCTAATGGCTGCATCACTGCTATTTCCCACTTTTTTCATTTCCACCATTTTTACTTTCCTTCACGTCATCGTCACACCCAACCTAGTATTGATTCTCACTCAAGATATCCTAAAGGTACGTGTGTTTGCTCTCTAACTCTATAGACGTTTCTGCTGTCTCAGCTTCACTGTGGACCAAGGATAATATATATGATTACGTTTGTTGTGAGATAGTAAAGGACTTAGAAGTTTTGCAAGACAGT
This sequence comes from Cardamine occulta, assembly GCA_028015245.1. Lineage (NCBI taxonomy): Eukaryota > Viridiplantae > Streptophyta > Magnoliopsida > Brassicales > Brassicaceae > Cardamine > Cardamine occulta. The sequence continues at coordinate 14,117,284 of CM051387.1, forward strand.
GAGTAATAGAAAGGAGTGTTGTTGTAACTATAACTTGCAGGCTTGGTGGCGCCACGAAACAGCTTGGAGTTAACAGAAGAGTCTCCACTATCAACAAACTACAAGGAAAAAGAAAGCTTGAACATCTCTGTAAGTCAACAATTAAAGGCTTCATTACATTAGAGAAGTGATTTCATTGATGGAGCCAAGTGAGAATTCAAATGCAGGTGGGCAGGACAAGGTCAAAACTTAGAGCTCTTCTCATCGATACATCATCTGATTTCTGCAACTCACCTCGCACCAAGACACCAAACGTTGTGGCTAGACTCATGGGTCTTGATCATCTTCCCGATAACTTAGACCTTAATAGATCATCAAGGAATGGCTCAGGGTCAAGATCATTACCTGAGAGCCCTAGAATCTCCTCTGCTCGGAAATCTGATTCCGGCCTCCGTCGCCTCTCTCTTCAGCTAAACAGAGAGAATAAGCATGAAGAGTTTGGGCGTTGGAGGCAGAGAGATTTGAAACAAGATGAGGAAAGTCCAAGTCCTAGAAAAAATGGGAGGCAGATAAAAGAGAGGGTCATCAGCAGAAGAGTTGGTAAAGATATAACAAACTTGCTTGAGAACACAAGGGCAGGAGCGGCAGCACAAAACCAGATTGAGCATAGAAGGTTTTCACAGAAACAGAACACAACAAGCTCTAAACCCACATTTGTGTTCACACAAAATCAGACCTCTCAGGTGTCATCATCACTAACAAAGGTGACCCTTTTAAAAGATTCCAAGGAGAAGTTGAAAAGAGTAAATGAACAGATGCTAATACCAATCAACGGATGGAAGAAAGTGGATATTGAATCAAAATCATCTCCTAATCGAAACAAGCAGAGAAAGGACTTAATCTCTATATCAACACACTCAAAATCTGATCGTTGTAATCTTTTAGAGAAGAAGAAATGCAAGAAAATCTCTGTAGTAGCATCACCAGCTTTCTCTGCCACAGAACGTCCTCGGAAACAGGTACATTTGACTAACTTTTCTTTGTTTTAGTGTCATTGAGGTAATAACACAAACACTTGGTAGGCAGTCTTACTCACTGATATTTCAATCATTTTGTTAGATGAAAAGAGCTGAAGCACCGAAGTGTAATGCAGATGCGACGATAAGGTCTGGTCAGCTTCGTCAAGAACCGCCAAGGAAGAAACTTGAAGAGGAAGTGGAAGTAGAAAGGGTCGTCGCAGAGATTGAGCGGCAAATCGTAGATACACTTGTGATAGAAACGGTGAAAACGATGTCGTTTGCTCGGTCAAACGCATTACATTCCAAAACCGCGTCTGCGTTTTAACCACTAACAAGAGATTCGACGCATAACAGTGTCGCAAGTACGAATTGTTGTAACCCGATGATCTATTCCAATATTTGTTATCTCTGATCTTTTGTTTCTGGTAGTCGATTAAAGTATTAATATGAATGATTAGGTAAGTCATTTTGAGTTACTTCATATTATTAGCCTCATACAAAAAATTCCAAATAGACAGATTATCGATATGTTTAAGGATTGAGAAGGTATAATAATGTACTTAGGAATTAGAATAATATGATAGTAGTATGTTTTATCATTAATCATTAATACTCTGATGGAAACATGTTGTCATCTATGGGAACATGTGGCTAACAATTTTGAACTATTAGCGGTCAAAACTATTAAATGTTTGGATTTGATATCCCGATGGTACATTCGAACGTAAAAACTTCGTGAGTGTGGGTTAAAAACTTAAAAACACAAAACAGATAACAATCAACCAAGGTTCTCAAAATTTATTAAACTATTCCGCGCTATTTTTCTTGAAAAATTCAAATAGTTTGAGATGTGAACATAGACCACTTTATAAAATTTGCCATGACCTTGAGGGTCTATAACAAATGTGAACATTAAACCACTTTTTCTTCTGTTACTATTTTGCAAGAAATTCCTCATTTCCCACCACACTGGGTGAACTTTGCGTTGGTGTGTGGAGGAACGTGAATAGCTAGAGGTGACCTCATCGGAAAATGGATTATTACCGAGCTGCGATTCTTTTTGATGTGAGAGATCTTCATCTTACGGAAGTAGAAGTAGCTTCAGATTTTAAGGCCTTGATGCCATTGATGCCTTATAGTGGCCAAAACATCGAACTCATTTCCTCCTGTATTTGGTTGGTGCTGTTTTTGTGCTTGTGGTGTCGAGGATATTTCCAAAAAGGTCACCAATTAAAGAGGGTCGCTTGCACCTCTTACATAGCTATAGGTGGTCCAGCTTGGCTACACAATATTATGCTGAGGCTGAGTATTGTTTTTTTAATTTCTATATACATATGTTTGGCTTTGTTTTTCAATAGCCTTGTCGACTCTGTTTCAAAATTTGTAACTCTTTAGCTTTTATGGATTTTTTAATGAATTATCCAAATGACAAAATAATTGAGGCAAAATCCACGAGTGTATTAAATGTACAGATCGGTCTTTGTTTGTACCAAACATATATACAAAAATCAGTAAAAAATAAATGATAGTCATTCATTCAAAAACCAAAAACAAACCAAAAAGAAAAAAAAACAGAAAAAACTATATAAGATGAAAAATGTACAGAAAACGAGATGGTCTTGAAGTAATTAAAACTTATTGAGGGAGGTTAATGTGAATTTTGATGAGGAGACCCGGGAAGACATCATCCGGGTCATGGATATGCGGGTTACGCTCCACGATAAACGGGTCGCCACACTTGTCGCTGATGCTATTAAGCGTCTCTCCTTCCCCCACTACGTATATCTCCTCACATGGCCTCTCCATTATTTGCTTCCCTCTCCGAACCTCACCGTTCCCATCATTCTCTCGCCCACCTCCTCCGTGCCCGTTTCTAACGGACCCTGCCATTGTTAGGACAAGCACTGCCACCAGACAGTAACACGCCACTCTGTGTGACCTCGACACCGTAACTCTCATCATCAATATGAAGGAGATTTGTTATATATGTTCCTGATGGAATGTTTCAACACAAACAAATGGGTTTTGTTCTGTATCAGGCGTAAGGCTTGTGTTTATTACATAGAGAGAGTTTTTGTGATGGCAACACAAAACAAATGTGTTTTTGTTCTTTCTTAGGCGTGTGGCTTGTGTTTTATTATATACCCATATTGTAGAGCGTTATATATATAGAGATAGATGTGGTAGAGTCCTGATAACCAATCACTATCGCCACTCGTCAGTTATATTAATTCTCAGATTTTTGTTGATTATATAAGAACAAGTATAAAACCAAAAAAAATTAAAAGTAAGAACGAGTCACTAAAGATGAAGAAGCAATATCAAATACATATTTTAAAAAGTGTATACAAACGGTTAGAATTTGAAAAGAAAATGGGAGAAGAAAGGGAGAAAAGTGGGTGGGTGAAATGAGATATGTGTGTAGAACAAATCACAAATGGCTTCCGTGAAGCAATTGCTAATTTTTTAAGCAACAAAAAATATCACACAAGTATATCTTTCTTTTGTTATAAATAACTTATAATTGAGTGTACAATTTTGTTAAAAAGTGGATTTATCTCGTGTTATTCTATGGACCATAGGATTGATTAGTATCGTCACATTTAACCGAGGCTAGTAGGTGATTTTGATTAATGAGGACTCGATTGTTTGCATCTCATATCAATCTAGCTTCGGAGAATGATATTTTCTCATATTTGATGACTCATGAAAAATAATTGGTTATCACTGATTACATCTGTTGTATCTTTCTACAAGTCACAAAAGACACACTTATAACAATCAATCTTCTTTATTGTACTTTTCGTGTAAAATAAAAGCAGATAAAAATCAAGTGTCGTTAGCTCAGTTGATAAAGATCTTAGGCGAAATTTAGAGGTTGCCGGTTCGAATAACACTTGGGACAAAACTAATATTACATGTTGTGGTTTCGGGTCTGGGACGATTACAGGTTTCGACCCAGAATCTTCTAATTTTTTTAAAAAGACAAATAAAACAACAAACAAAATAAAAAGGGACAAAAAACTAGACTGCAGACCTACAAAATACCATGAATCATAATCTCAAAGTTTTATTTATTAGTTTCTAAAAACTAAAATCTGAATTTTGAAAATTTGTTATAATTAAATTTCAGAATATTTGTTCAATTAATCTTAATAAGGAAATAATACTATCAGATATCATTAGGGGAAAAAAGCAATATAAAAGACATTTGTTTTTAATAGAGATATTCTAATTTAAAGAATTACCCTTGGTATCAAAAGAAAATTGAACTTTGGCTGCCACCAACTCTTTAGTAAATATAAGATATTTGAAATAAATAAATAAAACATTCTCTTGGAGGTCGGCTTGGGAAAACTTTCGGTTATATAACTATAAAAGTATATCAGAAAAAATGCGTATGATTAAATACAAACACACGTAGATGTGGGACACATTCGGCCTCTCTCGTGTAACTAGCGCCGTATAGTGCCTAAGGTGTTGTTGTTGTGCTTGTGACTTAAGATAGGAAACAACAAAAAATGATAATATGTATTATTGTCTATTTTTCCTAAATGGGTCGGCCGACATAGGATGTAGACAAATAAAAATAAATTTATATGTAATAAGAAAAGAAAAAAAAACCACTTACATGTGATATAATAGAAATTTAATATCCTCTATTTTGTTAAAGGACAAACTTTATAGAAAATTTTACGGACTTATTGAAAGATAGACAAACTATATATAAAAATACGAAAAACTTATATACAAGACCGACCCAAAGAAATTCCATACCTAAAGCAAATAAACATTAAGCCCATTTAAGAACATAACTGTTATCGTAAGAGAAGAAGGTTGACAAGAAGAATAATTTGAAAACTGGGATTGTAGTTTAATCGGTCGTTTGTCTCTAGAAGAAAGAAGCCTACTTGTAGAAGAGAAGAAGCAGGGTAGAGGAACTGGTCAACAGAAAACATCAAAAATATTGTTATATAGGCTTCAAACCATGCACCTTGGAGACAAGAGCACAACACTCAGGACTCAGCCAATAAACCACAACATAAGTTTACTAAATGATGCCCCTAAAGCTATAAATAAGTAAGCAATAGCTTCCTATGCTTCATGTCAGGGGCGGGATTGCTTATATATCTGCAAATAAAAACTATATTATGCTATATTATGAAGCAGGATTTGCATTTTTTTTATTTACATTTTTCTTTCCTTGTAGAGAATAAAATTCTTCCAATATTTTATTTTATTAGACATGTAAAATCAAGTTGAAACCAAAGGAGATACCGTAATGAGGGTACAAGGTATTCTTTTATGTTTCGGGTTCAATTTTATGTTTAGAATAGAATGATATTTTTTAAATCGAAATAAATTAAAGACTAGTTTCGAATATCGAAAAAGATTATGTGCTTAATGTTCGGAATTTTCTCGATTTAACCAAAAAAATCAAGTTGTAATATGATAGCAAATGATATGCTAGTACTTAATATTTTCATATGACATGTTAGATTTGTAATTAACTTGGTCAAACCATGTTACCAAGTGCATGTTGTTACTCGAGTATAATGGATGAAGGAGTCATGAGGACAATGATTATTTTGAGTAAAATCAAATAGTTATGCAAATAAAATTTCGTATTTATTTATTGCTTAGTGAGTTAGTGGATTCTATGTGGTATAATAATAATAATGTAGGTGTGACTGTATGTTAATGGGAGTGTAACTGTATTGAGCTTTTAAATCGTGAAATTAATACAAACAATATCTTCGCATTAAATTTCTTCATCACGAGCCCTCTCTCTCTGACTGTTTTTTTTTCCTTGCTGAAGAGAAGAATTCAGCATCTCCTTTGGAAGAGCAAATTTGAACCTTCTGCATTTTTTTGTTGGTTCAGATCAATTAATAGTGTTTTCCTTCTCCAAATTAATGCGCCTTAACAAATGACTAGGATGTTTGAACTTTTATGTTCTAGGAAGAAATTTAAGAAATAGGATTGTTCATATCTTCTTGTTTATTCGAGTAGAGATAACCTAACTTGTCGTCAAAGAAAGTAGTAATTCGTTTAGTGGAAAAACCAGTGTAACTGTTTTCCATTTTCATTGAGCAAATGCGGTGAAGAACTTTGAAGAGCTCGTTCTTCTGTGAGATAGGTTGAGAGGCAGAGTCCTCGAACCGCATCCACTGCACATTCAAGAAAAAAGATTGGAAAAGACTGCGAGAAAAAAATAATGTTTCAGATTCAGAATAACAAGTTTACTTGAGCTGCTTCGATCTCTAAGTCCTGCTTTTGAATATCGAAGGAGGTAGGTCGCAAGAGACAAACGAAGAATAAATCTGACTTGGCAAAAAATGACTCGTGGGTTTGACTACAAACACAAATCTAAAAGAATTAAAACGTGGACGTCTCAAAGAGACAATGAAGCTGGATGTGATGAACCGTACCAGAAAGCTAGAATCTCCAAAAACTCAGTGTCAATCTGAAGATAAATAGTAGATTGAAACATCAAAATTGTATGTTTATTAATGATTTACACATTTACATATTAAGAATATATGGATCTGCTTACTCCTGTTTCTTCTTTTACTTCCCTAATGGCTGCGGCGAAAATCTCCTCACCCTATACGCAAAAAAAGAAAAAAGAAGATAATGTAATATTTTCAAGAAACAACATATATACACAAAGGAAATGAAAAACTGATAAGTGATAATAAGACACACCTCGTCAACAACTCCTGTTGGGATCTTCCAGATACCTGATCCTCGTAACTCACCGTGTTTTTCTTGCACAACAAGAATCTGCCCTTCGTTTTAATATAAGATGCAATATATTAATGACATGCACATAAATTTCAACCTCATGTTGAGTAGCAAAACACTAAGTACCTCTTTGTTATGGTTCAAGACAACAGCACCAACACGAACACGATGAGAAGCATTCAAAGGAATAGTACTCTCCGCTGCTTCGGGAATCCAGTAAACTAGCATCAGGTAACTTGGCTCAGCGTGGTGGTACCTGAAACCTTCCTGCACATATTATCATCGCACCACAAACTCAAGAGCCAACACAATACGCTCTAGAGTTTCATCTCAAAACTATATAATTGGTAATAATAATTAGAATCCATCTTGAAGCTAGAAAGAACTGACTTATATATATATATATGATCACCTTAACCGCGGGTTCCACGAGGTTTACATGCGAGATGGGTAAGTTTAACCAGACTCCCTTTTTACCCTGAAAAAATACATTTTTACATTATCAACCGCTCATTCTAGAAGAGGATCGAAGATGCGTGTGACCACACCAGCACAGACCTGTAACCGCCACTGCGTGAAGGAATATCTAAGCGCAGAAACGAAAGATTTGGGATCCATAAGAGTTTTCATCTTCACGATGACTCCTCCGTAGTCATCATCCACAAAAGGAAGTAGTAGCTCATGATCAATCTTGTGTTCCAGTCCATTAATGAGAGGAGCCTCGTGGTCTGACATTCAGAGAATTTGGTTGAAGATTCGATTCAAGTATTATTCAACCAAAGAAAAAGGAGAGTGTGGTTTCAACGTGGTAAATGATTTGAAACCAAGTGCTAATTATATAAAAACATTTAGAATTTAGATAATTACTACACATATATATAGTGGGGTGGGTCGTAAATCATAATCATAAAATTCATAATGGCGCACACATTAAGTCATTAACCCGACGCAGCATTTGGGTGGACTGACGTCGTCCCACACGTCACGCTCAACGAATACGCACACTCTCTATTCTCTAACTAGAAATACTATTTTCACTCTATAGGTCTTTTTCCTTCTGCTTAGTTTTTAATTTTATCGTTTAGATTTATTGGCATCGTGGAGTGCAGTGGAACTGTGGAAGAGGTCACTGGCCCAGGAACAAAAAGCCCATTATTAGGTTAAGAACGAAAAAGAAATCGCCCACCGTGGGGCTCGAACCCACGACCACAAGGTTAAGAGCCTTGCGCTCTACCAACTGAGCTAGACGGGCTTTTGTTTGTTTCAGAAAGATTAAATTAATATACTTTCATTCTGATAAGTTGCAACAACCAACACGGCGCCTCTCTCTACATCATCATTGTGGAGATTCTCCGGCACAACAAAATCTAGAGGCAATAACCTCTGCTCTTTAAGATAACTCTCTTTTATTACTCTGAAGGATGACCTCAAATGTCTATGACATACATTACAAGAAAATAATTATATTGAATTTGGACAAAAGAGAGACAACAGTTCTTATTCCTCACATGCTACTTACTACTTACGATCTGAGACATGAAAAACAACAATTCTTGGGAGAAGAAGAGAATGTGAAAATGGCAAGGAACTAGGACTCTGTTTTGCGCCTCAAGACTAAATGCCGGTTGGTTCCGTAGACCACTTCCATACTTTAACTTGACCACTTCCGTCACCCGTGAAAAATATGCCCCCAGGACCTATCTGGATCGACCGTATCTCTTGCTTTGCTAAAATTTTTCCCCTTTCCGTAAACCTTACATAAGAACGAAGAACTAAGCTTTTGAAAGGAAAACAGAAAGGTAGAATTATGAAACAAATAGCACTGGAAAGACTTACGATGGCAAGTCATAAAGGTGCACTGAATTGTTATTGCAGGAACATAGCAATACCGGCTTGGCTTCTGCATCATGCACGCCACAGAGAGCTAGTACCCCCTGAATCCAAATAGACATTGAGAACTCATTAGTTACATATACATTGAACCAAAGGAGAGGATAAAATTTAACCAAAAACGTAAGGAACTGTACGTATTCTTCTTGGTGAGTATATGTCACTTCCAAGTTTCCACCTTCCGTAGTAGCCCATATCTACAGCGAACAAGAAAACCCCCAACAGGAGATAATGTCATATTCAGGAATATTAGGAAGTTAATGGAGCCAGGTCAAAAAATTTATAGCGAGTTAAAATCGAACCTTGACAGTATTGTCCAGTGAACATGACAGAAGAAATTGATCCCAGCAAATAAGAGACATGACAACTGAAGTATGCTCTGTAAGTGTTTGTATACACTGCAGATTATCCAGGCTCCAAACCTATTAAAAGCGGATAAGGCAGACCTATTAGCTCAAACAAAAGCAGGGGATTTTTAATTCATGCATGATAGGCACTACTTGCTTTTATAGAATTGTCCATGGCACCGGAATAGAGTCTGTTTGCTCCAACATATAGAGAAACAACTGCAAGGGTGTGTCCCTTTAGTGATGCAGCTGGATCAAAACAGCTAGTAGTACTATTGTATCTCCAAACCAATATAGATCCATCCTACACAGAAAGTGATATATCCTTGTAAGTCACTTGATCATAAACCAAGAGTGTTTTCCCAGAGATGAAGCATAGATACTCGTACTGATATTTCAGGAGGACCAAAAAAGTAGATGAAGTATACACATATACTGAAGCATAATTATACTCCAAGGCCTTTGAAAAAAAGTTTACAGCCAGTCAAGTATTTACTTGTGTACCAGCGAACAGCAGATCAGTACCCACAACAAGTGAATATACTTGGCCAACAGGTCCAGTGAGACTCAGGTCTGCGTTGCTTTGAATATTCCACGCCTGCATTTTTATATGGATCAAAAATCTATATGCGTAATAGCAGTAAAACTCAACACATATATAGGACAATAGACAAAAAGTTTTAACAGTCGAGGAACCATGCTAGTGAATCATATTGTGAACTTACCTTGACTAGATTTGGCATGCCAACCAATAGCCAGGGGCCTTCACTAATCATGCAACCAACTTCCCCGCCAAGATTGAGTACACCAGTACACTATATCATAGGAAAAAACAATGCTAGAACAATAAGCACACACGCTTGTAAATAGTCAAAATCTAAAAAATATGGGAAAGTCTTCCTTAATGCAAACATGCTTATCGAAAATAGTGCTTCAAGTTCAATAACTAAACTACTTAAAAAGGAATTCTGCAGTTTGAGGCCAAAATGGCACATCCCTTGATCTGGTTAAATCACTATTCATCCTAACCAAGCAAAGACAATTATACATTGAAAGGAAGCTTATCAAACAACAATAAAGAATGCGAGAGGAAAATCCAAAACCTGTCCAGAAGCACAATCCCAAATGCGAACAGTTTCATCTTTACTCGCCGTATAAAGCTTATCTGATCCTGATGGCAGAGCAATCCCAGTAACAACCTGCTCAAGAAATCATAATCAACATGGCCACATAATCACACATCACTTATGAATACTCCAACAAAAAACAAACCTTTTGATGGCCGTCTAGCTGAGTTAACAAGGAGAAACTATCTCCTTTGCTCCAGCAATGCAAGTATCTACATTTATCACCGTAAGGACAATTTCCATCAACCCAAAATTTGCAAAGTTTCTCCGTCTTGGTCACCGTTCTGTTCCCACCGAATCTCCCCCAGCTATTAGCAGTCCCGCTGTATCCAGGCCCTCTCCGGTGACTCGTACCCGCAAAACCAGATTCATCAGCGACCCTTTTGTTCGAAGACGAAGAAGCGGCAACGGGACCAAGACCAGGCAATTCTCTGTGTAGGTAAGGACAAGGGTAACGGTTACAACGACCGGCCCGCCAGTGGAAACAAACCTTCTGATTTGAGTCAGCCGGAGCTGGCGTCGGTCGATTCGAGCCGCCAAGTCTGTGAAAGACTCTCTTGTTCCCTCCGTTCATATCTAAATCCATCAAATTGGTTTCTCTCTAAATTACAAAAAGTGACTCAGAAAACTCGGAATTGGATTATCCTGTAAACGTCGAAGGGATCATTACTGTTCAAAAGGCCAAATCCGATCATAAGTATAAACAAGCGCGAAAATCAAACGAAAACCTAGCAGAATTACCTCTCTGAAACAATCTCTCACAAAGGAGGTTTCTTTAATTAATCGAAACTGGAAAGACGAAAGTGTGATTAATGGAAGAGAATGAAAGAAAATGTGAAGCGGCTTCGGATCTTCTTAGAGAGGAGAGGACAGGACTAGTGAAGAGAGAAATTGGATTCCTCCGCGCGTCAGCTTCTCATCAATGGTCGTTAACTTTAAATTTAACTGAAATTTATATTACTTTTACCTAAATTGTAAATAATTTCTTCGTATAAGGGCGTGGGTTTGAATCTCTCATTGTCAAAATCAAATTTGTATAAACTATATCGTTAATCAAGTTGTAGATTAACAACAACATAAACCACCATTTATAATTTGTAGTCATTTGTTACAAATTACACGTGTAAAAATCTACAATCTAAGAGTATAAGGTCTCACTCAGAATTTGAGTAAAACTGGGGAACTCGGAGTAATTAAATTACTCAAAAGCCAGCCTCTGAGTGCCAACAAGTGAAGCATATGATCCCTTTAGTGCCACCAATTCCGAATGTGTTCCGAGCTCTATGATTTTCCCTTCAGAGCATACAGCGATCTGATGTGCGCTCTGGACTGTGCTCAATCTGTGAGCTATGACTAAAGTGGTCCTGTCTTTCATCAGACGGTTCAACGCACTCTGGACCAACCGCTCGCTCACTGCATCAAGCGCACTTGTGGCCTGTAACAAGAGGAGTCTCATTATTATTTTAAAGCTATTCCTGCTCTAGTACCAGTTGAGACTAAGAGATTCACTAAACCATAAAAGTATAACTAGTCTTTCAGTGTTCTAGTACTGCATTAGAAATGGTTCTGAATGTAGTAATGGAACTGTCTGTGTTCTTTTTTTGAATATGCTATTACTTAGGTAAGCTTATAGCAAAGCAAACCGTCCATCAAAGGTGAGATTATTAACCAAAGTGTCTCTCACCTCATCGAGAATCAAGATGGGGGCATTCTTCAGCAGAGATCGGGCTATGGCTACTCTCTGAAATGTTGATAAAAGAACACATCAAATCCGCAGCAAAAGTCTATAAGGAATCAAAAACATGTAGCTCGTCATGTTTCTATACCTGTCTCTGTCCTCCGCTAAGCAAGCCTCCTCGTTCACCAACCAGTGTATCGTAGCCCTATAAACAAACATCGGTATTGGTCAGAACTTAAGTGCATTTGCAGAACAGGTGAGTTGTTGCACATAGGGAATCTAGTTCCGAACCTGAGGAAGTGAGATTATGAAATCATGAGCGTTGGCAGCTTTGGCTGCCTTAATGATGTCGTCCTTGGACACATGATCATTGGGGAGGCCATATGCAATATTCTCGGCCACAGAGAGAGAAAAGAGAACAGGCTCCTGAGTCAAACAGAAATCTAACATTTGAAAAAGAGGAGAAGAAATAATCTGACCATGCCTGACCCATAGATTTTACAATATACAAACCTGATTCACAATTGAGACAACCTTAGCCGATTCACTCTTGTCAAACATCCTCACATCCTCTCCAGCCACAGTAATACGTCCTTGTGTTGGCTGCAAGCATTGGAAATTCAACCTATCAGCATGATGTAAAGTAGCTTCAAATATTATTCATAATAGATATTACACTTCAAATTGAAAGAGAGTAGATTAACCTCATAGAAGCGTGCCAATAACTGTACAATAGTACTTTTTCCAGCACCACTAGAGCCAACAAGAGCAGTTACGGTACCAGATTTCAACGTCAAATTGAACCCATCAAGAACTTTCACATCGGGTCGTAAAGGATAAGCAAAATGCACATCTATACTAGACAATAGAATACGGAAAAAAACAGATTAGAAAAAGATAAACTCTTCAGTTAACCTTAGAAAATTTAGGGGGTTGGGGGATCTTGAACAAAGATAACATGAGGAGAGTTTTTCTTGGTCTGATTTTACCGTCAAGACAGACATCTCCTGCCCATGTTAGGGTGCGTAGACTGTTACTTGACTTGAGATTTGACATGTAGTAATTATCGAGGTGAGGGATATTCACATTAGGGCCAGAGGACAAGAACAATCTAAGGTTCTCATCTTGGATTTTCTTTGTATGTATATCTCTTTCTAACCCGTAGGCAAGAGCCTCATCTATGTCCACCGCGTTTAAAATGGAATTGATCCTGTCGATAGCAGCAAAAGTCCCACGTAGATCTCCAAACGTGTTTACAAGCCCTTGGACCTGGCAAACAGAATCACTGATTATGGTATACCAAATTACATGTATAGCATATGGGGTTCAATGCTGTATGGATAAGAGGTACTAACAGCAAATGTTAGAGTAAATGTGTATCCAATGAACGAAACAACTGTTCCAACAGCAAGCTCACCCTGCGTAGAAGAAAACATTAAGAATAAGAACCAAGAAAAATAAAGTGCAAAGGATCAAAAGTGTAACAACATAAGAAACTAAACAAAAGAGAGATAAACGATATTTGATTCTTTAGTTTTGATGATTTAAAATTTTAGAAGGTGGGAACTTTATTTCTAGCTCGAAACATCTAGTCGTTTGTTCCAGACATATGAATGACGAGTAACAAGATCTTCAGAGAAATTCATCAAACCACAATTATCTTTTTGTTTTAATGGCCAAGAAGCTTAATTTCAACTTCAATGATCATAATGTCAGTCAAAAAGTCTTACAGGCAGGCATATCTTACCGTCTTCACCTTGCTTCCCCCAAGACAGTAAAGAGCCAACAGAGAAATATAAACAGCAACTCTTGTTATAGATTCATTTATAGATTTGAATGTACCAAGCTTTAAGCCGCTACGCTGGTAAGAAAGAATCTGTACATGAAACAGAAGGTTAGAATAATAGATCATGGAACAGTGGGAACAAAAACAAGATATTGTTTAGAAGAAATGACTTTTAGCTAGTAAGAAGTCTTAAGTATGACCTGACTACCAAAGAGAGACATCTGACGTTTTTCACCACTGAATGATCTTACCTATAAAGGGAGACAAACTACTTGAGTCTTCAAAGGCAAATAAAAGTTTCTTTAGTTAAGTAAGTTAATCTGCCATAAAACATACTGATACGATGAAGTCAAGAACTTACAGTTCGGATTGCAGAGAACGTTTCCGATACACAATCAGACATTGTTGCTTGGGCTAATCCATGCGCTTTATAAACAGGAACAGTCGATCTTTTGTACACAGCTTTTGAGATTTGACCGAGTGAGCAAATGTAAAGGTAAGCAAAGATGATCAACGTAATTACAGAAAAAAAAGTTTAGGAGAAATGGGAAAGACAGAATTTACCAACTAATATTGACACAGCTAGCATCAATAGACCAAGCACAGGTGCAAGTTGAGGAGACAGAGTAAACAAAATGCAGATTGTTCCAAAAACCTACAAAAGAGATTATGCATGAGCCATAAGAACTGGACAGTCTTGAGATGCAACAAAATACTCTTTGTCATTTAGAGAACTCCAAAAATAGCATCAGGCATAACAGCGGCTAAGATTAAGATTCATTATGCAAAATGAAAGTACAAACACAAATCTCACATTTGCATATTAAAGAAATGGCTTGCCTCAGAAAATGCCCTAAATCCACGATCTCGTGAGATGTTATCATTCACAATGCTATTCAAAGCACCAAGATCAGACGTGAGCAGCCCCGTTAGCTCCCCTACCTACAAAAAAATGAACTCAATTTAACACACTGACTATGAAGGTTGGACCCAAAATATCCCAATCCTGAACAAGCCAAGAAAAAGAAAACACATACCTTATACTTGTCGAAAAACTCTGTCTGCAAATATTTAAAAGATAAAAAAAACCATCAAAGACATTCCAATGGCAAACTACAACAGCAAAGAGTAGCTTTAACAAACTATGATCATACAAAACAAAACCATACCTTTTGGATCAAAACCCTTCTGAAAATCTGAGCTCTTAATGTTGCCATAACATTTTCCCAGATAGCAGTCATATTGGTCACAAAAGCAATAGTAAAGATTGGTTCCAATGCGTACAAAACGGCGATTTTGCTTAGCAGCCGCCACAGAGGCTCCGGTCTCACCCCAATCAGCACTTCAAAGAATCTACCTACAACCAAGATAACCCAGTTACTCAAACCATAACACTCTGATAAGTAACTGTGCTAAACATAACCAATAGATAACGAGAAACACAGATATTAAGGTAAAATCATCATACTCTAACTTAACATCCACAGACTACAATTTCAATAGCTAAACGTGACAGCAAATTGAAGAATCGATTACCAGAAAAAACAGGCATAGAGAGAGTGCAAGCACTGCAGCCAAAGAGAGTCAATAAGGAAACACCGAGCCTAAGCTTGTGCTTATACATCAAGCTCCAAACAAGCCCCCGTCTGATTAAATCATTCGATTCATCCTTCTCAGCCTCAGATTTAGATCCTTCAATCTTTGGGTCTTGTTCATCCACGATAGGCGGAGCTCCGGTGACGTAAGCACGGGCCAAACCATCGGATTTCGCCTTCAACAAAGGCCGGAACGGAGCAGTGGAGTAGGGTGAGCTGTTGAATGAAAGATAAGGCTTTAGTCCGCTCGTTCTAAGCACAGACGCTTGACAGCGTCTACGAGCGATGATGACTCGAGTAGTGCCGTGGTGGAAGAGAAGAGTAGTTGCAGACGCCATAGATAATACCATCGGCTTAAGGAGCTACACCACTGGATCAAAATGGCTAATTTGAATAAAGAAAAAAAAAAAAAAAAAAGCGCCGTCTGGATTTTACTTTCCTTTCTCGGGCAACGGATTTTGGGCATGGGGTTTCCAGAAAGCCACGTGGAGTTTAGGCATGGGCCTTCCAGAAAGCCACGTGGAGTTTGGGCATGGGCCTTCCAGAAAGCCACGTGGAGTTGTTACGTTATGAGTCGTTAGGATGAAAATAGTAACGTCTGAATTTGTGATTTCTTTTAGTGGGGGGGAAAAAAATACTCTTGTCATATCCCTATTCATAACAAATATCTCAGATATTTGACGTTTTTCTTTTCGCAAAGTGAGTAATAGGTTTGGTAATGGATCGGCTGTGAACTCACGTCTGTCTGGTTTATGTCTACGGATCCAAATAAATATCTAGAACTATTTGATATTTGCACTAGTACATGTTTCTTTTTTTTATTGTTTACCAAATAGCCTTAGATTTATTTCTATTTCAAGAATCACCCCACCCCCTACCCCCTACATTAGCCCCTCAAAAACCTTATTTTGCTACTTACTTTGGATTGTTTTCTTATTTTATTGATATTAACTAAAGGAATATATGAAACTTTTTCTATTTACATATGTTCCTAGAACTTTAACTATTTGGAAAGTGTCTTGATTTTTTAGCCATTTGAAAACCTGAATTTTTTATATTTGTATAGTGCATAGAACTCTTACTACTTAGAAAAATTCTCAGAATTTTGAATATTTACCAAGTGTCATCCACTTCTCAGATTTGCTAAAGTATCATAAACTTTTGCTATTTAAATAAGGTGCCTATAAATTGTCTTACTCAAGGAAGTGCAGAATCGTTTTAAATTTTACTGGTGAACCCAAACTTTTTTTTTTATTATTAAACCAAAAAAAAAAAAAACTGATGAAACCAAACCTTTTGTTTTTAACAAAGTACCCACTAGGATAATATTATTAATGTTTATTTGTTGCCTTATAAGGAGATAGTGATTATACTGCACACAAACACACTTGCATTTGAAAAAATCACTCTTACAGAATCACTTACACTCGTTGCTCACTTGACCAACAAAAATGAAGGATCCATCCTAAAAAAGGATCTTTTAAAAAAAAATTATAGTACAAAAGTGGAAAATGAATATATATAATTTTAGCTACTCCTTTTAGTAACTCCAAAGCGACACGTCATCATCGGCGTCAATATCATAACTATGATTCCATTGTACGGACGGCGGCGGCAAAAGCATACCTTCCGCCATATTAGCCAACAAACTCGGCATCTCGAACATAGCCTCTTCGTCCATATAATACGCATCGCTCTGCTCTGCCGTTTCAATATCATCCACCGTCACAATAGCTTCAACCTCCGTCTCCGTCATGTCAAAACCATGATCCGTCGTCGCATCATACATCTCATCTTGAAAAGCCAGCGCAGCTTCAGCAGCCGCTTTCTGAATATCCTTGGCGCAAGCTGACTCCGGAATCCGAAGTCTCCAAGCCGAGTCAGCAAAATTGAGACAAGCAGATCGGCCACGGAGGCATATGGCGGCTACGTCGTGAGCACGAGCTGCCATTTCAGCGGTTTGGAAAGTTCCGAGCCAAATCCTAGATTTCTTGTTTGGCTCTCTTACTTCACATACCCACTTACCGGAGTTTCTTAGACGAACTCCTCTGTAAATTGGATGACGAGTCTCACGAAACTTCTTCCGACCCGCTGGTTTCTTGGGACAGCTCACGGCTAACGTCGGACAATACTGGCCGCCTATATAAATTGGAGATTCGTAATCGGAGCCCAACATTTCAGAGAAAGATGAAAATGAGTCCATCGATAAAAAACAACTGGATAAGGTTAAGATCTCTGAGATAAAAATATTTATATCTCTCAATTTCTTTTTCCTTATCAGGTGGATTTAAAGTTTGTAAGTTAAAGGAAATGGGAGTGAGAGTTGGGTCTTTATAGTGGCGGAGATATTTTAATTTTGGGAAAACAAATGAGAACACGGAGTTTCTGTCTCTGGGAATGACACGTGGACAAATCACAGCGAAGCGATCCCACGGTTTTGTAAATGTGCTTAGCTGTCATTCATTGAGAGACTGACATGTGTCCTTTGACTTGTATGGGGAAGCTTTTGACTCTTCACTCGTTACACCTTTTTATTTTATGAGTTTTTTTTTTTTTTGGTTTTGTTAACTTTTGTATTGTGTTGATTTGTGTGGCTGTGGTTTATGTCTTGTACTAAGTGGTAGGACAACCGTTTATTAAATTATTAACTTCCATAAATAAACAAATAAGTGTTCCGTCTCTCAAATAGTACTATAGTATGACATAAAGATCTTGTGAAAAAAGAAGAAGATCTTTTTCTTTGCCATCAAAATATCGTGCATTGCTAATAAGTGAGGGTAGATATTTTTGTGTCCTTTCATTTTTTTTTGTTAAAGTCCTTCATATTTAGTCCCAAAAAAAGGAAAACATAATTATTCTTGATTTAAAATAATATTAATCAAATTCAGTCGTGGCCATTTTACATCCCGTTACGACCGATTTTTTTTCCTTTTTCTCCCAGTCATCATTATAATTATAAAACATAGATAAAATCAGGTCATGTTATCCCAAATATATATTTTATTATATAATAGAGAATGATTCAAATTTACCAACTCGCCTGAACACATGTCAATTAAAACGATCAGATTTTGACATTTTGACATGTGTTTAAATAAATAAAACAATAGATTATCAGAAAAAAATAAAATTGTTTTTAAAAAGGAATACAATCCTAAAAGAAAAAAAAAATTCTAATTTTTCATCTCTATAATTATTAAGTAAAAAAATATGTTTAATTAAATTAAAAGTTAGTAACTCGCCTGAATGTGACACGTATCAATTAAAACGATTAAATTTTGACACATGTTAAATTAAATAAAACTATGGATTATAAGAAACAAATAAAAGAAATTTAAAAAATGAATACAATCGTAAAAAAAAGGAATAATATTTTCCATCTTTATAGTTATTATTAAAAAAAATTAAAAAAACGTGCTTAATTAAATTAAAATTATATTTTGAAAAATTTTCATTTGAATAAAGAAATTTTAAAATTAGTTCATAATCCTAAAAGGTTAAAAAAATAATAAAACCATAGATTATAAAAAAAAATTAAGGAATACAATTTTAAAAGGAAAAATGAATTCTAATTTCCCAGAATAAAATATAAGATTTTCTTTCCAAGTTTAGATTATTAGATTATTTAAAATCTAATAATTATATTTTTAATAAGCTTCTAAATTTTAATTATTTGAACGAGCAAAATTATTTTTTATAATCCAACTTAATTTACTATTCTAATTGGTTAGGTGTTAAATAAAATTTAGAGTAAAATTTTGTCTAATTTGTCAACGTAATTTACATATAATTAACACAAAATAATAAATTGGTTAGAAAATTCATAATATTCTTGGTTGAAGAAACGAAGAAACAACATCTTTTGGACATAAAAATTTAAGACAATGTTTTTCATAGAGAAGAAAAAGTGTGTAAAGAATCTCTTACAAAGTAAAGATGCTATGATTTTTTTCTCCCAAAGAGAGTAAGTAGATAAAAAAAAAAGCAAAAATCTACTCAAAGAGTGTTGCTTATATGGAGCTAAGTACATGAAATATCGGGAAAATGAATAAAATTTGGTTTAAATATAAATAAAGTTTGATTGAATTTTTACAAATATAACTAAGAATTTTTAAATATTTTGGTTACTTTGGGTATTTTGGTCTAAAAATAATTTATATTTTGATCTAAAAATAATTTATATTTTGATCTAAAAATAATTTATATTTTTGGGCTTATAATTATAGGGTAAATAGATTATATCAAATTTATATATTATTTATATTTTTGGGTATATAGTTCTATTTCGAATATTTTGGCTATCTATTCGGTTCTCAGTTCAGTTATTCGGATATAGATGTCGAAGATCCATTCTAATTATTGTCGCTTTGGATTTAAGTTTGGTACTTTTTTCGGGTTGGATTTGGTTCGATTTTTCGATTTTGGTATTTTCTCAAGACCTATTTCACACGGTGGTGATGAAAAAAAAAACAACAAAATAGAAAAAAAAACTACTTGAGGTGGTATAAATTTATAATATGTTAATAATATAATTGTAATATAGAAAGTTAAATTAATTTATTAATGTATAAAAAATACATATAAATAATTATTTTCTCTATGGAAAAATATTTTATACTTATTTTCCTAAAATAATTTAAGATATTTCATTAATAACAAATAATTAATTTATTGATTTTCTCTAAATTTAATTTATTATAAAGTTTAGAATACCCGTCCATCGGACGGATCCTAATCTAGTATATATATATATATATATTAGTAAGTATCTCATGCGTTGCATGGATTTAAAATTAATATAATAAAATATGTATAAATAAAAAATTGAATTTTATATAGTATGTAACATATCTAATTACAAAAACTAAATATTTATTTCGAAGTATAATATGGGTGTTAGTGTTTATTAATGTATATAAAAAATAAGAATTTCATAAAAAAATTCTTCTTTGTAATATAAGATTTCTATTTTATTAGTGAAAAGTAATTATATAAATACTTTATCTTCTACAATATTGGTAACCTAAAAATAAATGTTAAGATACTTTTGCGGGTTTTAAAAGTCACTGGATTTATTTTTCACATAGATTGTTGTTTAATATTTATGAATTTATGTAATGTGAATTATTGTTGAATATAGTAAATTTTAATTAGAATATCGGTATGATGACATGTACATTGCATTTTTTCTTTCATAATAAAATATATAAGTTAAGGAATCCCAACATTGCGTATTTGAAAATTATTAATCATACATTTTTTTGCTGGATTTTAGAAGTTAAAAACTTGTACTTTTCTTTTAACTTGATCGGTCCCTTAAGTTTTAAGTTTAATTAAATTAATTCATTATAAAATAATTTGTATGTAGTAATAAAAACCAAAATAACACATCTATAGACACTTATGCATAAAAGCATAAATATTTATCTGGTTTTGCAAATTTATATCCACCTCTTATATTTTCTATCTTTCTTTCTCTTTCCATATATAATTTTTCTCATTTGCAACAACAAATTTCTACTACTTTTCATCTAACTTTAACTTTGGAGACTTTATACAATACACTTCCCAAACATCTTTTGATTTTTGATATATAGTTTCTAACATGGATAGCTAACATCATTTTAAAGGTTTATATTAATGATGAATAATTGAATAGAACATGTAAATTGTAATAATCTAATAAAAATTAAAGTTAATATCAAGTAAACCTAATAATTTCTTACAAAATCAATTTGAAGAAAAGATTTTTCAATGTTTATTAGAAGTGCCTCTATAACTCAAACACTAAATCTTGTGTCATATTCAAAGCTTTGATTTTTTTCTTCTTGTTGTGAGAATGTTAAACTTAATAACTTCTGAGTTGATAATCTTTGAAAAATTTTAGTAGCCATCAAAATCTTCATTATAAATAATTTAGAATTAGAAAATAACTTATGAAAAATAAATATGATAAAATATATGTAATGCATTAGAAGCAAACAAATTTTTTTAAGGTAATCTAAAAATAAATTTTAGAATTGAACTCTTGCCATCATTACGATTATATCTTACTCTTAATTGATTTTTCAACTCATACAAAAAAAGGAAGAAGAATTAGATTTAAATATATGATGGAAGATGGTTACAAATGACTATTTATAAGATGAGAATTGAGCATAAGTTACATTTTAAAAATAAATAGATTAAGAGAGTTAATATGTAATAGTTGTTGATATATGTAACAACAAATTAATTAGGTAAGGGGGTTACAAATGTTGGTGACTAAGTCAAAATAGTAGTACAATTGTAAGGGTAATTGTTTTAGAAAAAATTTAACTATAAACTATGAAGGTGGAATAGAAGGCAGAACAACAACAAAATGTTCATGAATAGATGAATATATAGACTAAACCTACAAATATTTATCTGATTTATTTCTTTTGTATACATAAATATATAATTGGAAAAAATTGCTAAGAAAAGAAACAAAGAATGAAAAGTAAATACATTTATTTGTTGTTAAAAAGTACTCTTATTTGCTCATATGTTCCACTTCTAGCTATTTTTAGCTGCATCTGCTATCCATCTCACCTTCACTTCTTAATTGTAAGCTCCAACACAAATTTTTTAATATAAAGGTAAAAATCAGTATTCTCTCTTCTTTTGAGAAAATTAGTTTAAATTGACAACTCTTTTATAGATTAAAATCTTCATAATAATTAAGTTTTCACATTACAAACAAACAAAAAGGAGAGTTGAGAAATTGTTTTTACCAATTTGATTATTTGACTTCACATGTATGTAGTAGTCATGCATTGATTGAAAGATGTGTGAGGTATTTTTGTGTGTGTCTGTGTGTTTGATAGATGAAAGATTTTACTATTTATAACAAAAGAGTGTAAAATAGGGTTAGGATGATCATGTGTTTATTTGAAATACGTTACATTATATATTATATATGCCATTAAGATCCGATTAACACTGAGCTTTATATTTGATGTCTGTAAATTAAATTCCAATAAATATATTTAAAACAATTAAAGGTACACATTACGTTTCTTAACAAAGAATTAACATGGTTGTACGGTATTAGATCAAATCATGTTAGAAGGGGGGGGGGGGGTAATGGCTTTCAATTGTGAATTATTGGTTGGCAGAATAAAGTTTTATTTATTAGGTAGATTAATGGTTGTATATTAATGTCAGAAACCAACGTCTTTCTTGAATTAGAAGATCAATTGTCTTTGTTTTTTTTTTCTTGGCAAAATAGAGTAGATCAATTGTCTATGATCAATGAATTTTTTAAAGCAATTTTTATTTTAATATTTTATTATTATTTATGTTAGATTGATTGTGTTATTGTTTTTGTGAGTATATGTTTTTATGAAATTAAATTCTTTATTTTAAAAATATATTTTTTAAACTTTCGTGGTGATTTAGAGTTTGAGTCAGTGTGGTTTTAATTTTTGGAAAGCTTTTTTAAAATTTTAATTTAATTTATATTAGATAAGATTAAATGTTAGAAAGAAATTAATATAAAAGAAGAAAATTAAAGAAGAACACAAAATGTCAGATTTATTGAGGACACGTAGCAGCGTCTCGTACCTCCACATAATGGTAGCTTTACTTTATTATATAAGATAGTTTAAATTGACTTCCTATAAATTTTCATGATATAACCAGTTGTACGGTATTGTTTTATAAGTATTTTGTCTTTAAATTTTCAAATATATTCTAGAGTAGTTTTCTGATTTTATTGAAGTTATGAATTAAAGTTTTTTTCTTTTACACTTTTTTTTGAATTAAAGTTATACTTGGAATTTTTACAACTTTTTGAATCAATGAGAACACAAAATGGTGTAAAACGAAAAGAAAATAGGGGTTTTATAAAAAAAAATAGGGGGTTTTTTTTTAAAAGAAGGGGGTTTGGATTACATATATAAGTAAATTCTCTAAATTAAATATCCAATACATGAATAAACATGGTCATCTCTTGGCAGGTAGTGGGTGTGTGCAAAGAGAATATAACAAGCATGCAACGAAATATCATTTTTCATGCAATTGATCACAATTCTCATCCCCTCTACCAATCTAGACTAGTTTCTCTCTCTTTTCTCTATAGTGGTGGTGAGCTAGCTCCTTCAACGACCACCACAGCTCCTTCTCCTCCACCTCCGTCGAGGGTTACTCTTTCAGAAGAGCTTCCTCTTCCTCATTCAATCACTACATATATAGATCTATCTTATAATCATTTCCTCTTCAACTATCTCCCATCCACCTTCTATTGTCGAAAAATCTGTTAGAAATCACTGCGAGTTGAAGTTTTCGACAACAGACTCTAGTAAACCTTTTTAATCTCAAACTTTTATATTTTCATTTGATTGTTAATTCTATATTCATACATGAAATAGTTTTTTTTAATATATAAAATGGAAATATTATAATTTGAAATATATTTATTTATAATTTGGATTATGCAGCAAAAAATATATTATAAAGTAGACAATTTTGATTGATTCTGAAATCCAAATACAAAACATGGTTTTTCTGGAGAAAAGAAAGTTACTCGTGTGATGATTGCTTTTATCATATTTGTAGACGACGATCAATTTTTCACTTGTCTCATCTATGGGGGGTAACACTTCACGGATCGTGTGACGGTGTAACTCTCAAGCACACTTCACGGATCAAATGGATCATTTCTTTCCGCTCTTCTTAAGTCAGGGATCTCCAAAGGATGCCTTGGCTCTTAGAGCATGATTATTGGAAGAACCCTTTATGGAGTTCTTACCAATATTTTATTATAAATTTTGTGCAAATCAAAGTGGAAGGGTTCTTAAAATTAAGAAATTAACTCTAAAAACTCTTATTTAAGAACCAGTTCTTAAGAAGGGGTTCTTAAGACACGTTTACCAATAAAGTTTATATTTTTTTAATGCTTTAAACCTCTCATAAGAACCCTTCTAGAACCTCCCAATAATCATACTCTAAGTTCTTTAAGCGCCTTTTCCTCATCTTTCTTCTTCCTGAATGTTAGCTAAGTTGTGCCCGTCGTAGTACTCCTCGATTCTTATCAGTGTTTGGATGCTTCAAAGGTTTCACATTTCCTACTTGCTTGGAAGACATGACTTGTTTGTGTAGAACTAGGGTTTAATGTTGATCTGAATTGGGGAAAAAGGAGCCATGATATTGAGACGATGACTTTGATTCGATCAATACAAAACATGTTACTTGATTGTGTTTTATCCGCCCGAAGTCAAATTTTTTTTTTTTTTTTTGCCTCCGCCGAGTAGTCATTTTGAATTAGTGTAGCAGGTGTCTTAAGTCTAACAGGTGTGTTTAACAAATTTAGCGTGGAGGATATTCAGTTGAATAAAAAATAGATACCGTGCTATATATATACGTAGGAAGAAAATTTAGTGGATAAAGATCTACTAATAAAAAAACTCAAAATTTATTAAAAATAGTTGATGAGTAACAATTATATTTTATATTATAAGAAATGTATGGAAAACAGTTTTAGCATTGAAACAAAATAATAGTAAGAGGAGAAAATGTAATAGTCTATTGTTTGTAAAAAAAAATAACCTTTCGTTAATAATGGAAATACATAATTACACAGTCTATTGACCAAGATTGGGGGGGGGGGGGGATGTTTAAAAATACGTACTGTCCTTCTAATAAATAGGAGTTATGTAATTTTACTAAGCCAGAAATTAGACCATATATCATTTTCTTCCGAAAATACGTTCACACGTTGAAGAAAAAAACTAGTTTGACATAAGGATAAAATGTTTTATCTAGAATCTCAATAGTATCCATAAAATATTTTCATAAATTATAATAAAACCTCTATAAATTAATAATATTAGGACCATGATATTTTATTAATTTATAGTGATATTAATTTATAGTATAAAATACCATTTATTAATTTATAGAGATTTTTTGGTCAAAAATTAAAAATAAATAAATTAAATTTTTTTGATCTAAATAAAATTAATGTATTGGATATTATAAATTTTAATAGTTTTGGACTTGAAAGTTTAAAATTTAAAAGAAAATTAAATTATTTTGATAATAAATAACAAAGATTATAGATGAATTCACTTATATAAATAATTAACATAAATTTTAAATTTATGATTAGTAACCTTAATTATTGTATTTAAACAGTCTACACAACTATTGAAATAAAAATTATGCATATTTATAATTTAAAAATTTATAGAAAATTTTGTTTTATTTTATAAAAAAATTATTTACATAATAATAATAAGATAGTTTAAAATACAACAAAATATTTTCTTATATAAGAAAAGTTATTTATGAGTTCTAAAATAAATTCATAAAAATAAAATTATATTATCTTTATATATATATATATATAAATTTACATGATTATTAATTTATGTTATTAATAGGACTATATATTTACATAAAGATTTAAAAAAATTATTATCTTATTATCTTATCAAATTTTGTTTATTTTTACACCGGTTTGATTTGGAACTAACAAATTTTATTAATTTATAGTGTTTATTTATTTATTTAGTATTAATTTATAGAAGTTATACGGTATATTCGTTTCCAAAAACGTCTCTGTAGTCGTTACCTCTCAGTCTCAAATCTTTCACGTTATCTTTTTTTGTGAAGAAATCTTTCACGTTATTATTGAAATCTTTGGAGAAAGAAGACGACAAAAGAGACTACAGAGAGGGGGAAAAAAAGAGTGGTAAGGAGCAGGAAATGACAAAATAACGTTTTCATAAACATAGAAAGTAAAGCTTGAAAGTGACATGACACGTGTTACGGAGCTCTAGAGTGAGCCACGTTAGGTGGCAGTGAAGTGGAAGGTAGGGACAGAAAGTTTCCACGGTCGAGCCACGGGTTTATGATTTTCACTGGCCCATGCTCTTCTTGTGGGACCCATCTTTCTGTTGTTGGGTGTACGGACGAGGTTGAGCTTTTCTGAATCGGTTGTTTCAGTTTTATACTCTATTTTGGGAAACAATTTTTGAAAAAAAAACATTCTTTATTCTTTAGTGTATTTGACTGGATTTTTAGTAGCTTTTTTTTGTTGGTAGATTCGAGACGCCTTTACGTATATATTTATAATTTTTTTATTGTTTTTATTTTAATTTAGAAGTTCATCCGGATCTTTGATCCAAATTAATTTTCTTTATATCCAACTTTTTTTTTGCACAGTTTTAAAGTAGATATCCAATCTTAAACTATTGATATGCCACCATTTGGTTAAAAATTTGATTTACTCTAATGCATTACATATATTTTTATCGTATTTTTTTTTCATAAGTTATTTTCTAATTCTAAATTATTTATAATAAAGATTTTGATGGCTATTAAAAATTTTCAAAGATTATCAACTCAAAAGCTATTAAGTTTAACATTCTCACTAAAGAGAAGAAAAAAATTGAAGTTTTGAATATGACACAAGATTTAGTGTTTTTTTTTTTTTTTTTGGTTGTTGTTGTTAAGACTGCAATTCTGTTATTCACAAATCACAAGAGATATGAGAGAAAATAATGGAGGTTCTTGTGGCGTATCGTTTTCATCCACGTGTAATGATATTCGTGGCCACATCTTTTGTCGTGAAAGCAATTATTACACTTTAAACATATGTGAAGCAGAGTAGAGGAAAACGATTTCTTTGTACATTGATGGCTTTAAAGTAATAAACAAATACACTTGGTTTATATACACACATTTAAGGAATAAGCTTAGCTTCTTAAACAACCATTAACCAACTCTTAACTTCCTAACAACCTTTTACATGCTACTTCGCCTTCATCTTGAAATGAGGATCCTGAAATGTTGGGTTGCAAGTTTTTAGTTAATAGGTTAACCAACTCATTTGTTAATGAGATATGTACGATATCTACAGATTATATTTGTCAGTGAAATATATGAATTCTTATAAATATTTGTTTTCCAAAATTATATGATATTAAATTTTAAAAATATGTTTTGTGTGACGCATGCTCTAGTTTATATTGGACTAATTCGCATGTTTTTTTAATTTATTAGTTTGTATTTTGGAGAAAAAAAATTGTTAAAGTATGGTACTTGTTAAAAAAATGTTGTTTTTTTTGTTGGGCTTTTTACGAATTTGTTAATAGGTTGGCCCAATTAGATGAATCGAATTATTATTATTTTTTTCCCCAACATTATCCTAAAAGAAAAAATAAATATTTGCTTCCGTACCTAACCTCTTATCTACCTGTATTACTTTCACCATCTCTGGAGGCTCAAGATATCAAAATATCTAAGAGCTTGTTCTAGCTCTTCTTTGCGACTACGGCTACCAAATTGTTCCATTTGATCCTTTCACAGGTAAATTGATGGCAAAATCTCTAGTTTTTTTTTTTACTCGTTTGCTTTCTCTCGTGAGATAGTTTAGATCTGAGGTTTTTTCATCTGCAATTAGGTTAGATCTGATGCATAAACTTGACTGTGGTCCTTTTCTTTATAATATTGGTGTTAGTTGTGTGGATTTAACGGATTAGAGCTCAAATATCTTGTAAATTTGAAGTCTTTAAAGCAAAATTTATATATATATATATATATATATATATATCTGGTTTGGTCTTTGCTTGTGGTTCATGGTCTGCTATTTGAGCAAAGCATTCTATACAAAAAAAATCGATTTAGTGTGATAGCTGATATACAGTGTTAAAGTTTTCATTTTGGTGACAAAGCCTTTGGGATATCCGTGCTTAGTCACATGAATCTTTTTACATTGTATCTATGCAGTAAGGAAGCATGAAGCCAGTCTTTTGTGGGAACTTTGAGTATGATGCGCGTGAGGGTGATCTCGAACGGCTATTCAGGAAATATGGCAAGGTTGAGAGGGTGGATATGAAAGCTGGTAAGCCATTCTTTTTCATTCTTCTGCCTTTTACGTAATCGTTCTTTGTGGTTAACCTCGATCAAGAAGCATTATTTTAATCCTCTTAGTGCGATGAGAAAGCAAAATTCAAATGCATTTCATGAAATCCACGTCCATGGTCATTCCACAAAAAGGTTCTGGAGGACTCCCCCTTTGGAAGGCAGTACTAAACAGAAACCACATACGCCTGGGAACGAGAAGCAGCTAGCTTGAAGTTTGGAAAGAACTTCAGAAGAGAAAGATAAAAAAAAAATAGATTAGTGTAAAACCGCCATACTCAGCATTTTCTTTGGCGCAGGATGTGTTAATCTTGGGATGTCCATACTCCCAACTGCCCATGGATCATAGGGAAATCCATCTCCTTGTCCTCAAAACGAGTCACTTTCCATCCACAATAGCACTGCCATCTTAATTACATTTCATTCCTCATGAATTTGCACACTTGGACATGCCTCTGGAATGGTGAAGGCACTCTGTTTTCATTCACTTCCCGTCTGACTCCCACATTTTCAGTTGTTCCTTGACATATTAATTCCATAATGCAAGGTCTGTAACTGTTTCACTGGTAATTTGGTTTGCAGAGTTTTTAGGCTCTAGGAATGTTCAAAATTTAATTTGTTCTAGTAGGTAAGTAAGGGTATTTGATGCCGCTGAAGGAGGGAGTACAGTCTTCAATGTTTATTGGAGGTTCTTAACCTGGTTTACTTCCTCACTGTTCATGTACTCATATCTATGCTTTTGGCTATTTTTTCTCTCTCCAGGGTTTGCTTTTGTTTACATGGAAGATGAAAGGGATGCTGAAGATGCAATCCGAGCACTTGACCGCTTTGAATTTGGGCGTAAGGGACGCAGACTTCGTGTTGAATGGACAAAGGTAGGAAGACTGACCTCAGGACTTATTTCCTTTACAGACTTAATTATGAGGTTTGAGATATTGATAACATTAATGAATTGTGTATAGAGTGAACGTGGAGGTGATAGAAGATCTGGTGGTGGTTCAAGGAGATCTTCATCCAACATGAGACCTTCCAAGACTCTCTTTGTGATTAACTTTGATGCAGATAATACTAGGACCCAGGATCTAGAGAGACACTTTGAGCCGTATGGAAAAATCGTTAATGTCAGGATTAGGAGGAATTTTGCATTTATCCAATTCGAGGCACAAGAGGATGCCACCAGAGCACTGGATGCTACAAATAACAGGTTTGTTCCTGTCCAATTCGGTAACCAATTACTTCCTTTACTTTGGACTCACGTTTCACCTGTGTTTTGTCCTTCAGTAAGCTGATGGATAAGATGATCTCCGTAGAGTATGCGGTGAAGGATGATGATGCTAGAGGGAATGGACACAGTCCCGAAAGACGCCGTGATAGGTCACCTGAAAGGAGAAGACGATCACCTAGTCCTTACAAAAGAGAAAGAGGAAGCCCTGATTATGGGCGAGGTGCTAGTCCTGTTGCAGCATACCGAAAGGAAAGGACCAGTCCCGATTATGGCCGAAGACGTAGCCCAAGTCCTTACAAGAAATCAAGGCGTGGCAGTCCTGAGTATGGCCGTGACCGCAGAGGCAATGATAGCCCTCGCAGAAGGGAGAGAGTGGCAAGCCCAAAGTACAGTCGCAGTCCCAACAACAAAAGAGAGAGGATTAGCCCTGATCACAGCCCGTTTAATAAGGAAAGTCCGAGAAACGAAAGGGGTGAAGTCGAGAGTCAAAATGAAAGGAGGGAGAGATCAAGGTCTAGCCCTGAGAATGGACAAGTTGAAAGCCCTGGGTCTATAGGAAGAAGAGACAGCGATGGTGGGTACGATGGTGCAGAGAGTCCGATGCAGAAAAGGTTAGATGGTGAAATAGTTTCGATGCTTGTTTATTAACAGTATGAGATTATGAATCTAAATAATTTCCTCTGTTTTTTTGTTGTTGTTGTGGCAGCCGGTCTGGTTCGCCTCCAGCTGAAGAGTGAAGAAAGTAGATCCAACCATATCTATCAAAGTAGGATGTTGTAACTGTTTGTAGTCAACGCTTCAGTTTTTTGATAGAGTCGAACTCGGATCTCTTTTATTGTCGGATTGAAAGACTGTCTGTGTGTGTCAAAGTACCGCAAGTTTTCGTTTTTATAATCTCAGTTTGAAGTCCAATCATGATCTTTTAAGACATTATAATTATTAAGTTCATAACTAAACACATGACTACATGAGCATGTGGAAGAATTTGACTTGTCAATTGGGCCTACATGTTACTTTTTTTTCGACTTGCTCTGTTTCTTTCTGCACATAATTTTATTTAAATAAAACAAACGCCTCTTGACAACGTTCAGACTCCCAAAGCTATACTAAATTTTTTTGTTTTGTTTGTTATTTTGGAAAAAAACGAAATTAAGAAATAAAATAAAAGTTGACAATATATGTATACTGGATTTTGCCGATACTGGTCGTCTGCTTTAATATTATTTTTCCGAAACGATGCTGTAAAGTTTAATCTCTACTGGATTTCTTATAATTTCTGATATCTGATTTGGTATTTTGTGATTCGTGCAACTCGGAGTCAATTTGGTGTTGAAAGTATGTGGGATTGGATTTGAAGCTTGTTTGCTGGTAAGTTTTGCACTTTGAGCTCTCTACATATATGCAGTGCTCTCAATTTACTCTTTTTGATAATTAGGGCTTTTAATTCTTTCCTAATTCTTGTATCAGTTGGAAATCTGCTGAGGATCAGTTTGGATTTGTTATTAGCTCAGATTCTGTTGTTTGAGGTTTGAGAGGACGGTTTCAAGTTTCAAGCTTTTCATTCCTCTGAATCTGTGTCTACTCTCTTTGGGACATGAACAGAGCAGCGCTCTCAGGAGCTACCGGATCAAGTATCTCATTTACTGATGCTGTTGGTCCAGAAGCTCTAACTATGCAGAGGAGCAGTAGCATCAATAATATGCGTATCCCAGCCTCGCCTATGTCTTTTTCCTCAAATAGCGTTAACATGCCCGGTTCATTGGTTCTCGATGGGTCTGCTTCAATGCAACACTTACCTCAGCAGCAACAACTACAACAGCAAGGAGGACAAGGTTCTGTTCCTATGAGAGAAAATGATTATTCCCATGTGGATAAGAAACCCAGATTAGATGTGAAGCAAGAGGACATGTTGCAGCAGCAGATTATACAGCAGTTGATCCAACATCAGTCCCCCACGGGAAGAAATCCGCAGTTGCAAGCTTTGTTTCAGCAGCAGAGACTGAGGAATCAGCAGCATATTCTTCAGTCCTTGTCACCTTCTCAAAGACTTCAACTTCAGCAACAGCAGCAGTTGGGACAGCAACAAGGCACTCAACAGATCCCTCCTAATGTACGTCCTAATGAAGTTGGTGTGTGTGCTCGGAAATTGATGATGTACTTGTACCATCTGCAGCAACGACCTGCTGTAAGCGAATACCAATCTTTGGACTTTTAGCAATTTCATTCACATCTGTTCAAGTTCTCCCATCACTGATACCTTTTTGTAGGAAAATTGCATTACCTATTGGAGGAAATTTGTGGCAGAATACTTCTCATCTCGTGCGAAGCAAAGGTTGTGCTTGTCACAGTATGAAAGTGCTGGCCACCATGCCCTTGGCATGTTTCCACAGGCAGCTCCGGTCAGTTTCTTCTTAGCTCTGTCTTTTTTGATCTTTTATGATATTGGTGTCCTGCATCACCATATTTTTAGCTATACGCTTGTTTTCTCCACCTGGAATATTTCTGAGTTTCGCTACAATGATATCTTTTTAATAAGTCCGTTATCTTCTCATTTTGTTTGCAGGATATGTGGCAGTGTGATCTTTGCAGCACCAAGTCTGGAAAGGGATTTGGTAAGAAAGTTGCAAGTTTCATTCTTATGTAGTTTTTCTGTGCCTCCACTTGAGCACAATGAAGCAGCTTCCATTTGCTAATTGCTCTCATTTTCCTTTTTTTAAACTCTAATAATTGTTTTAGAAACTGTTTAGTCAAAATAGTAGCTAAACTGCCATCTTTTCGGGTTAAATCCGCAGAGGCAACTTTCGATG
Organism: Cardamine occulta; assembly: GCA_028015245.1. Lineage (NCBI taxonomy): Eukaryota > Viridiplantae > Streptophyta > Magnoliopsida > Brassicales > Brassicaceae > Cardamine > Cardamine occulta. Next base: position 14,149,376 of record CM051387.1, read on the forward strand.
TGCTTGCCAGGCTTAATGAAATCAAATTTGCGAGTGGCATCATTGACGAGCTCTTATATCTGGACCACCCACGAGAAAACAGATTTCCCAATGGAGTGATGATGTTAGAATATAGAAAAGCAGTTCAGGAAACTGTACACGAGCAGTTTCGTGTTGTTCGTGAGGGCCATCTTCGGATCATATTCACTCAAGATCTGAAGGTATCTAAAACATTTCTCTGGTTCTAAATTGTGACTTTCTTCCAATTTTCTGTTGCCCTGCCTATTCACAGAACATGAAAAGCCAAGAAAAAATCAATCACCAGTGTGCTAATGCTTAGCTAATCTTGACTTTGCTTGTTTCTAGATACTGTCTTGGGAGTTTTGTGCTCGGCGTCATGAAGAGCTTCTTCTTCGCAGACTTATTGCTCCGCAGGTCCTATTCTGATGGCATGACCCTTGGGTTAATTATTAGGAGTTAATACTTTCACCAAATGTTTGTGGTCAACTATATAACTTCTTTCCTTAAACTCTTGGCTATGAAATTGAGGATAGCTGCTACCTGGTTTCCCCCTAAACAGTCTATATGTGCTTATCTTCGGTTTCCTACGACTATTAGCACAAAGTTTTTAATTTACTTCTGAACATGGACATGCTGCAATGGTGTTGAGAACGTATTATTGGGGATGCAGGTGAACCAGTTGCTTCAGGTTGCACAGAAATGCCAGAGTACAATCTTAGAGAGTGGGGCAGATGGAGTTTCGCAGCAGGATTTACAGTCAAATAGTAACATGTAAGTTGATCCTTAACTCTTGATTTGCCTTTCAACACCCAATATGGTGGATGCGAATTTTTTTTTTAATTTTCCATGTTCTGGCATTTGTTTTCAGTGCTCCACATCATTTTCGGGTGCTAATTTGTGTGTCAGGGCCTTGGGAGCAGGACGGCAGCTGGCAAAGTTCATGGAACTACAGTCGCTGAATGATCTTGGCTATCCAAAAAGATATATCAGAACTCTACAGGTACTTTATAACTTCTTTCCTAGCTGTTACTTTTTTTATCTGAAGTCTTTAGAAGTATTAATAGTGAACCATTGCGAGTGACAGATATCTGAAGTTGTCAAGAGCATGAAGGATCTGATGAATTTTACAGGCGATAACAAAATCGGCCCTATTGGTAAGTCGAAAATTCTCATCCATAACATTCTTCTTGAATGAGACCCAAAACCATGTTTCCCCTCTGGTGTGGCTTTTACTTGAATGATACTGATTTTTATAACTCTCCTGGTGAAATTATCTGTTTGATCTTCTGACTGAATGTAAATGTTTTTTCTGCCTGCTTATGTCCATTATGAAGAGGGGTTGAAATGGCTTTTGGAACAAACGGCGACAGTGAAGCTCCAGAGACAAAAAATGCAAGAGATGGAACAGTTTGGGAATAGTGGAGCTATGAATGGGCCAGCTCAAGCTCAAATGGCATTAATATCAGGAATGATGAACGGCTCAACTGCAAACAACAATTTCAGTAATCATCATCAAATTGTTGGTCGTGGAGCTATGAATGGGCCAGCTCAAGCTCAAATGGCGTTAACTTCAGGAACAATGAGCGGCTCAACTGCCAACAACTACTCCAATAATCACCATCAAATTGTTGGTCGTGGAGCTATGAATGGCTCAGCTCAAGCGGCAGCAGCTCTGACCAACTACCAAAGCATGCTTATGAGGCAAAATGCTATGAATAATCCAAACTCAAATATGGGTAAACAAGAGGGGTTCCCAAGTCAGAACCCAACCCCAAACACAAACCAGAGTCCGTCTTCTTCACCCCATCAGAGGCAGAACTTAGCAACAGGTGGATTTCCCAGCTCTCCTCAAATGCAACAACAGCAGCACACCATGAACGGTGCTCCCAACATGCTTCCACAGAATCATCCTCATCATTTGCAACAACAAGGTAACAATCAGGAGCAGCAAATACTTCATCAGCTGTTGCAGGGGATGTCTGAAAACGGAGCAAGTGTGCAGCAACAAGCCTTTTCAAGTCAAAGTGGTAGCAACAGTAATGCAGAGAGAAACACAACTGCCTCCACTGCCAACATCTCAGCAGGAGGCCGAGTTCCAAGCCGCAACAACAGTTTCAAATCAGCCTCAAACAATAACATTCATTTGTCGGAAGATATATCGATTACAGAACTATCTCGTGATTTCTCAGATGACGGCTTCTTTAACAACTGTGATATCTATGGTGGCTTGTAATATCCGAACAAAACAGAGGCATTGTTGCTTTGACTTAACACAGTGAAAGACAGTTTAGGGCTTATTCTTCTCATTTAGGTTGGTTTGGTCTTTGTATAGAAACCAAAGAGATATGAGACAGTGAAGGAATTTGTAATTTGTTTTAACTTTCGACTATCTATAGTAAATTAGTAACTTTTAGCTTCTTTATTTCCCCTCTTTTAGTGATAGTAAGATGAAATCAGAGATTATGATTTCTGCAAACACTTTCAATCAATCTTGTTCTTTTTATGCTTCTTTTTCCATAACGATCTGTTCATAGAAATCAAGTTACTCATCCTTAAACGGTTTTCAGATAGTAATATTACTAAAGTTTCCAGTGGTGACCAATAGAAGAACAGTAGGAATCTTGTCTTCCACGTATGGCCTCTTCATCGTATAATGACGAAAAACCACAACTTCCTTTATTACGAATTCACGAGCAGCTGTTCATAAAGAAACAGGTCCACGTCTCACTGATGAAAAGCTCGATCCAAGCTTTTTCAATGGCGGATACAGAGAATCGATGAAAAACAAACAACAAATCTAACAGAATGAATCAACAATTACAACAAATTTTTCTTTAAATGTTTCTAACAACTTCTTCTCCTTTGATCATAGCCATACACGTGTCTGCATCCGCCTCTTTTTCTATTAGTCAACATTTTCAAAGACTCTCTTTGACTCAAATTCTTTCACTTCACTTCACCACTTCTTTCCTATATCATCGTATGTTTATCATATTTTTTGTAGACTGGTTCTACAATTTGAAAGAAACAGATTTCCGTCTGTAAAAAGATAAACATATCCAATCAACATAGCATCCGAGAACTTAGTTCTAAAACCAAATGAAGGAGCATATACCGGATAAAAAGACTCGTACCACAAATTATGCCAATAACCAAAGAGTAACTCTTTGGTTTTGTTAATTTGGATGTATGAATAAATAGATAAGAAACATTAAAAACTTAGAGACCATAATGCACATTACCTTTTTAACATATAACTGCAAGTTTTGATGCACATATAGAAACATACATCACAAATATGCAAGGTGCTTATGGCAAGTATAAATAAGTATTACTATTTAAAAACTCCAAAAGGATAATATCAACAGATTGTTGTCTAAGTAAAAAAAAAAGAAAGAAAGAAAAACATTACTTGAAAGTGTTTGCAGAAATCATAATCTAAGATTTCATCTTTCTATCCCAAAAAGGGGGAAAAGTGAAGAAGATAAAAATTCCTATAGATGGTCGTAAGTTACAACAAATCACAAATTCCTTCATTCGTCTCATATCTCTTTGGTTGCTGTACAAAGACCAAATCAAACCTAAATGAGAAAAAATAGACCTAAACTGTCTTTCACTGTGTTAAGTCAAAGTAACAATGCCTCCGTTCTGTTGGAATATTACAAGCCACCATAGATATCGCCATTGTTAAAGAACCCGTCGTCTGAGAAATCACGAGATAGTTCTGTAACCGATATATCTTCTGACAAATGAAGGTTATTATTTGAGGCTGATTTGAAACTGTTGTTGCGGCTTGGAGCTCGGCCTCCTCCTGAGATGTTGGCAGTGGAGGCAGTTGTGTTTTTTTCTCTGTTTTTTTTTTTTTCCCCCTTTGACCTGAAAAGGCCTGTTGTTGTTGCATACTTGCTCCGTTTTCAGACATCTCCTGCAATAACTGATGAAGTATCTGCTGCTCCTGATTGTTACCTTGTGAATCTCGTGGTTGCAAATGATGAGGATGATTCTGTGGACGCATGTTGGGAACACCGTTCATGGTGAGCTGCTGTTGTTGCATTTGAGGAGAGCTGGGAAATCCACCTGTTGCTAAGTTCTGCCTCTGTTGGGATGAAGAAGACGGACTCTGGTTTGAGTTTGGGGTTGGGTTCTGACTTGGGAACCCCTCTTGTTTACCCATATTTGAGTTTGGATTATTCATAGCATTTTGCCTCATAAGCATGCTTTGGTAGTTGGTCAGAGCTGCTGCGGCTTGAGCTGAGCCATTCATAGCTCCACGACCAACAATTTGATGGTGATTATTGGAGTTGTTGTTGGCAGTTGAGCCGCTCATCGTTCCTGAAGTTAACGCCATTTGAGCTTGAGCTGGGCCATTCATAGCTCCACTGTTCCCAAACTGCTCCATCTCTTGCATTTTCTGTCTCTGGAGCTTCATTGTCGCTGTCTGTTCCAAAAGCCGTTTCAATCCGTCTGCATAAGGGACATAAGCAGATATGAAAAAGTTTTCATCAGTCAGAAACTCAATCACCGGATCAAACAGAACATATCAACAGGAGAGTTACACCAATCAGTATTATTCAAGTACAAGACAAGCCCCAGAGGGGCAACCTGGTATTGGGTCTCATTCAAGAAGAATGTTTTGGATGGGAATTGTAGACTTACCAATAGGGCCGATTTTGTGCTCGCTAGTGAAATTCATCAGATCCTTCATGCTCTTGACAACTTCAGATATCTGTCACTCGCAATGGCTCACTATTAGTACTTCTTAAGACTTCAAATACAAAAGTAACAGCTAGGAAAGGAGCTAACGAGTACCTGTAGAGTTCTGATATATCGTTTTGGATAGCCAAGATCATTCAGCGACTGCAATTCCATGAACTTGACTAGCTGCCGTCCTGCTCCCAAGACCCTGACACACAAATTAGCACCCAAAATCACATGGAGCACTGGAAAAAAATGCCAGAAGATGGACACTAAAAGAATAGTCTACATCCACCATACCGGATGTAGAAAGGCAAATCAAGAGTTAGGGATCAACTTACATGTTACTATTTGACTGTAAATCTTGCTGAGAAACTCCCTCTGACCCACTCTCTAAGATTGTGCTCTGGCATTTCTGTGCAACCTGAAGCAACTGGTTCACCTGCATGCACAATAATAAGTTTTCAACACCATTGCAGCATTTCAGAAGTAAAATTACAGACTTTAAGCTCATTCATAGGAAACCAGAAGATAAGCTCATACAGATTGTTTAGCGAAACCGGGAATTAGCTATCCTCAATTTCATAACCAAGGGTTCAAGGAAACAGAATTATACAGTCGACTACAAACGTTTTGTTAAAGTCTTAAGTTCCTAATAATTAGTGCAAGGGTCATGCCACAAGAATAGCACCTGTGGAGCAATAAGCCTGCGAAGAAGAAGCTCTTCATGACGCCGAGCACAAAACTCCCAAGACAGTATCTAGAGAGATGCAAAATCAAGAATAACTAAGCATTAGCAGGGCAACAGAAAATTGGAAGAAAGTCACAATTTCGATCCAAAGAATTGTTCTAGATACCTTCAGATCTTGAGAGAATATGATGCGAAGATGGCCCTCACGAACGACACGAAACTGCTCGTGTATAGTTTCCTGAACTGCTTTTCTATATTCTAACATCATCACTCCGTTGGAAAATCTGTTTTCTCGTGGGTGGTCAAGATATAAGAGCTCATCAATGATGCCACTCGCAAATTTGATTTCCATAAGCCTGGCAAGCACATCGAAAGTTGCCTCTGCGGATTTAACACGAAAAGATGGCAGTTTAGCTACTATTTTAACTAAACAGTTTTTAAAACAATGATCAGAGTTTAAAAATAAAAGAGAGCAATTAGCAAATGGAAGCTGCTTCATTGTGCTCAAGTTGAGGCACAGAAAAACTAGACAAGAGTGAAATTTGCAACTTTCTTACCAAATCCCTTTCCAGACTTGGTGCCGCAAAGATCACACTGCCACATATCCTGCAAACAAAATGAGAAGATCACGGACTTATCAAAAAGATATCATTGTAGCGAAACTCAGAAATATTCCAGGTGGAGTAATGTGCGTATGACTACAAACATGGTGATGCAGAACACCCATATCATAAAAGATTAAAAAACACAGAGCTAAGAAGAAACTGACCGGAGCTGCCTGTGGAAACATGCCAAGGGCATGGTGGCCAGCACTTTCGTACTGTGACAAGCACAACCTTTGCTTTGCGCGAGGTGAGAAGTATTCTGCCACAAATTTCCTCCAATAGGTAATGCAATTTCCCTACAAAAAGGGCATTAGTGATGGGACAAGTTGAATAGATGTGATGAAATAGCTAAAAGTCCAAAGATTAGAATTAGCTTACCGCAGGTCGTTGCTGCAGATGATACAAGTACATCATCAATTTCCGAGCACACACACCAACTTCATAAGGACGTACATTAGGAGGGATTTGCTGAGTGCCTTGTTGCTGTAATTGCTGTCTCAACTGCTGCTGTTGCTGAAGTTGGAGTTGGAGTCTCTGAGAAGGTGACATGGATTGAAGAACCTGCTGCTGATGCCTCAGTTTCTGCTGCTGAAGCAAAGCTTGCAACTGCTGATTCCTCCCCGTGGGGTCCTGACGCTGGATCAACTGCTGTAAAATCTGCTGCTGCAACATGTCCTCTTGCTTCACATCTAATCTGGGTTTCTTATCCACATGGGAATAATCATTTTCCCTCATAGGAACAGAACCTTGTCTTGCTTGCTGTTGCAGTTGTTGTTGTTGCTGCTGCTGAGGTAAGTGTTGCATTGAAGCCGACCCATCAAGAACCAATGAACCGGGCATGTTAACGCTATTCGAAGAAAAAGACATTGGCGATGTTGGGATACGCATATTATTATTGATGCTACTGCTCCTCTGCATAGTTAGAGCTTCTGGACCAACAGCATCAGTAAATGAGATACTTGATTCGGTAGCTCCTGAGACCGCTGCTCTGTTCATACCCCTAAAGAGAGCAGACACAGATTCAAGGACGGATTCAGAGGAATGAAAAGCTTGAAACTTGAAACCGAACAACAGAATCTCTGAGCCAATAACAAATCCAAAGTGATCCTAAGCGGATGCGCTCTATTATCACCGATCAAACTGAGATAATTGATACAAGAATTACAAGGATTCAGATGGTTTTCAAAGGCTGAGCACAACAAAGAAGATGGGAATGTGAATTCTTCAATACACAGGAAAAGCCCTAATTATCAATAGAGCAAATTTGAACTCGTTTCAGCATCGTATATATATATAGACAATCTCAAAGTAATAAACTTACCAACAAAAACTTCGAATCGAATCGGCAACTCAAAATCAAAACCCAGAAACTGTCAACGAAATCGACTTCGAATCGCACGAATCCCAAAATCAGAAAATTTTGAAGAAACCCAGTAGAGAGGGATTAAAGCTTACTGCCGCATTTTAGAAAAAAATATCGGCAAAACTTGGAAAAAAATAAAAGGTTTTTTATTTGTGAAAAATATTTACGCAAACATAACAAAATCTAACTCAAATCAAAATAAAATATACAGCACTTAAATAGTCAAAAACCAGGGACAGTAAGTCAGTGACAAAATCCACAAGAATTTAGAGAAAATTCATGAAACAAAATATATAACATTAAATTATGAAAGACAAAAATTCATGAACCTTATATCCTTTTCACAAATTGAGACCTAGTTGAGGGAAAGAAAAAAAAAAACTTGATTTATTAATTAAAATAGCCCAAAATCTTTGACTGGAAATATACATATAGAACCGGGAATAACCGACTACACCGGTCAACTAACCAAGCTTCACCGACCTCGTGGATCAAACGACACCGACACGTGCTGATGTGGTAATAGATCTCGTGGTAGAAGTGGGACCATAGTACGTGGTATTATATGAATCGTTCGATCCTGCGTGCTACAGCGAAATATTTTTTTTTAAACAGCACAACCAGATGTAAATCTGCTAGCACAAACAAAGATAGTGGCAACATTACAAGAGGGAAGATAAACAATTTTATTGAGATTTTGAAAATAACAGGATGAATTTTAACGGTATTTTAATAAGAAATGATGTAACAATTTTAACGGTATATGTTAAAATTTTTAATATTAAATTATATTTAATCAACTTGTGTTCATCATTTTTGGCTAAAAATATTGCAACATTTTTTTCCAAATCATCAAAAAATATTTGACAGGCTAAAATTGTTTTGTTGCAATTATATAGAAAAAATATAGATATATAGATAATTGCCATATAATATTTTATGAGAAAAAAATCTTAATTAGTGTATGTTTTTGTTTTTTTTGGATAAAACTTAGTTAGTGTATGTTAAGAAAAACAATACTCATATCTTCCACCTAAATATTTATTTGGAAAAGTAAATGTTTCCTTTTTATTACCATTATTGTGAGGAAAAAATCTCCCTAAGAAAAAACTAGTGTTGGTCATCATTTTTCTTTAGTTTTTTTTCTATGTTTTAGGATATTTTAGAAAAGGTAAAATTTGTATAAGGCATATATTGATATATACACATATGTTTTATAGATTATTTTAGTGATGATATATATGTTAAATATATTTTAAAACTTACATATTTCCAACAAATATAATAAAAACTAAAATGGTTCACAAGTTCAAACTGGATGTACAGAGTCTAGCTAGAGATATTATGTCAAAGAAATAGAGTCACACATTTTATGCTAGAATATACGTCTTATAATTTAAAAGGCATGGAATGTAAGAAAAAGAACAAAGAAAACAATTCCTTAATACATAAAAGTCGAGTCACGCACAAATTTTATGAATTTGGTTTTATTACATTCCATTAATGCCCGAACAAATGTATGTTATGGATCAAAGCTCTGCCGGAGCATTCAAATTATATATGGTTATCCAACCAACCAACACTCGAAGTTATAAAGAGACAGAAAGATAGTGTCTCCTTCGGAATCTCTGTTGTTCTAGATTTATTTCCATTTCCAGCTCTGAAAAAGTTAATAATATTACCAATTTGTTTTTGTTTTTTCTTTGGTCAATTTGTGGGATACTGACAAGATACAATTAGACATCCAAAATTGTGTAACCTCTGCCTTTCGTCACTGATTCAAGCGTTACAAAGTTGTTTTAGATTCGTTTCCAACTTTGAACAAGTTTAGAGAGTCTCGCAACCAAAACTCAAACTTAAAGAGATAAAAGATAGTGCCTCCTTTGAAATCTTCGCCTTCCATCATTGGTTCAAGCGGCTAAGTATGTTGTCTTAGATTTGTTTCCAGCTATGAAGAAGTTAATATTACCCTTTTCTTTTTCTTTTCCCGTTTGTCAATTCGTTGGATACTGACAATCAGATCTATGTTTTGTTTAGAGAAAGAAGATTAAGGTACTCGTTTTGTTAGTTTTTTTGCGTGTTTAGCCCTCTTCTTTTGGAGGTCGCTAGCGACAACCATGACAACAACAAATTGTTCATTTTTTCATCTTTTCTAGTTGCTGTATTTATTTTTTCCAGTCGTTGTATTTCTGTTTCTTCTTCAAACTTTAAGTCGATGTTGTTGGTGGATTATTTGGCAATCAATTTGATCGATGCGGTACTAGCATTATGCAATGTTCGGGTTGTTGCAGAGAGGAAAAATGAATGGAAAAGGGGTTAACATTGGTGTTACGTTTGGTGATGATGAACAAGAAGGTGCAAGAACAAGGAGAAACTATAGGCACACTACTGAACAGATTCAAGAGCTTGAAAAGTTTGTTTAATTTCCTTATTTCATCATGCAATAATCCCTATTAATTGTTTGATTTTCAGTTTGAGGTATCTATTTCTTTGCTTTAATGTTTTTTTCTTTTCTTTTTCTAAATTTAGTTTCTACAAGCGTTGTCCTCTTCCTAATGAGGATCAGAGGTTTGAATTGGGGCAAAGGCTCAACATGGAGCCAAAAAAAATAAAATTTTGGTTCCAAAACAAGAGAAACAAAGCAAAGGTACAAAACAAATAAAATATGTATTCTATATGGCATTCTAGAGAATTTCTACAGTATGTATTCAAGTGATTGTCTTTTTTTACATTGAGCCGTATTATATACCATTATTAGAGTTGATAGAGCTGGTTTGTTATTGGTTTAATGTTTTGTGTATAGTTTGGTTATCAACTCTGGTTTAAACTTGCAACTATGTTATTGGTGAAGCTTGGGTTTTGTACAACTTTTACAACTGAATGAAGATATTTTACCATGCATTAATTCTTAGAGAATCTAATACATTTCTCTGCCTCATTTTAATATATATACAGTATATTAATAATGCTCCGTAGAGAACATGTAGTTAGAGTGACAAAAAACAAAAAAAAAGCAAAAGATATGTAGTGTATTGGTTTGTGCTAGTACGGTCATCAACTCATTATGTCAAAATCCAAATTTCAAACCCAATTGAATACATGTTGTTCACAAAATAATATACATATATGTCCATTTGTATGTTAAATATTATTTTGTTATTTTGCTGTGAGGTTATGTGAGATTTATCACTTCCCACACATCATCAAACCCGACCTTGATTATGGTATAGGATTGAGCTGAAAGGTGTGTTCTTTTGTTAGCAGATGCAAATGGAGCGAGGTGAGAATAGAGCTCTCACAGAAGAGCATAACAGATTGCGAGGATATCAAGAACAACTCAAACATGCAATGTTACGTAGTTCATGCATCAGCTGTCAACAGCCAACTAATACGGGAGATGTTGACTATGAGGTGCAAAAACTTATAGTTGAGAATACTATATTGAAGCGGGAGGTAAACCAGTTTGAAAATTGCCTTGGCAGTCCCATGCAATTCCCGGTTAGTCCACCCCAGGTGCTGCCTTCTTCTTCCTCTTTAAGGATCTCTAATGCATCACCAGAACCTAATTTGGGTGGTGGAACCACCACCATGAACGAGACGTCGATGTTCTTGGAGGTAGCCTCTGTGGCAATGAAGGAGTTGAGAATGCTAGGGAAAATGGACTGTCCATTTTGGACAACAAACTCAATCTCCAAGAAAGAGTCACTCAACTACGAAGAGTTTAGGAGTGCTTTCAACGTAAGCATAAAACCTCCTGGGTATGTTATGGAGGCTTCTAGGGAAATGGGTTTGGTCTTCATGTCTACCTTGGCTTTGGTCAAAACTCTTATAGACACGGTAATAATCTATGACCACTCATTTAGGAACAAACGTGCAAATATCTTTGAAATTTTCATCTTAAATTTCTAGACATGTTGCAAATTTTTGATAGTTTATCATTTTTTTTTTTATAGGAGAAGTGGGTCGATGTGTTTGCGTCTATTGTGTCTGTTGCATCAGTCCATAAAGTGATACATACCGGTTCTGGTCCAACCAGAAGTGGCTCACTCCTAGAGGTATATATGTTTTTTTCTATATATAATGACGCCAGGACCGGTCCAAACATTTTCACGACCCTAAGCGAAAAACAATCAATACGACTATATTTGGTAACAAAAATTTTGTTTTTAAAAAGGATAACTATTACAAATTTCTAATTGCATTATCAAATATAGATATACAATTTAATTGTCACAAATTTTAAACATATAATAACACTATAAATATCATCTTATAAAATTATATTATATAGTATTAAGAATTAATTACATAACTAATATTTGTATTTTTTTGTTTAAATTGTCTCTAACTTACACCTAATTAAAAGATAAAATGGTGAACTCACGCGCGTGATCATTTTAAAGAATGTATGCCTCAAAATTTGAAACCTAAAACAATCTTGAAAAAAATATAAAAAATAGATAAACATTTACAAAGAAAATGATAAACAGTACACTATAAGATGGATGAATTAATGTCCACATCTCAAAATTACGTAGGAATAATTTATGCATTATGAATGGACCCTAAGCAGCCGCTTACCTTGCTTATGCCAAGGGCCGGCACTGAATGACGCTCAAACTTTTTAAATTGGTGACCTTATATTTGGACAGATTCAAGCAGAATATCAAATTATTTCTCCGTTGGTACCAAAGAGAAAAGCCAAGTTTCTTAGGTACTGCAAAGAACTCAGACGAGGCTTATGGGTGATCGTAGACGTCACTCCTACTCAAGAAAAACTGCCCTATGGTGGTTGCAGCCGGCTACCCTCAGGCCTTATCATAGAAGACATGGCCAATGGTTACTCCAAGGTTACTTCTAAATCCTATTCTTTTAACCTCAATGATAGCTTTGGTAACACATTTATATAGCTTAGCTCAATATTCATATGCTTTGTCAAATTTTCATGAGCTTTTGACTCAAAATGAATTCGAGATAAGTGGAGAGCCACATGTACTTTATATATTTAGTAAATCACTTCTTATTTAAAATGTTAAGTTCGTTGAACCGGTTTGGAGTTACGAGGTACTGTACCATGTTAAGAACTATGAGTTTGCCAACTCAAAAGAAATTAACAAAAAATGTATTAGCCAAGCTTCTTTATACTATTAATTCACTTACATCATTTTTTAGTTTTTCTGTGAGGCGCTCATTAGTCCAAAGACTAGAACGGTTTAACAAATATATAGAGATTTGATTTGAACAGGTTACATGGATTGAGCAAGCAGGATATGAGGAGAGTCACACCCAGCAACTCTGCCGTCGTATGATTGGTTCTGGCGGGCTAGGCGCAAAGAGATGGCTCACGACACTTGAGAGATACAGCGAAGCCATGTCCACTTTTTCATGTATCAACATGGCTCAAATTTACCCAGGTGACTCTAATTTAAAATACTCTTTTGCATGTTGTTTCTTTTGTCAAGGAAAATACTAGTTAAAACTGAATTTGGTGTTCTAGAAAGTATTTGATACAAGTAAGTAGATTGATTTGTAGAATAAGTATCATTTACCACTATTTTTAGTAACAATTCGGATCTTGACCATCTTTGGACTAGCCTTGATTGTTATATATGTCATTGATGTAGGATTGTCATCAAAGGGTGCAAGTGAAATAGTGAGGCTAGCGCAGCGAATGGTTCTCAAATACTACACAGGTATCAACGGTTCTTCGTTGGTCAAGTGGGAGAGAATTGAAGCACAAAACATAAAACTAATGATCCGAAGGAACGTGAATGAGCCTGGTGAGCACACTGGGATTGTGCTGAGTGCATCCACTTCCCATTGGTTTACAGTGAGGCAGCAAAAACTTTTTGATTTCCTTACCAACCCGAGTTTCAGAAACAAGTGGGATGTCTTGGCACACAATACTTCCATGGAAAGAACAATCCACATTCAAAAAGCAAAACGCCATGGAAACTACATCTCTCTTCTTAGAAACCTTGTGAGTTTTCCAAACAGAATCAGACAAAAACATTTTTGTTGAGTTTTAGTCTATGTTTTCCATTTATTTCTTTTGTGATACAGGAGAATGGTATGCTAGTTCTGCAAGAGATTTGGAATGATGCATCAGGTGCATTGGTGGTGTACGCACCACTGGAAACCAATTTGGTTGAGGAGGTTATGAGAGGTGAAAATGCAGATAATGTCCAGATTCTTCCTTGTGGATTCTCGATATTTCCAGACAAAGAGACTGGTGCAGGATGTTTACTGACACTTGGACTTCAGTTCTTGGTTAATAGTAACCCAACTGCACAGCTCACTCAACGTTATGTCAAACTTGTCGAGGAACTCATGGCTACCACCATTAGCAGGATCAAAACCTCTTTGGTCGTACAAATATAGACATTAACTTTGTTTCTGTTGTTTGGTATTCAGTTCTGACATTGGCTGCTGCCTTTAGCGTTCTTTTCCAGTCAAGAGACTCCTCCGGAGAAAGTTTATGTGTGTTTTTAATTTGCATTTGAAGGATATTTGTGTTTTTTTTTGTTCTGATTTCTTCACAAAGTGTTACAAACCAGAATAAAAATAGAAAGTTAGAATTTCTGTATAATCCAGAATAAAAGGGTAGTGACAATTTGTTCATTCTGAGTATTGAATCAGCAAGAGGACGAACAAGACTTTTTCGGTGATATCGCATCCGCAGCATCATCAGCTGTTTCTCTATCCAAGTCTTTAGCACTGGGAGTTTTTTCTGAGATTGTTGCCTCAGGTTTACCCTTTTTGGCACCATCATCCACTTCTGCATCTTCACCATAGAAAGACCCAGACGATCTCAGCTCCTTAACCATTCGAAACTCGTCATAGTGTGCGCGTCTATGTTCATTGAAACTTTCATTTTTCTCACTCTCAGAATCTGCAGTGCACAAAAACAGAGATGAAGATATGACCTGATGAAACTATGAATCACTGTTTATTTGGTTTTTGCTATAAACCTTCATTTTCATCCATTGGATCTGCCTCGTCCTCTGACGAGCTCCAGCCACCAGAATCGGATATCTGGCTGGAAGAAGCTACAGCATTCAAAATATTCCTTAGTTCTTCCGCACTATGCATTTCATCAACACAGTTGTCAAACGATCTTCCTCTAGGAGACACAGAACCTGATAAAACCAACCCCGAAAGAAAAAAATAAAAACTTTGTTCAGGGTCTAGCAATAGCAAGAGTCACGCTCCCACTAGACTGACAACAATGCAAATCAACCAACAAAAGAGCAAAAAAACAGCTAGACTAGGGTGAAATAAATCATAATGTAGGTTCTGTTGTGTTATTTTTTGTTCACTGCATAGATGGTGTTTTCTTACATGCCAGGATGCTAGAAGCATATATATAGGCAAAAGAGATAAATGGACAAACCATCATCATCAATCATCGGGTGATACGGTGTCTTTGGTTCCGTAATCTTCTGCCTTACAGGCTTGTTGGATTCAATTTCCTCTATATTAGCTTCATTCCATTGTACACGTCCTCTGCCAGAGGAATGAACATATAAGTGTTGCTAATACACCTAAAATAAACGTAAAGCCTGAACTTTACATAGTAAACATCCTAAGACAAACTACAACTTCATCATCTAAATGCCGTTGTCATTGTCCAGAAGCCAATACATGAGTCTTGAACCAAGACAAAAGTAAAAGATTCTTCTACTCTTACTATTCACTATTCTGTTGGAAAAGCGAAATCCATGAACAGTATGAAAAAGTTCTCTCTCTTCCATTTTTTTGTTTTTCCATGAAGATTCCTTCAAAGGTACATATTTACAAGGATTTTAGGTGAAGATTCAGCTCTCCAAAAAGATAATTACAGATTAATAATGGCTTTCATATAAATTTAATATTCATCCCTGGTGCAGATCATGCTTTAGTCTATCAGGTGAAAAGTGCAATCCAGAATTCTAACAAAATGTCTAACTACTAGACACACAAGCTGAAAGGAAACAGGGAGAAGGAGATACATACTTCATCTTGAGCTGAGTATATTCTCTTTCAAGCTGACCCAAGCGAAATATTATAGCTCACCTGACTGCAACATTACAGAAAAACTCAGCTTATGAAATGTTCTGAAACCCTTCCAAAACGAATTTGTGGAACCTAAAGATAGATTCAATCAATGTTTGGAACAACCAAGAAGAAACAAATTACTCAGCAAGCAAATTCTATGGAATTCTTCAAATACAAGCAAAAAAAAAAAGTCGTAAATAGTAAGATTATAACGAGAGACACAAAACACAATCCATATGCAACGAGAACCTCAAAGATACTAGAGGCAACGGTCTACAAATATATGCTCCATTGACATCAATACACAGAGAAATTGTTTTCAAAAACCAAAAAGACAAATAATAATCCCTACAGATATCGAAAATCCGACCAAATCCAAATATATTCATATTACCCTATCTAAGATGAGAACATCGGAACGATAAACTTGTCGTACCTCTACGATTCGGATCCTTTTCTTGCTTCCAGAAATTATTTCTTGACCTGTTTTTTTACTTTGGTGCTGCAAAATGGAATTTTTCAAAAAAGCCGTCCGTGTATTTGACTTTGACCAAAATAGATTCTAGAGCCACGTGCTATATTATAATCCGTTGACTGGATCGTATACGTTCTGCAAAGTAAGGTTACTTCTGGAAAATTTCTCAACTGTACATACTCATAATTTATCACCAGAAAGGCAGAAACAATGCAGAGTCGATTAATTATGGACAAAAGCAATACAAAAAGTTGCACTGCAAGATTACAACACCAGATTAGTATTCAGAAAAATTTATCAGCGTACCTCTAACTCTGTTTTCTTGTTACTACTACACATAACTTATCCCAATTAGTAGACAACTACTTGCCTGCATATGATCAAAACCTTGCATTTGCTAAAATGTTGGATTAAATAATGATAAAAGTGGATTTAGTTTGCTGTTGCGAAACTTGCTACTGATTCTTCTGCAATCTTCCAAGCACAATTTAGAAACTCAAATGCTTTTGAAGGGTCCTCTTCAGATAGAGCAAATTTCAGGTCTGCAAAGAAGTCATCTAAAGCAGAGATAGATTCTTCTGAATCTTCTTGTCCTTTTGCTTCTCCGGGTGATTCAATGCATGTATTTCTCTCTCTTGCACGTACCTCAGCTTCTAAATTTGCAGCCATGGAAATGGCTCGACGTATACACGATGGAGGTATCTACAGGCAAGCATAGATATGAGATCAGCTTCATGAGTCGACCAGTACTAGCCATATTTCAGTAACTGGGCAAGTTCTTTAAGGCCTTTAGAATGACCTACCTATGATCATTCTGCATGTCGATCTAAACTTGAGTATGAGAAAAGAGTGGGTGAGTTTACCTGGGCAAGTTGAGCAACCTTAAAACCAAAGCTCCTACTGCAAAGACCACGAACAAGTTTATATAGGTAGGTCACATCATCATGATTAGAATCCCCTTTATCCTTCTGCGATGTCAGATATGAGACATGGTATGTCCCAACAGAACCCGAAAATCCGTTACTGATTTCTGCTATTTCAGGGTAATGTGTGACAAAAAGAACCAAACATCTCTTTTCTGCTAGGAGATGTTGTAATGTTGCATAGGCAATGGCTACACCATCGTGTGTGCTAGTGCCTCGTCCAAGCTCATCTAGAATAACAAGCGAACGAGAAGAACAGGTTCTGATTATATGTGATGCTTCACTTAATTCTTCTAGAAAGGTACTTCGGCCATGCTGGATACTGTCTGAAGCACCCATCCGAGTGAAAACACTATCAAGAACATGCAGCTTGGCGAATGAAGCTGGTACAAAGGAACCAACCTGGGAAACCAAAGGGGATAAGTAAGCATTAAACATATGTTGACAGAGCATAAGCTTATACTGCTAATGTCTATGTTACCTGAGCCATTATGGTAATTAAAGCAACTTGACGGATATAGCAGCTCTTTCCTCCCATGTTAGGTCCCGTGATAATTTGGCAATATTCCCCTTCTGCATGCAAACTTGTGTCATTTGGGACGAAGTTATCTCGTAATATAGTCTCCAATACCTGAGAAATTTTGAAAACGAGATGAACTATATATTTCCAACTTAATTAGAAATAGAAAGAAAAAGAAAAAGAAGCGAGCACAGATGCATACAGGATGACGACCAGACTGTATGTTTATCTCAACTGGTTCACAGTCATCCACAAATACAGGACGGACATAGTTCTGCAGAGGGAAAAATTTGAAGCCGAAAGTTAAGAATTGAAACAAGTACATTTGTTGTGGTTTGTTCCTTCTTTGTACCTTGTTTCTGGATAGAGTGGCGAGGGAGTACAAACAGTCCAGCGCAGCAAGAGCTTGAACGGCGGCCCGGAAATCTGTATAGTATCTACTGAAACTCTTGAGGAAACTATCCCACGAAGCTCGGTTCACAATGGTCAGCTGTTCAGTTGCTAGAGCTAGCTCATCCAACCCAGCTACTATTTCTGGGGGATGATATCGATTAGTCTTTTTGGTGCTATTTACTTTCACCCAATTCATAGGGGCCTTGGCATCAACTGGCAGCTGTAAAAAGTTATATTTTCAGATCAGAAATAAAGGTCTACAACTTTCAAAGATAGTATTATACTTGGTATAAAAGAAGATATTAGGTTCAATAACTGTGAATATATATGTGCATTAGAAAGAAAGTGAGAACAGTAAGCACAAAAAGCAAACCAATACACTTATTCTCCTCCCGATACATAACGATACTTTTTAAGCATCCATTTAGGTGCAATTTCAAAAGGAATCAAGAAAGCTGCACTCTTGCGGTACGAAAGCATCATCTAATAAATTATGAGTTTCTCGAGAGGGTACCTCTATCAAATGTGTGATTCCGGACACATGAAGAAATTCCAAATTTCGAATTGCAAGCTTCTATCGATATGAAGCTATCGAGGAATCCAGCTTTTCCCTGACAACTAAAACTGCTTGGCGAGCTTCAGTAAGTGTGCATAGTAAATGACACAATTAAAATCGCCACTAAAAAACTGATTATGAAAAGCAAATCAAGGTTAAGAAGCTGTGTGATGCACAAAAGTTAAAACATAACATGAAGAGAGCAACGTAAATAATATCAATTTCTAGATAAGATACGAACCTCAGGAAATTGGTTGCTGGAAGAGATTAGTATGTCGAGCAAGTCTCCTTGACCAGCCCCTTCCTTATTCAGGGCAGAGAGAAGTTTTGCGGCATTGTCAACCACACCAGGGGATGAAACAACAGAAATCAATTTTCTCAAAAGAGAAGACTGCACCGTAGCGGATTGCATACTCCTCATTTCACAGTCTTGCTCTATGCCAAGCCGCTGAAGTTGCTTCCCCGCAAGTAAAATAGCTTCCATAACTGCGATGAACTTTTCATCCAAAAAGTTAAGACTCAGGCCTCCGATGAGGAAGAGCAGTAAAGCAAGAACTACTTAAGAGAAATAAGAGTGGGAGGCAAAACTCGTATAATTCTTCAATATTTCCTGCTCTACCCTTTGTTCCTTTTTCCTAACCAAGATCACTAAGAATTGGCGTATTGAAGTTTACAGCTTTACATATGACTTATCTATAAAATGAATATCATCGTGAGAAAAGAAGACAGGATACTCATCTGTCAGAGGCTATTACTATGAGTTGAACTAACTTCAGTCAACACAGACACATATATAAGAGGGCAAAGTACAGGCCAACCTCTGTGGCTTTAGCAGTTCGATGAAAGATTCTTGTTATTCCACGTTGAATATCAGATGATCTAGCCAAAGCTGTCAAGACTGAGGAGAGCACGAGATAAAACTCAGGTGATACAACTGTTCTCTCAGAACTTTCTTCATCCAACTCATCGCTGATCTGGGAAGAACTATGAGATCCCATGCATGCAGCAATCTCAGAAACAGCATCAAGGCGAGCAGATATCATATTTCTATCGCAAAGAGGATGAGTCACCTGTTAAAATGAAAATGCCCACAAATCATGATAAAGATCCTTTTAAAAATTTCCCTACCACTTAACAAAAAGTCCATGAAGATTCTCAGGGGTAAGTATAGAAATCTATGTTCCTCTTAGAACTGAATAATATCAGTAAATTCTTATTTATTTATATTGTAAGACGACAATGTGGTACATCCTTCGACAGCAATGACTTACTGCATCTTTAAAACTCCAAACACCAAAGAGTTGAAACAAGACCAAATATAAAAAGCCCTTATGCAAAAAAGCTAAAAGAAGAAAAGAACATGTGTCTTACCCAGTGTCTAAGAAGTCTGGAACCATATACTGTAAGAGCGTGATTCATATTATGGAACAAGGACCCAGATTCTGACCCATCTGCATTATTTCTCAGAACCTGAAAATAGATACAATTAATTTTAAGATTAGGACACTTAGAATTGGCTGAAGTTTTAATATTCACTGAACATCACATTGAACATGCCAACTAAAGCAGAAAGCACCTCCAATTGTTGCAGTGTATTAGCTGAGAGATTCATCTCTGTGCTGCTTGACAAAGCGCGAAATGAAGCCCCCTGGTAAAGGATCCTTTCAAATCCAAACTGTTTGAGATGGCAAACTGTCAGGCCGAGGGCTTGAACAGTCAGACGTGGCATGTTCATAATTGTCTGCACCATCAACAGAGGAACAAATTAGCAGGAATAAATAGGGGAAGAAAAAAACTCTTCTTGAAAAAACTAGATGTGTTCATTTAAATCTTGCTTTAACAAAGCATCATCAAGATGAAACAAGGCGAAAGTTTTTAGGAAATCAAATGCCATACATGAACTGCCAAGCAAGACATTCCTTCTCCGCAGTGACCTCATTTCTTGCATTGAGATCTTCACATAATGAAATAACCTCATCTACTGCACTACCATTGCGGAAGCTATCCAGTGGGGCACGTTCCACTCGAACGTTTGAAGTAGGTCCAGCATATGCCACCAAAAACTGCCAAAAAAGATACCAAACGAACATCTACCAGTATAATTTGTGTGCACATCGACCAAGAATAAAATCTCTAGTCTTCTAAACTAATCTATATAGTAATAGTAATTAACATAGAGACACAGGTTTTAGTGTCAAACAGCTTATCAAGAAGGATTCAAACTAATTGAGAAGCTAAACCGTTCAAAATTAATCAGCAATGCTTGAACTAATAACATTTACTCATACACAGACAAAAATGTACCTTTTCAGTTTGCTGTGAAAGAGGCTGGCCAAGCAACAGCTCAGCTGGAGACAAGCTCAAAATCACAGCCTCTAATCCACTCCTCATGAAATTATCATTAAACTCTCCATAAACAACTTCACCAGTTGAAATCTCAACGCCAACAACCCCAACTTTAACATCAAAACTCATTTCAATACCACAACCTAATGTTTCCGTATTAACTATCTCATCAACAACACAAACCAAAAAATTACTCTGTGCACCAAAACCTTCTTCACCAGCACAACCACCACTTATATCCTCAGCCGCTTCAAGCGTAGCTTTAGTGTATAAAGCCGATAGTCCCCTGAAAAAAGGGCCGGACCGGTTTGAACCGTGAGACTTAATGGCTGCAGTTTCAGTCTGCTTCACCACTCCAATCTTGTACCCTGCATTCACTAGTCTTCTCACATGAAAATTCAATCGAAATGTCGGTATGCTCGCCGTCATGAAACTGTGATCCATATGAGCGTAAATACCCAACACGCGAGCTGCGACCTCCGCGTCGTCTCCAAAGAATCTATACCTGTAACCAACTTCCACCATCAAAACCACATCCGGATACTTGCTCTTTAGCTCCACCACCTGCTGTTCCAATGGCGTGTACTTCCTCGATGATGATGTTTCCGGAACAGACTCCTCCGGTGAAGGTTCCAGAAATCTACGGAGAAACCTTTGGTGTAAATTGGGATCGGGTATGGGGTTTTGAGTGTGAGGAGATAGTTTAGGCTTTTTGGGTGATACGGCGGCGAGGTGTTCGGAGAGAAGCTTACGCTTTGACGGAGAGAAGGAGACAGTGGCGGATATCTTCGGTGGCGGTGTTGATGATTCGGCTACTGGATTCGGTTCATGAGTCGGCGGTGGTGGTAAGGGTTTGGGTTTGGGAGCGAAGAATCGAGAAATTGTCTGCTGCTTTTGCTTGATCATAATTGATTCTTCGTGTTCTCCTCCGTTTGTAACAGTAAGAGAAACGGGAGGTCGTGGCTATGGCGAACTTGGTTATCAATTTTCGCGCGCTTTCTTAGGATGCTGCTTCATGCTAGCAATCCACTCTAGTACTGAACCGCTCAACTATTAACAAAGTGACAAAAGGTTCGTGGCGGTTCTAATGGGCCGGGCCTTTATTATGGGCCAAAACTATAAAATATTAAATGCGTCTATCGGGCCATCGGTCGTGTGATTCGAGAAGTTGTAGAGACGGTGTCATATAATTTCTCCGTCGAGATCGCGCAACTTTTGCCGTCGCCGCCGCCGACCGATATATTGAAACTGAGAGAGAGACACACACAAGTTCCGACATTATTTGTCTGAGTGAAATCGGAAGAGCGAGAGAGAGATGGCTATGTCTCAGGTGGTGAATACGTATCCGCTATCCAACTACAGCTTCGGAACTAAGGAACCTAAGCTGGAAAAAGATACCTCCGTCGCCGACCGACTCGCTCGTATGAAAATCAAGTACGGTTCCTTTCTCCCTTATCGTGTTCTTTCTTTGTTTTCTCTTTTCTTCTCGTAGCTACTGCTAGAGAAGATGCCAGAATTTTTTTTTTTAAACCCTAGAAAGATCCGGCCTTTACATGCTGAGAACATGATCTTGCTGTTTTGGTAATTGATTTGAGAGAATTAGACGTCTTTCTTCTTATTTGCGTTCAAGCAGCTGCTGAATTTGCTAGCTTCTCCGTAAATTGTTTAGGGAAAAACTCATTGCCAGCTAAACAAATCAGCTGGGTTATCTTGAGCTCCGTTTAATTCGTTGTTATTTGACATGAATCTGCATACTTTCATATTAGGATTTACAGCTGATCAACTTAGATTCGTCTTTTAGATGGTTGGGTGGTTTGATTTCCTTTATTATCTGGGTTTTGGCTCGTTTAGGCATATTGTTATGCTCTTTTTGGCCATTCTACACTACTAGTCGATATCAAAACTTGAGCTTGAAACATATATTGTTAGAAGAACATCTAAGAAAGATCTGTTTTAGTGAACAAAAAACAGCTATAGACTAGTCGACTTTCCAGTGTTTTATTTGAGAGGGTAATGGCTGCACTGTACATGTTATACAACGGTTTTATTTTGTTCAAAGTCTCATGCTTTTGCATAGATAAATGAAGTCTGGAACTCTATATTTGTAACTTAAGACATCCTTGGAGTCTGTTGACTGAGTGTATCTCTTTTTTGTTTTCTTAATGGTGTGTTGCAGGTATATGAAAGAGGGCATGAGGACTAGCGTTGAAGGGATTTTGCTGGTATGTAATTTCAATCCCTCTATGCTTGTTATCTAACGTGCCTGTAGTTTTTCTCTATGTTGTTTAACCGCACGCTGTCTTAAAATCGGCGGAACAGCTATTTGGTTCCTGAATTGTCATATACATAATGACACTGAAGTGTCAACTTATTTGTAGTTTATCTTGGCGTTCTATGTATATATGCATTCTCTACCCAATGTATCACTTAAAACGTGGCATTAGTATAAAAACTGTGTGATATTTGACTGGAGTCATCTACTTACTTTTCTAGTTGCCATCTCTAACTCAATTTTGAATTCTTTGAGTAACCTTATATTCAGAAGATCTAATCACATAAATGGATTAATCTGCCTAAAAAAAGTCTCAAGCTTTATGGATAATGAGCTTTTAGTACAAGTGCACTTAATAAATTCATACAAATGAACTTTTAGTAAGCTTAAGGTATTGTACGATGCCATATCGCAGGCATATTTGATGCTTGTTGTTGTTTTGTTTCTTCCATTGTTTGTATGCATCCTTGCCCTTCTAAGCTTTCATTTTTTCCCATGGAGTTTCATATTCACACCCTCATCTCTTGACATTGTCTTGCAAAACATAAGATGTTAGTTTGACTTCCTAAAGGTCAATCTTGTAAACCTATATAACCCACAACTACATGTATTTCGTTGGTCATAAGTTAAGCAAATAATTTGTGTTGAAGTCTAGATACATAACCACATAATTTGATTTGACATTAGTTGATACCTTATGCTGGTCAACCTTTCAGGTACAAGAACACAACCATCCTCATATACTTCTCCTGCAAATTGGTAACACATTCTGCAAACTTCCAGGTGGACGTTTGAAGCCTGGAGAAAATGGTATACATCGACCTGACGTTAGTAATACTTTCTATACTGTTATGATCTTCTTGGTTAATTCATTTTTGGATGTACTCCGTTGTGTCTGCAGAAGTTGAAGGCCTGAAAAGAAAGTTGACCAGCAAGCTTGGAGGCAATTCAGCTGCTCTTGTACCTGACTGGAAGGTACTATCCTGGTTTCCTCTCTCTATTTCTTTGACTGATACTGATCAGATATTTTAGGTATAGATAGATGCCTTAAAAAAACTAGGTCGGTGTGGCATGTGCTTGCTCTTAATGCAAACGAGAAGCAACTCAATATAGAAATCTTTTGGTTATTACACTTAGCATACGAGAAATGAGAGATTCATACAAGGAAATAAAGATAGTTCTAGTGTCTTTGCTAGAGAATCATATGCTTATTACATGAAGAAAGAAGACTTTTCCATGAGTCCACACATATCTGATTGAGTTATGTATTTAGCTCTGTCCCTGATCCATTGGTTGCTCTATGCTTCTTTTCCCTTTCAACAGATAGGAGAATGTGTTGCGACATGGTGGCGTCCAAACTTTGAGACCATGATGTACCCGTATTGCCCTCCTCACATCACGAAACCAAAGGTAGTAAAAAAAGAAAAAAGACAAAACACAATGTAGCTTCTCAACGTTCCTCTTTACTCTTCTCCTTATATATCTTCTCTTTGTGGAATGACAGGAATGCAAGAGACTCTTCATTGTTCACTTGTCTGAGAAAGAGTACTTTGCTGTGCCCAAAAACTTGAAACTCTTGGCCGTTCCTTTGTTCGAACTCTATGACAACGTTCAGGTTTTGCATTTTTTTTGCCATCTACATATATATCCAGATGCTAAGAACCTTTTGGAAAATAGGTTTTACCCCAAACTTCTAACTGTATTATTTTCGTGGAACAGAGATATGGACCGGTTATATCGACCATTCCTCAACAGCTATCCAGATTCCATTTCAATATGATTGGTTCATGATTATTCTACTCGGTGTTCAAGAACAAGAAACCTGTCAGATGGTATGTTACTTAGGTACGGGGAGAGAGCTGTAGCTACCTAAGGGATGATGAGTGTGGGTTTTTACATTATAGACTTGTTGTGTTTTTATGTAGGACTAGTTCAAAGTTTCAGCACTAAACAAAAACAAGAATATTGAATCTCATTTCTATAAGTACTTGTCATTATTTGACTAACCGTAAAACATGTGTTTAGTGCCTATGTATGAAACACAAACTAGCCCATGTTGGATCAGTCACCCTTTCTTTATGTTTCAGTCTACGAAATACAAATATCTAAAAAAGACTAATGTATTATCATATTTCTTTACCATTTCACAATTTGAAGTTGATAACAACTTGAAAAAATTCTCGGATGTCCTAAACATTGTTAGGTCATTATAACATCAGTCGTTTGATGAAAGAGTCGTTTTAATAGACTTATTAATCGTGTTTCATTGGCGAATTTGTTTGACGGCAAATTATATTATTGTTTCCCACTTTCCCTGTCAATTTTCTCAACTCATTGTTTTCCACAGGGCTAATAGAGCCAAACAAAAAAAAACAAAATCAGAGTATTTTAAAATTTGAGACAGCCCATTTCGACTGCAACATAACGACTTCAAATTGTAAACGTTAACAATATATTCCTCAAAATAAACCTTATAATAGGTCCACTTGGTAGGTGTTAATGTAATGCTTTTTTGTTCTATTATCAAGAAAAAAAACAAAACCGTGAGAGGAATAATTTACTAGCAGCGAATAGGAGCTCAATGTTGACTTCACTACAAAATTTTACATATTATTTCTAGCCAACTTTATATTTATATTCGAAAAAAAGGTCTTAGATTATTTAAATATTATTTCAAGTACTTTGGTTTCAATCTGTCTTCTTGTTATTGATGCTTTACGAAAAGATTAACATATTGGACGATTCTCTGTAAATAATCATTATTCATTATTCACAATCATTTGGATATGAAGATGTTATCTATTAACTTTAAGAGAAGAAGAAATTTAAGATGATTTTCTCATTAACTTAGAATGAATGTACACTGTTAGTTTCTATACAAATTAGAGTTAGTTAGAGCTAAATGTGTATTTAATCCTAACTAACAACTCTTTTAATGATAAGCTATGCAAATATTATCTGATGAACCATTGTTACCCGCATTTGATATTTTCTAATATCCCAAAATCGTGAAACCATCGAGTTGTCCTACTTTAATTGTGCGTGCATCTATTAGAACTAATCATATCGTAATTACGTGAACTCATCCCGCTTTTCGTATTTCTTGCAACTATGTTTCTTCGTCTCTATAAACTCTCCAAGGAACAAAATATTAGAAACGAAGAATTAAAACAAAAAAAAGGGGGCACAAAAGCAAGCAAATATATATATATATATATATATTGACAAGTAGGAATCTCAAATCTGATTTATAGATTACAAATAATATATGATAGACCTTATTATTGCTAATTTATTTGGAGTTGGGAATCAGTTTAACACATTTTATGTATCAATAACTTAATTTTATCCAAGCAGCTATAGACTTCTGCTAGACCTAATCCATCTTCACATATTCCAATTCCAATATGACTTTTCTCCTTACTGCTTATACATATGCATACAGTACACAGATACATGCATATATATAAATACAAATTTCATCATAAATATCCCAAATTTCATGTGGGGTTATACATATAACTATAATATAGTACATGTCATTTGTCGTTTATTCTAAGCAGCCCCAATTGATCATTTCTTAACACTATGTTATGTAGACTCTCTCCGTGGACCTTTGGTGATATAAGTTCTCTCAATATTCAGACATGTTTTCTTCTATCAAGACAACTTAAAGACGATAGAGATAATGGCAAAGGCAAAATCTGGAGAGAGACCAAAGCAGAGACAGAGGAAAGGGTTATGGTCACCAGAAGAAGACCAGAAGCTAAGGAGCTTCATCCTCACTCATGGCCATCCTTGCTGGACCACTGTTCCCATCAAAGCTGGTCTCTCTTTTTTATCTTCTTCTTTATTAGTTCTTCCTCTCTCAAATTGATCCTTAACTCACTGGACTTTGATAATTTTAAATGGGATAGGGTTGCAAAGGAACGGGAAGAGCTGCAGATTAAGATGGATTAATTACCTAAGGCCAGGGTTAAAGAGGGATATGATTAATGCAGAAGAAGAAGAGACCATCTTGACTTTTCACTCTTCCTTGGGTAACAAGTAAGCATAAACCTAAGACCTAACCCTATTTGTTTCAATAGATGTTAGTTAGTAATTGTTTAATTAGAGAGAGCAACGTTGGGTGTGACTAGGTGGTCGCAAATAGCCAAGTACTTACCGGGAAGAACAGACAACGAGATAAAGAACTATTGGCACTCTCATTTGAAAAAGAGATGGCTCACGTCTCAGCGCTCACAAGACGCAACATCAGTTTCCACTTCTTCTTCTTCTGAATCACTTGTTACTTGCGGTAAAAGAAACTCGGAAACCTTGATCTCGAATCATGTGATCTCCTCGCCATCAGAAGAAAGCAACATAAACGACGGACTAAACACAAACCATAGATCTTTGATGCCAAGGCTTTTCTTCTCTGAGTGGTTTTCTTCTTTAGATTCCCACATCGATCATTCCTCTGATTTGACAAACTCTAAGCACAATCAAGCTCAAAATCCGCAAGGATCTGTCTCATATTATGAACAAGTGGGTGATCTTGATCGGTTCCATTATGACGAAATGATGATCAACAACAGCAACTGGACTCTTAACGATGTCGTGTTTGGTTCGAAGCATCGAATTGATAGAGAGGCCTCAGATTGTAATTCTTCTGATGTTCTATTTTCTTCATCAACAGCGACGTAAATTACGTCTTAAGTAATGTAAATAAAATCTATAAAGACTAAGGAAACAAAAGCTAAAAATGCTCTTCTTCTTCTTCTTCTTTTTTTCCTAAATTCTTTGACACCAATAGGCAAATATCATATTTAAACATGGAGATGGGGAAAGTTAATAAATATTTCCATTAGAAGTTGTTCTTTTTGCTCAAAAACGACTGATTTAACTAAATAGAGGAGCTAGTGAAAGTTAATAAATATTTTACAAGTTGTTCTTTGTGCTCAAAAACGGTTGATTTGACTAGAGGCTAAAGCTAACTACAGTTACAAACTGACTTAACGTCTTAACGATATCCAACAACAATATCTGAATGAGAAGATTTTAGAGGAGTGGCACTATGAAAAATATAAAAGAAAATGATTTACAAGCTTCATCAATATTATTGTAGATTTTACACACCAGAAGTAGCAAACTCGTAATCAGCGAAACAGTAACACAAAGTCTTTCGCTACAAATGCATCATATTTTATATGAATAGACTTTTGACGATAAAATGTGAGTAGAAAGTGTTTTATATAGCAGAATAGCTGTGGCTAACATCATCATCATTGGAGGAGGAAGAGGAAGGAGACTTGGCAGAAACAGTGAGTACCACAAAAGCACCAAACAGAATAGTGATAATAGCCGTGAAGTTCACTAGAAATGCTTCGGATCCGTACTTGTCAAGCCCTCCATTCTCCAAGAAAGTGAGCTTTTCCAGAAACCCTAAAGCTGCATTCCCAACCGCAAGTATATAAACAAACAGGCCGAGCATTGCGTGCCACGGAAGCAATCCACTTCTCAGATTCGATGATCCTCCTGGGAAGAAGAACACTATGAAGCTGTACAACCACTGCAATGTTCAAAACTCTTTATCTAGTCAGGAACAATGTTTAATAAGGAAAATGATTGTCTTAAGGACCAAAAGACCATGAAAATATACCTGGAAGGCATAAAGAGAAATGACTCCAATACCAATCCATGAATGAAGACTGTAGAGATTAGGGATACCACTTTCATTGTGGTTCTTGAAGGCTGCGCATATGCCCCAGATCCCAAGAGTCAGAGCAATGGCATGGAGAATAAGATGAATCAACTTCTTCACTGGTTTCTCCAAGGGAAGTGATTTGTAACTTATAATGGCTGTGTTTCCAATTTCAACAAAACAGGTTTATGTAAAGTGATCATCATCAAACGAGACTAATCCAGATCGAAATGAAAGTAGCTCGTTATTTCAACAGATGTTTTTACTGTTACCTTCTCCTCCTAAGATTATAAATCCAATGAGCATAAGAACAGGATGCAGCTGGATCACATATAAAAAAATAAAATGGATCACATAAGAAACATAGATTGCGAATAAAGATAACAGTAGAATTCTTCATTACTGAAAGCCACTCGCTCATAAACAGTTCTCAGAAACGAAAAAAAAAAAACTTGCAGACATTAACACAAGATTACAAAACTTAAATTCGGAACTGGATTTAAAGATAAACTGGATTTGTAAGATTACCGAGCAATCATAGAGATGGTCAAGATATAGAGAAAGTCAACGCAGAGAAGAGAGAAAATAGAAAGAGAGGTAAAGGAAATTGAAGCATACATTGAAGATGAGATTCTTGTTTGTAGCTTCCCAGGCCAATCCACCTCTGTAACTGATACTCCACACCAGCACCATAATCGCCGCTATTACCGCCAGCGCGTGCGCCACAAACGTCACCGCCATCGCGTTTATCCCGACAGCCATGTTTTTCTCTCTCTGAACTGTGTCTTCTTCTTTCTGTCCTTTTTTCCTCTTCTTCTCTCTTTGTCCGATTAATCTGGAAGACTATAACCAAAAAGCTTCGTACCTCAGCTTGTGAGCGAACACAGACTAATCAATCAATCCTCATTTCCCAGATCCTTTATTTTCCTTTTCCATTATCCATTGTGGGCCCTTCTTTGCATACACGTGGGCCTCGTTATCCCTTTAAAATAGTTTTACGTGTAATTTTTGTAGCAGTTAACTGAAATTTACGATGAACGAATGAAATTTCGCCACGTCGATATTGTGGTAGCTGGCAGCTACATCTAGTGCTTCTTCTACCACCAACCTTATGGATCTTGTTTCAGGCCCAAATGTACATTTATATTGGACCAACACACCTATTTCTCAACATTCAAAACAGTTTTGGACCAGCCCACATAATATTCATTTGATATCACTTCATGTCGTGTTGAGATTTTGAGTTAGTAAGATATGCTGTTTTAATGTTCCAAACGGCACGCTGTCCGAATGTGAGAAATATAATGGGCCAATTAACGTGGGCTAAAACTTTTACATTGGATAAAGATTAGACGGAGAGAGCCACCACGTACACAATCAAGAGTCTGATACGTGGCAACAAAAGACACGTGGCATTTCCTAACAGAATACGGAGGACACAGCCAGAGGTGGTGAACGGCTATGCGTCTTCCTCCTCTGTATAAAGCTTTCAAGAAGCTCCTCAGAATTTCTCAGAACCATTTTGGATGCATAGAAAAACAGAAGGCCAAAGCCAACAAAGATAATGGATCCACAAGCGCAGTTGCAACGTAATCATGGTCATCATCAAGCAGAGGAACCAATTAGGATTCACCATCCAGGTATTCTTATGTAAGAAAACATATGCTTCTTTAGTATTGAAATTACAAATCACATATGGAAGTTACAGAGACTAATTAATGTTTTATATGTGTTCCTCTGTTTTTGGATGCAGAGGAAGAAGAGCATCATGAGAAGGGACCGTCAAAAGTTCTGAAGAAAGTGAAAGAAAAAGCAAAGAAGATAAAGAACGTTCTTACTAAAAAAAAACATGGTCATGAACACGATCGTAGAGAACACATCCCCGACGATCACGATCTAGATGAAGAAGACGATGAAGATGTCCACATAGACCAACAAATCCACGGCGGTGCTCCAGGTTTGTCATTCACTTTAATCTTTCCATTCTTAAGAACAAACTAGTAAATGTTTTGGTAATAACTAACGGATACGTTTCGGCAGCACGAGGAAAAGCTCACATTCCGGTGAAGGAGGAGATAGTACCTCCAGGCACGAAAGCTTTTCCAGTTGTGTCCTCTCCCCGCACGAAATCGTCTGAGCCAATCAGAGGAGTGGAACCAGTACACGGTTCCAGTGCCTCTCACGGTCACGAAGCGCTGTCTCGTCCTGTAAGATCCTCCGGCGTGTCGGAAAAACAAGGGAGAAGAGGAGCTTCTGCTCTGACACCGCATAATACGCCTGTATCTTTACTCTCTCCGACAGAAGATGTGACGAAAACGTTTGTTCCTGGTGAGAACAAGTCTCGAGACCAACGTAAGGTTAATATCGAGAGACCCAAAGAACTAGAGGAAGATCATCATGGTGGGATGTCGAATTATCAGTCCAAAGTTACTGATCCAACTGGAAAAGGTAAGATTTTTTCTCGTACATTTCAGGAGTTCTGATATAGGGTTGCAACTCTTTTTACCTGTGTTGTTTCTTTATCCAAGCTTCTGGAGAAATTGGAGCTGCATCGACTGTCGCAGCTCTTGGAAGGTTAGGGTTGGGAAGTGATCTACAGGAGAAAAGTCATGGCCTTGATACTAAATCGAAAGATGAAATGGACAAGCACTTACCGGCGGGAAACTATGGATCTCAATTAGGGAAAGAAGTTCCGACGAGAAGCCATGAATTTGATGTGAGAGCTAGGACTGATTTAGGAAAAGATTTGCCGACGGGAACTCAAGGTATACAGAAACAGAACCCTGAGGGTTTTGATTCGAAAGCTCAGGGGAGAGGAGATGAGATACAGCAGCCGAGTCAGAGTAGCTACACTGATAAGATTGCATTAGCTACTTCGACAGTAGCTGATAAAGCTGTAGCAGCGAAGAACGCCGTCGCATCGAAGCTGGGTTACTCTGGCGAAGGCGGACACGTGAACCGTGTAGAAGAAGAAAAGACTCCTAGCTCAGCTGGTGGATATGGAAGTAAGGTTGCAGGTATGGTGGCGCCTGTTTACGAGAAGGTCAAAGACACTGGAGCCAGCGTGATAACGAAATTGCCTCTCTCCGGCAGCGGAACCGGTACTGAGACGGGACAAGACAAGGGTGTCTCGCCCAGTGAATACTTGTCGGAGAAGTTAAGTCCCGGAGAGGAAGACAAGGTTTTGTCGAAGGTGGTCGCCGAAAAGCTTCATCTCGGCGGAGAAGGAGGAGGCGATAATATGAAGAAGGGGAGAGTGACACAATCGGAGGAGGTGGAGAAAAGACTAGGAGGATTCAGGGATCCGAAATCGGAAGAAGCAATGAAACACGGCGAGGCGTTTGCGGAAGAAGGGGAAGGAGGAATGGTGGAGAAGCTGAGAGGAGCTGTTACTTCTTGGCTCTCTGGTACAACGGATGAAGTGACACAAAAGACTACAGAGTCTGTTCAGGACTCTACACAATCACTTGGCTCCACCGTTGGTAAACGCCTCTTCCTGTAAAATAGTGTTTTAAGCTTTTAGCAGTTGTAATGACTTCTGATTTTGGTGCAATGGTTAGGGAACAAAATGGGGATTCCAGGTTCGGGAGGCGATGAGGCAGGCCAACGAGGCGGGTCTGTGCCTTTGCAGAGTAGATTCCAAGAATCTGGAAAGTGAGATCTGCTTCCTCTTTTCTAGTTGTATGGTTTGCTAATGTTTTATATTTCAATGTGTTTTTGTTGTTTGATCCATGGCTTATTTTGTTGTATCACTAGCGCCATGTAAAAGTATAAATAACTTGCGAGTTTAATACATAACTACCATCGGCGTAAAAAGAAAAAAAAGAAAGAGAAAGCCGTCGACAGCAGGGTTCGAACCTGCGCGGGCAAAGCCCAACAGATTTCAAGTCTGTCTCCTTAACCACTCGGACATATCGACTTGTTGCTTTGCTATCAGAAAGAGAAAATATTAATCTTTATTTAAAAAGTTTGCACAACAAGCTCCATGGTTTCAACTTCTATCCCAAACGGGAAGTAGAAAGAAAGAAAACATGTTTATAAAATGAATAAGACGACGGATAAGAAGAATTCAGTTCTTAAACCAATAACATGGTAAAAAAATTTTGGGTCAAGAGCAGGAAAGGATGAAAGAGACATGGTTGAAAAGATCTAGAGAGCTCGGCTTTTGATAATGTCAAAGCTCATCTCGCTAGGATCAGTGGCTTGTAACTCCACCTGGATGCCATCCAGTTCTCTCTTGAATCTATCCTTGGAGCTCGCATACACCATCTTCATCCTCACCCTTGATGAATCTGGTGACCTATATCGTCATCCAAGTTTTAACCAATATGGCCAAAGTACATAATTAACACACTTGACTTCCAATCTTGTTATAACAAAATAGAAGTTCGGACATGCCCCAAAGATGTCATAAAATGTATTCTATATATATTCCTGATGTGGACATGTAATCAAATTTAACGTCAATGTGAATCACGAAAGTGAGTGAAGAAAAAAAAGAATATGATACCAGGCGATGAAGAAGATTTTGCTCTTCTGGCAATTTTCATTGGTGGTGAAGTCAAGATCGAAAACGGCATAGCGGCACTCGTCGGCAGGGAGAGAGGCGGTGAAATCATCGTAAGTCTCTTGCGGATTTCCTAACTTTTCGACCACCACTTGTTGCCCGTCTATCCTAAATATTATGAACCGAAAGTTTCTTTTCTTCAGCTCCAAAAACTTCAGCTTGCAATTGTCCTCCACTGCCATCCCCGACGCCGCGTTCGCCTTTTCTCATTCACACAAATTAGAAGAAATGTTTATTTTGCATACCAATAACAATATTTTCTTTTATTCCCGAGTTAGGTTTTGTAATATATGTGGCTACGTACATTAGTTTTTATTAAGTTATGAATTCATATGTGATGATACTCTATACAAACAAATGAGGATTACGTCAATACCTTGGTAAAAATATTAATATGATTAGATAATGATTAATGCATCCAAAATCCAGATCATTAGATTTACGTATTTTCAAAACCAGATATATTTAAAAATCAAAACTCTGGCTGATTTTGAAACTAATACAATCGTTAATATCATCAATATGGTGCATCTTTTCGTTAGAAACAACAATCCTATAACTTTATTACAAAAGAAAGAAAAAAAAAAAAGAAGAGGAGAACAAACCATTGCTTTTGTTTAGTTAATCTCTTCTATGGTAAGACTTGAGGAAGATGGTGAGATCTGTTGTTTTGTGTGATTATTGGTCCTCTAGAAAAGAGGAAAATGGGAATGGAATTAAGGAAAAGAAGAAATGCTTTTGTGAAGAAGAGATTGATCGAGAGGAACTCGGACAACAAAAGGCTCCTTAATATTGGTCTCTGATCTGTTTTTGTGATCACACCCACACGTTATTTTTTCTTTTTTTCAAACCTTAAAATCCGACTAACCATCCCTTCTTTCAAGGCATTTTCCTCTATATTTTTAGCTTCTATTTGTGTACACCATTGCACACATTCATTCTCATCTGTTTGTCTCCATTTTTAAACAAATCAACATACAATTATATTTTATACAACCATATGAAACCAATGATTAACACGATCAAAATCAAAGTAATAATAATACATCAATCTTTAATGCTAATTTATGGGTAATATTTAGTATAAAAAATAAAATAAAAAAACTCAAAAAATCACAACTTCCTGAACGACGCCGTGGCGTCGCATCGGGGATTGTCAGTGAAATTGGGAAAGATCTTCCTGGGCGATTCGTCTCTGCTAATGTAGCAGTACACCACTGGAGCAATGGCTTGTCTTAGCCAAATCTTCCTTGTTCTGATGATTATGTCTTCTTCTTCTTCTCCTTTCTGTTCCGGTGTAAGGTGATATTCCCAAATCCATCCTTTATGCCGATGAAATTCGTATTTGGGTTCTCATTCTGATTTCTATTTTATCCATTATTCGCGAGTAGCATCACTTGAATCTCCCTAGTCTGAGTGTAAAAATCCTTGCTTTTTGCTCTGAATCTGATGAATGAGATATAATAGATTTGCTAGAATGTTATCACAATCCGGTTTCTTTAGCTTTGTTTTGATTCTTGTATTTTTTGTACTTTCTGCAGTCGGAAGGAACTCCGAGATAAAGACAATATGGGTAAGACACAGTCAAGTTATGTTCTTGGATCTCAATTTGTGGACCCAAGACGTGTTCTTCAACTTTCATGGCATCCAAGGTCAGGTACTTTTGATGGATAATCTGGTTCAAGCATCATGGATCAAATTCTGAGGGTCTGAAACTATTTGGTATGTACAGGGTCTTCCTTTACCGCGGGTTCTTGTCGGAGGAAGATTGTGATCATCTGGTATCTCTGATAAATTCCTAATCTTTCCAGTTTGAGATTTACTGGTACATTCTTCTTTTTTGTAATGGTTATTTCTTTTCGCTACATAGGTTAACTCAGGGGATGCTGATGGAAAGACAAAACTTGCAAGTTCTGGGTACGTCTTAGATGTGTCGGTAAGTTCTTAGTTTTCTTCAAGTTTGCAACTACCTAATCTTGCAGGTCATGTTCTTGAAACACTATGTTGGTAAAGCCACTAAGTGTTGTTGAAGTAGACTCTAAGATACATGCTTGTAATTTCATGCATCCTTTATCGAGTCAATATAGTTGGGTTCACACCATAGTAAGTTAGAAAGTGATGATAGTAGAGCGATTTCCACCTTTGTTTGCTCAAAATGGTCATAACAAGTCATGGTTTAATTTTGATAAAGTAGGATCCAGTAATTGCTGGGATTGAAGAAAAAATATCTGCATGGACATTCCTCCCAAGAGGTACCAAGTACTAACATTTACTTATATTGGTTTTCAATCTATGGAGACTTTATGCTTGCTCTTGGAAGGCCTCTTTTCTTGGCGAAACTGTTGGCTTATGTTTGTTTCTTGATGCGCATGTTTCAGAAAACAGCGGCTCTATCAAAGTAAGAAGTTATACTTCTGAGCAGTCAGGAAATAAGTTGGATTATTTTGGAGAGGAATCCAGCTCGATATCGCATGAATCTCTGCTTGCAACAGTCATTCTCTACGTCTCAAACAAAACTCAAGGCGGAGAGCTTCTGTTCCCAAATTCAGAGGTTGGTAATCAAAATTGTTTTTGATATATAACCTGAGAAGCAAGAAGATGTATATGATGAAATAATTTATCTTCAGGTGAAACTCAAAAAGAGTACTTGGTCCAAGTGCTCAGAAACTGGTAGTAACATCTTAAGACCAGTGAAAGGAAATGCAATTCTGTTCTTCAGCAGACATTTGAATTCATCTTTGGATAAGACAAGCACTCATTTGAGATGCCCTGTGGTGAAAGGGAAACTGTTGGTGGCGACAAAACTGATATATGCAAAGAAACAATCAACAAGAAATGAGGAGAGTGAGGAATGCAGTGATGAAGATGAAAACTGTGGACGATGGGCTGAGCTTGGGGAGTGCAAGAAAAACCCTGTCTATATGATTGGCTCCCCAGATTACTTCGGTACCTGCAGAAAGAGTTGTAACGCTTGTTGATTCTTCAATCTTATTGCAAATAATAGGTGCGTAAATGAAACATCTTCAATACTTAAGCGATGAATTGGTATACCAATTCCTCTTGACCACAGGATAAAGAAATATACTCGCACTTTGTATTTTCTTTGATATGATCATAACTCAGTTATTCATTCAGTATTGAATATTGACAATTCATCGTTTAAAATATATTATATATATATGTGCTACAATAAATTTATAAATCTAAAAAGTCCCTTTCTATGTATCTATGTCTCTCGAGTCACACCAAACCTTTTTCCACAGTCCTGAAATTGCATCTTGCACTCTCCTATGATGCATAGTCCCTTTCACTAAGCTAGTCTCAAGAAAATACCACTCTCTTGAAACTGGACAAGTTTTTCTCTTTCTCAGAAAAAAAAAAGGTGTTAATATGTACAAGAAAATGGTAGTCAAACTGGACAAGTTTTTCACTAAGTTCTATGACTACGTTTTTCTTGAACGTATTAACACTTTTTTCCGGATAAAACACATTTTCCCAACACTTAAAATTTTAAAAATACAATTTCCTATAAATATTAGTTAATTAAAAATACATATTTGAATATTCCAACAAAGATTTATAAACAACATTGTGTCCATAATTCAACTGGTGTAATAGTTGACCATAAAAAATGAAAAATTTCGGTCACAATTTCACCAGAGATTAAAAAAAATGGACTTATAATGTAATAGACGACAAAAAAAATGTCAATATGTTTTGATCTTCTATGCAAAGAAATTGTTATTTAGGACCAAAATATCTTAGTTAAAAGTTAAAACAATAATTCATATCTGACAATCAAACCCCATGGAAAATTTTGAGATTTTGAATATTTAAATATTTTCTATTAAGATTAGATGAATGAAAGAGATAGTTAGTTATATCAGTTTTAATTTTGAAACAACAAAATATCCAAACCCAAAAAAAAAAAATAAAAAAATTGTACTACTTACATCATCTGACCAACCAGATCTAGACAATTGTTCATGAATCATGTATGTCTATCCTAATAAATTTCTGCAAATAAAACAATATTTTCTGTCTAAATAAATTAAAAAAAAAACAAATTTTGGATTAATAAAGAAAATTCAGAGAAAAAATGATTATTATTTATTTTTTACGAATTTTGGTGGAATTTGTAATTTGAGCCCAGGGTTGTTTTGTTTGCCCGTACGCCTTTATAATTTTTCTTCCACAGCTCTTTTGCCTCCCCTTCCGAATTTTTCTCTCATTTTTCTTTCTTCTCCTTTATTCCGTCCCATCACTTTCTCGGATTTTCTCGGCGACTTTCTTTCGTGCCAAGCTCTGCTAGGCTCCGTTTTCCCACCTTCCTCCTCGCTTCTCAATCCCCCGAGGATCGCTTTTGATTGTTTCTCTTCTTCCTTTCTCCGCCCGATCTGTTTACTGTTTTTACTGGTACGTGATCGGACTACTCCGCTTTTCACCATTCTCTTATACACTTAATCGATTTGAATTCATTCCTTCGTCTATTACATACATCACTGTTGTTTTGATGAGATTTCAAACCCGGCGAAACTTTTTACTTCTCTCCGCCGTTTGTATCGAGGATGATTTCAATTTCGATTTAGCTCTCTTAGGTGGTATAATCATGGAGGAATTTAGGCATCTCTGATAATTGAATTCAAATACTAGTCGACTCTGTGTGATTTGATTTATATAGTTGCTTAAGGGGAAAATAGGTTCAGTGTATAGATTTCTTAGGAATTTGTGTTTTTGTGAATTGGATGTTTGCAGTCGAATTCAATGGAGCTGGTGAAACAAGATGGGAATGATTCACTCGACATGCTCATCAGAAGAGCGGTTGGAAAGGATCCATTTCTTTCCTTCCCTAGACCTGAAAATAATCCAGTCCAGCTCTTTCAACTTCTTCATACCTTAGAACGTCCAGGTAATGAATGTCTCATTGTCTCTCATCTGATTGGATTTTCACAGTTTCACTGGCACAATACTTCTCTAGCATTGGTATAAATGGATCAGGTATTTTGTGGGTATGTAGTTTAGTCTTGAGGGGTTTATCATATTAGGCACATTGAGTTTTCTATGGTTCATGGACTTTATTTGATTTCTATTTCGTTCCCAGGATGGCCATTGCTGACTCCTTTGAAGATACAAATGCTCAAGTGTGAAAAGTGCACCAGGGAGTTTTGCTCTCCTGTGAACTTTAGAAGGCATAACCGTATGCATCGCCGTCAAAGAAAGCCTGAAAAGGTTTGCTTAGTGTGAACTTAACTGTACTATCTTGGTTTTATGTCTTTTAAACTCTTGGTTTGCTTTAGTATATTTTCTTCAGCAGTCATCTGAAGCTTGTGGTTACATGTTTCCAGGATTCTGGCAAAGAGAGGGATGCGCTGGGAGCCTTTTGGAATAAGGTAGTTTTCCCTCTAGTCATCTTCTCGTAGTTATTGCCATTCGATTAGTTTTTCCATCAGGTACTGACTATGTTCAATCTCTGTCGTTATTTTCAGCTTTCTGTAATTCAGACAAAGGAGATTCTCTCGTTAAAGAGCATGATGCTGGAGGTACTATGATTTACATTCATTCTTGCCTATTTTTTGCAAAACCTTTTTCTTATCTTCACCCGTTTAAAGCGCATGGAGAGCATCACATATGAGTGTGGCATAGCATGTTCTTAAGTCTTCCCATTACTAATATCATTGTTGGTTTTTTCACATCTTTTGTAAGGGTTTTGACTCTTTATCAATGCCTTATTGATTCTTTTCTTCATGAGTTTAAGGTGTGATATCATAATAATCACTTTTATATATGTTTCTTAGAATGCCTTATGATTTCATCAGGGTATCTCATCAGGGTTATAGGATTCATTTCCAAATAAATACCTTTTAGTTAAAATGGAAGAGTTGTACCATAACTAATTCGTATACATACTCACAGGCCTGGTGAGTATGGATACCTGCTCCATCATGTACATTTCTTGACGTCCTTTCTTTAGCATTCTGCATCATGTACTTGGGTGCCTAATTAAAATGCTTTGTCGACACTTTCAACTCAAGATGCTTCGTTTGGATTCTTGTAGGATGTTCCTGGGCCATCAGTTGAGTCAGGACTAATGTCACTTATCGAAAAACCAGGATATACTGCTCTGCCACAATATTATCTAAGAGCTGGTTCTGACCTTCTGGTATGAATTTCATCTCTCTCTTGAAGCTTTACTATTTTACCTTTCTAGATAAAGTATCCGCAATGTTCAACCTCATGGCTGATATATGTTCGTGTTTCTCCAGGATCTTGTCCAGGGTAGACCTCCTAGGTTTCCAATTTCTTCGCAGGAACTTTTTAGCATTCTCGATGATGCAAGTGAGAAAACTTTCCTGTCTCGTGAGGCTCAACCAATGCAAAAATACATTTTTGACGGGGAAGTTGGGAAAAATGTACTGGATGCAAAAAATGTCGTTGCTTGCGCAAGCTTCCTTCTGGAACAGCGATTGGTAAAAAATTTCCTTCAAGGTTTCACCATTTCTTTCTAGTTGGCAAAGCAAAGTTTCTTTCCTTTGCACGTATCGGCTACATGTGATTTATCTTTGTATTCTTAATGTCTTAATGTGAAGATTAAAGCATGGTTGGCTGACAAAGATGCGGAAGCTCTGAGGTGCCAAAATTTACTGGTTGAAGAGGAAGAAGCTGCTCAGAGAAGGTATGTGTGTATTATTCGCAATGCTAGTCATATAACGTTTCTAAGTCCACTGTGTGAGTCTTATTTATTGGTATTATGTTCTGAGCAGACAGGCTGAGCTCTTGGAAAGGAAGAAGAGGAAGCAGCTAAGACAGAAAGAACAGAGAGAGAAGGACCAAAAAAAAGATGCTAAGGAAGACGGGAGTACCACTTCAGAGGAACAACAATATCCAGCTGAGTCATCAAGCCCGTTATCTGTAGCTTCTGATTCCGAGGCACAGAGATCAGATTCCATACCAATTGATGATTCGTCACCCCTTGAGGACCCTCAAGTTTTGGAAACGAATAATGAGAGAAACGGTGAATCTCAAGCACCAATGGTTGATGATGATGGCTTTGGCAATGGCCAAAACGTGGAAAGGCGAAGTGGCCGTAGGCAAATGGAAAGATCACAACAGGGAATGCCAAATGGGTTCCATGCTAATCATGCGCCAAAACCAGGAGGCATGCGAAAGAATGGAACTAATAGAGACGCAAGAGGCAGTAGTACTAAAGTTTGGAGCCGAAAATCTGAAATCCCCAAATCGATATCGCAACATGCAACAGTAACTCAGCTGGATCAGACAAAGAACAGTGCAGTTCTGATTGGATCGGTGAGTGTAACAATCCGAAACAGCAGTGACAGTGGAGAACTTATCCAAACCAAATGCAGTGAAGAAGAGGGAAGAACAAAGACTGTTGAGACGAAACCCACAGCTGAGCTATCAACTGTAAAAATGTGGAGACCAGTTAGCAGTCAGGGAAGAAAAGTCTCAATAGTCGATGAAAACGCGGACAAAGAAGATAAGAACTCAAACCCAACTACACTCGAAGTAAAGACCGCTCATCACATTAGCTTGCAGTTTAACAAACAGGAAGCTAAGGCGTTTCTTGCAAAGAGTAAAACTTCTTTTAAGTTGTCTTTCTATTTAAATCTCCCTATCTTATAATTTCAATATTTTAAGTTGTATACTAAATCTGAGTGGCTTGTCAGGATGGAAGGAGGCAACCTCTGCAGAACACGTGACATTGGTTCTGTCTCAGGAAACAGACATTTTGGGCAACAACAACACTCACGAATCCTCAAATGGTGTTATAACCGCAAGACCAAAGCTGAGGATGAAACCCGAGAAGGGAACGAAGGTAAAATACGTTCCGAAACAGAGGATTCCTTGAAAACTTGAAACGAAAAGAGCAGTTTGATTCTGGACCAGAGTATCATTCTTTTTAGGTATACCAAAAGTGCAGTTTTAGCGAGAGAGACAGATCTTTTCTTTTGCTTTTTAGAGAGATTTTTTCCCCCATTTTAAGAGTCTTCATTCTTTTTTTTTTACTTCTTCGTTCTCTCGACAGAAAGAGATTGATTTGTTATTTTGTTGACCTTTTTGCCATCGTGAGGGTTTAAACTTGGAGCTTTGATGAAATGGGCTCTCTGATTTTTTGTGTAATAAATTTATTTCTCAACACCCTGCATTTAGAGCTCTCTTGACTCTCGAATTTAAAACGTAGAGACAAATAAAAGTTGTATTTTTATTTCGCTAAGAAAAAAATGTAATTCAGCGAAAGAGTGACATAAGATAGAAAAGATGCTTATGTTTATATTTAACCATAACCAAGAAAGAAAACAGTTTCTTTTTGTCAATGGTGAAGAGTATGAAGACTAACATTATGAGTTAAGCCTATTTAATTTAATATAATAATATCAGTACAAAGACACCTACAATGCAAAGCTATATATATGTATATTTGTTAGACCCCAATCTCTTACCATATCACTGAATTGCTGCTTCCCATGTCAGAGGTAACGAAGAAGATTCAAATGCTTTATTTGGTCAATTTTGTCAAGTGAATCCAGAGCGTAACACCGGAAAGAAACTCCAACTGTTTCCTTGACTGTGATCATCTTTTCCGGCGACCTTTTCATTCGCCCACCACTCTGATCTAACTTTCTCTATCATCTCTTCGTTTGTGTTATCAAACTTGAATTCTTTACTTGACCCCATCGAAAACGATCTTAGCTTCTGACTCTGTTCACTCTCTGTTTCTCCCAACGTTTTATAACCGTTCGGTCTACTTAATTGGTCACCGCTCGATCTTTCATGTGAACCGGATCGGTTTAGCTTGCTTGCAAGACAACGTGCAACGTCTTCACCAGTCAACTCGAAAGAAACTCTGTGAGCAACCGTAACACCTTCATCATGTCTTGACGACCCGTGTTCTGAATTACCTAAAGACGCAATCTCACAGATCTGACTATCGAAAAAACTACCCTCAAGTGGTGTACGAGCACCAGAAGCAAGCTTTGAGCTAACTCCTCCACCACCACCACCACCATCAGGAGTCAAAGCACCTGAACCCAACCTTGAACCTTGACCAGCAGGTGTAATGGAACCAGAACCAAATCTTGATCCCCATTTACGCGCTGTGAAATGCTCAAAACCAAGAAACTTTGGAGGTTCACCGATACGAAACTCAATGATGGAGCATTTCCCTGGGTAAGGAGAAGATGTACCTGAACCAGGTGAGATTAGATTACCACCTGGACTTCCAGGATACACTTGATGAGACTTAAACTCATAATGTGCAGCTGAAAACTTCTGATTCATTCCATCACTATTTCTCCTAGCTCGTTCAAGTGAAGATGTAAGTAACTGAGCAAAAGGTACTTCAGGAGAAGAAGGTGATTCAGGAGGTGGAGTGAATGGCGCAGTGGATGGTTCAGTTGTGAAAGCAGAGAACACTGGTGGAGTCACAGGTTGAGTTTCATTAGCGTAAGGTCCAATAGTAAAAACTGATGGTCGTTCATTGACGGTTAGGGAGAGTAGATGACTAGGATCAGGAGTATGTGATACAGATGGTGGACCTGATGGTAAAAACGATGCAGGAGATGAAGGAGGAGCTATAAAAGGAAAAAATATTGAAGTTGAATTGCTTGATGAGTTTTGGACTGGAGCTACCGGAGCTCCGGATGTAGCTGGTTCGGGTACAAGCACTGCGTGACCTATACGTTTGTTGTTCTTCTTCTTGGATCCAAAACACCAGTATAAATTCCACCAGCTTCCCCATTTTTTTTTCTGAATTTCAAGAACATAAAAAAGCAATAACAAAAACATAATTAATAAGTAACGTAAAACTTTAATTAATTCCGTCACGTAACACTTCCAAAAAAACGGATCAAACCTCAAAATTCTCACTTTAACATAAATCATTTCTCTGAGGAATTAACCAATTATAAAAAATGGAATCACGATCTCTACCGTAAGCGATTAGTACTGATCTATGATGACCACACAAGAAAAAAAAAACATTTTTTACGCTCAGAAAAAATAAGAAGAGAGATGATAGTACCTGC
Source organism: Cardamine occulta (assembly GCA_028015245.1). Lineage (NCBI taxonomy): Eukaryota > Viridiplantae > Streptophyta > Magnoliopsida > Brassicales > Brassicaceae > Cardamine > Cardamine occulta. Next base: position 14,192,545 of record CM051387.1, read on the forward strand.
ACCGAAGACGGTTGTATTCTAGACTCGGCGGAGACGATGGCGGAAGCGGCGGCGTTCACCGTCTCTACGCTATGATTGACACTCCTCATATATTACAGAGCAATAACAATCAAGAACATCCAAGATTTACAACTCGGAGGTTCAGCAATAATAGAGAATGTTTTAGCCGGTAAAATCAAAATCCGAAAAGAGAATGTAAAAAATGAATCAAAGAAGAGAATAAATAAGCATTTGGCATTTTAATATGGATGATGGCTGAGAGCCGCTTCTCTCTCTCACCGGTCCTTGTCTTTTACAGTTTTCATTCAATTTCCCTGCCACGTCATCTTAATTGACGGTTCGGTCCCACGCGCTTCTATTTTTTTATTTAGTTTTTTCCCCTTTTTAAAACTTATTCGCAATTGTTAATGTTAATATTAAATTCATTGTGATTATTGCTATAATTTGTTTTGGAAAGGAACAAAAAAAAAACACTTAAAAAAGGGAGCGTAACGTATATAGTGATGAGTCCCCAATGCAGACAAATGGCTTTCTTCGATTTTTAAAAGGGCAAAATTGAATGACTTGAAAGTAAACAATATTCAAGAAAAAGGCAAAAATTGTGATAACAAAAGTATTCACCCGTGGTTTGTCAATGTAATTACATGGAATGCCACTCAGTTATGACTGGCTTCACGAAACTCGTGAGTAGTGTGGCGTCTTTTAAGATAAATGCGCCGCTGAAATTTTCCGTTGGTTCGCGAGACTCTCGTGACTTTACATTCGTTTTTCTCTAAGTAATTTATTAGCTTTCATATGTAGACATAAATGTTTTTTGGGGTTATTATGACAAAAAAAAGAAAAATTACTTTGCATGTGTATTATACACTTCTAGTATTTTGTTTTAAGTTTCGATAAGGATAGCATAAATAAAGTCTAAACTTAAAAAAGAATAAAAACTTCCATAAAGCATATGAACATGTCAACTGACTCAATTTATGTACATAAATCAATTCGTGGACGATTTGATGAAAATTTCATGATCACACAATACCGTCTCTCAAATTCTTAGATTCCTATTGTTTAACAAAATAAATAAATTATCATATATCTTGGTTGATTAAATCTTTTGATCTAATGCTTTCTTTGATCGTTTATTCATTTCGCATACCTTGTTAAATGACCGTTTAGTCATTTAGTTGCTTACGTATCTACTGTATTGTTTACTTGTTCAATTAATTTCGTCTTTTTTTTTCGTAGTTGCTAGTCTTAGTAGTTTCGAAAACCCAAAACATACTACCTTGAAAACACTCTACTGTATACTTCATGACATACTTGTGTTGTGAGCTAATCATACCGGCCGGCTTATTACTTGATCCACATGATATTTGAAATTGGAGTTATGTTTTTAGTACAGTATATCGTTGGGTATTTCAACTATACGTAAATAGTTCCACTGATCCCAATCTATATTGTGAACTAAATTGTAAGTTATGGCTGCTCTCTTCTTTGTTAGTCAAGAAACAGGTCTGTTGATCTAACTAAAACCCAGTATTGCTATACAAACATGAAGATAACAAAGTGCCCGATACATATATCGTGACTATTACTAGATACATCAGTCATATGTCTAGCTATTTGCTTTTGTACCTTTCCATCATTTGTTCACTTACTTTTTATGTATACTAATTTATCGAATCTCTATCGATACAATCATTCAAAAAAAATCAACTATTTGTTTGTGTAAATTAAAATTAGATATATTTGTGCATATTGTTCTCTAGAATCTCTCTACATATAAAACAAAACAAAAATGGGTATATGTTAAGATGACTCTTCGTCTACACAAGAAATAGACATATACGTACCTAGTTTCTTTGAAAAAGAGACGATGTTTGCTTTAAAGACTTTAGAATCTTTGATTGGCGCGTGTTTTGAAATGGACACATTTAATCCAAAACACTCTTTAAATTACCGATTCACACTATAAATTATCGACCGTCACAAAGAAAAATGTCTACAATTACAAAGTATCGATCAATTAGACGGTGGAGCTGGATGGCAAATCAAACGGTTGTGAACGTTCTTGAAACAGACTAATGGTTTATTTAATAACTTGTAAGTAGTAGTTGACTTTTTCTAATTATTACTTTTAGTCTGTTTAAATATATTATCTGGAGTATCTTCAAAGATGTATCAGTCGTGATTTTGTAGGGTTTGTGAACGATTAAATTAAACCAAAGCAACAAACAAAAGATTTGAGAGGGTGGTTTTAGTCAAATTAATTTTGCACACAATGAAAAAGGAAGAGAATGGCTTATGGGCTTGAGAGAGCGCACGTGTGCAATGCATTTCCTTCAACTTTTTTCTTTTGTTGAGTTGCATAATGACTTTTACGTGCACCCCTCGTGCGTGCGTACGAATGCGACCCTTTAACCTTTTTCTTCTTCTCTTGAGAAGTAATATAAGATTTACACTTTTAAAGGTATTTACATACTATAGCTAATCTATAAACATAAGTAGAAATTAAGGAAAATGATGGAGAATTCATATATTTGAATTAGTCTGTAATAAGTCTCGCAACGTGACAATATAAAGTAAATGGATACATACATAGATACAAAAGAAATAAAGAGTCATAAACTATAAATGGTATGTTTACGAACAAAATTTTACATCCAAAGGTGGTCAGACACTGGCAGTCACATGCTTATCTACTAGACATTGAACATGATAAAAAGTGCCAAATAAGTGGAATAATCAATGAGAATACTTCATTCATATTAATAAAAACATTGCGAGCCTATGACCTAGCTAGCTACTCTACTACATGTATATGCCAATTGGATATATTATTTTATTTTAAAAAGCGTGACCATTAATTTGACAAATAATAATAAAAAAAAAAGTTTAGAATTTATTATATGTTGAGGAAAGTTATAATGATTGGTAGGGAGAGACTTAAAAAAGAAAAAGAATGGGTATGGCCGAATGGGTCCTATTTCCCCCAACATCCCACATGCTCACTTCCTATCTCCATTCTCTTTCATTTATAGCTTCCATTCTAATTTATCCATTTTTGTTCGCAGTTTCACTAATCTCGTCTCATTAATTCATTGATTGTGATTTATTAATCTAGGATTAGAGTTTTTTTTCTTTACATAATGTGATGTATATACGAGTTTTCCATTTCATTGAATGTGAGCATGTTAACTCATTGATTCTTTGAGTTTACATGATGTATGTATATGTCTCTTAGTTATCGTTACACTAAATGTAAGATAGGTTTGAGTATAATTTCACAAAAACCATTTGTTGTCTGGAATATATGATATTGACTAATTATATTGCAATGATGATCAAATCCATTAAAATCCATAAGTGGTGTAGAGAAATTTTGAAACTTTTGATCAAAAAACTTCCACTAAAATTTACAAATAGTTTTCAGTTTTAACCGGATGTTTGTGTGTTTTAACTTTTAACCTCATATAAACTCAAATAGAAAATAGATTACTTGGTTGTCCAATTTGAGGAAAGTCGCAAACAATGAGTTAAGGCCCAAATATATAAAGCCCAATTTCACTATAACTTAGAACTCTCTAATTTGGGCTTTTTGTGAAAGAACTCTATACGAGTTTAACAACCCACATGTAAAAGAATATTATAAGATACGAGGGGCACAAAATTTAATTCCAAGTAGTTAATAGCCGAGAAAGATATGCATACATAGTATAAGGATCTAAACGTAAATAAATAGTAAATAAGGCAGGTTTAAACCCTGTAAAAACCCTAGCGTTAAACACTTGTATAAAACACTTGAGGGGCGCAGTTTCATTGCTATTCGTCATTCTCTCTTTTTCGAAAGCTCCTCTCATTGCTATATCTCTAGAGTTTCAAGCAAAGATGAGACCTCCTCTAACTGGTAACAACCCTAGCCGCCTCTTTTTTTTTTTGTTCTCCATTGTTTGTTTTTGAGATTAACAATGGGGAGTGTGTACACGCACATTGTGAGTTAGTTTAGTCTGAAGTATCTGTCTTTAGATGAACTGATTGTCAAGATTGCTCCTTTTTGGTTACTTAGAACTGCCTTGGGTTTTGACTGGTTTATATCGGATTAAGTGCTTATGGGTATAGTTTTATGTGAAAATGAGTCTCTGCTGAATGGTGTTTTGTGTTCAGGAAGCGGCGGTTATGGTGGAAGAGGCGGCGGTGGTTTCAGTGGTGGAAGAGGCGGCGGTGGTTTCAGTGGTGGACGTGGTTCTTCAGGAGGTAGAGGCCGTGGCCGTGGTGGTGACCGTGGTGGTGGCCGCGTCGGTAGAGGAGGACCAAGAGGCCGCGGTAGAGGACCACCAGGAGGCGGCCGTGGAGGGATGAAGGGAGGAAGCAAAGTGATTGTGGAGCCTCACAGACACGGAGGAGTGTTCATTGCTAAGGGCAAAGAAGATGCTCTTGTTACTAAGAACTTAGTCCCTGGTGAAGCTGTCTACAATGAGAAGAGAATCTCGGTTCAGGTATTATTAGAGGATTGATTGATTGTTTGTATTTGCTCCACTTTGATGAATTTGGTCTTAATGGCTTTGTGATTGAATCTACAGAATGAAGACGGAACTAAGGTTGAATACAGAGTTTGGAATCCCTTCCGTTCTAAGTTAGCAGCTGCTATTCTTGGTGGTGTTGATAACATATGGATTGTAAGTTCTATATTGTGTGAATCCTAGTGTTGCTGTTCTTTATGAGACTTGGTTCATGTATTGATTGGTTTTTATCCGCTTCTATGTAGAAACCTGGTGCTAAAGTTCTATACCTTGGTGCTGCTTCTGGTACCACAGTCTCTCATGTGTCTGATCTTGTTGGCCCTGTAAGCAAAACCCTACCTTGTTTTCAGATAATATGGCATTTCCATGTTTAGATAACTATTGGAGTTTGGCTTTTATTTTGCTTTTGTGATCTGCTAGGAGGGATGTGTTTACGCTGTTGAGTTTTCTCATAGAAGTGGTAGAGATTTGGTGAACATGGCTAAGAAGAGAACCAATGTGATTCCAATCATTGAAGATGCTAGACACCCTGCTAAATACAGAATGCTTGTAGGCATGGTTGATGTTATCTTCTCTGATGTTGCTCAGCCAGATCAGGTTTGTTTCCTTATAACCTGAAAACGACTGTCTGAAGATTCTTAAGATTTTCTAAATAGCATTATTTATGTTGTATGCTTTAAGATTGTGTTTTTGATAATTGCAAATGATGATCATACTTGGATTCCCCTTCAGATCATTATGGGTGATGCAAACTCCAAGTTTCTGATGCGTAATAATTATCTTGCTTCATTGCAAAGTAGATTTCGGTTCGGATTTTTTTAACCCAAAGTAAAAACCAAATCTTTATGGATGTGTTTCTTAGAATGTTGGCTTTTAATCAAATACATAGCAAAGTTATGGTTTTGTTCGGATGCATATTCTATCCAACTTTCTACCACTCAGCTTTACTTGTCCCAAGTTTTCAAATGTCATTGAGCTTGTGGGTTGCGTCTTATATGCTTGCATTTGTTCGTTTATGTAAGTTTTCTTTGCCCTTAAAACTTTACAGGCTAGGATCTTGGCTCTTAATGCGTCATACTTCCTGAAAACTGGAGGTCACTTTGTTATCTCAATCAAGGTCAGTAGCAATCCAAACATTGATCATCCATGATTTGTAAATCCTGACGAAGATTACTAAACATGTATTGTCTGTGTGTGTGTGTGTATTGCAGGCAAACTGTATTGACTCAACTGTTGCAGCAGAAGTCGTCTTCCAGAGCGAAGTGAAGAAGCTGCAATTGGAGCAATTCAGGCCAGCTGAGCAAGTCACACTTGAGCCATTCGAGCGTGACCATGCTTGTGTCGTTGGTGGCTACCGTATGCCTAAGAAGCAAAAGGCTGCTACTGCTGCCTAGAAGAAGTTTCCATTTCTGTCAGTTTTCCCAGTTCCTCAGATTTTGCTCTATCCTTTGTCTTCATTAGAATCTGTAGGGGTTTAATTTCTATCCAAACTTGAGTTTGTAATGTCTTCCAACACTAACTTTTTCGACAAGGTTTTGCTTATTTTATCAAATTTCGTCGTCTGTTAAATCTATTTCTTTTTCAACAATATTATTATATGAATATCATTGTGAATTAGGACTTTAAAAATATCAAAGTGTTGATTGAACAAACACGACCGTAACCTAGCCCACACAAAAAAAAACGTTTTTCTTTGTTAATATTCCATTAAACACAATAAAGAACATGTAACTTCTGGTTCGTTTTCCATTACAAAGGTGCAAAAGATTTAACGGAAATCTACAAATTGGCTTCTCAAGCTTTGGAAGTATATGTTCATAAATCATTTGGTTTTTTTTGGGTACTCTTGTGGGTTACACAAGCAAATGTACCTAACATTTTGATATCCTTCAATTGCAACTTTTTTTTTCCTTTATCTTTTAGAAAGAAAGTAACAAAAGGTAATGTTTTCATACCCGATCCGCCGAATCAATAGAATAAGAAGTATTTTATATATCATTATGTATTTATCAATATTTTTATGTATAATTTTATAAAATTATGAATAAAAAACTAAAAGTACTAAAATAGTGTAAAGGTAATATCATGTTTAATAAAAACAAAAAATCTAACAGTAATAACAAAATAATAAAATCAAATTCAAACCAAAAGTAAAAAAACTTCTAAAATAATAGAAAATCGCAAATGCAAAAATAAAATAATTAAACATTAAAAAATCATTCTAAATTAGCTCTATCACCATTCTCCTCATTTTCTTCAGCTGGCATTGCAAAGTCATCGTCAAAATCTAAAAATTAAAAAATGACATAGTTTAGTAAATACATTTATATACAGTTAAAAATAAAAATCTGAAGGTTTAATCAACATATACCTTTAGATTTTTCGGTGTTTGTGTCTTCATTATCTTTGGGATATTCTTTAGAAAGTGCATTTTCTAATTCATCATAATCAAGTTCACCTTCTTCTTCTTCTTCTACGATCAAAAACTCTATCTTATCAATATAAGATCATACGATCTTTTTCTTTTTGACCTGTACATAAAAAACATATAACTTGTTAAAAACTAAACTAAACAAAGAAACAAAAATATTATAATCACAATCACCATAGTTTTCTTCATGTTCAGTTTCCATTACCTGTTAGAAAAAAAAAAGATCTCAATGACACAATTAATTTTAAATAATAATAGAGAACGTTATGTTCTTGGATTTAAATAAAAAATGAACACTAATTATCATTCAATCCAATAGAGAACAACAACAAAAAAACTACAAAGATATTTTATAAATGAAATTTGCTACAGCCTACGGATATGAAGTTATAATTCTCACATACAAAGCAATCTAATAATTATAAGTTAATACTTAATAACAATTCTATGTGCCAGTCTAATGTTGATCGTCTTTAACAAATAAAAAGAATTAGAAAAATAAGATACAGACCAAACAATTGGAGTCACACTATGAGATGAACCAGAGCTAGTGATGAGAGGACTCAGAAGCGACAAAGACTTCTAAAAATATTGCAAACGCATCACTAACCCTATATTTTATCAATACAAATAAATCCTCAGATAAAAAAGGTCTTGTTTCAAATTCTCAAAATTTTGATACATTTTCTTTTAACTAATAACAGGTCCAGATTTTGACCAACCCACCGGATCCTCGATTTATAGCGGGTTTTTCCAGATTTGACCGGTTATCAAATCCGGACTGGGAGATTACCCGGGTCCCGGTTTAACCGGTCAGACTGGCCAGTCCGGTCCGGGCACAAAAACATTGACAAAAAGTAGCGTTACATGACTGATTTAACAGTTTCCTACAGTCGAAACAGTATTACTGATGTTGTGAAGCCAATGATAAGCAAACAAACAAAAACCGAGATCAGCTACATTTTCTTTTAAGCTAAACAAAAAACAAAATCTCGGGTCACGCAACAATTACATCTTTCTTCGATGTCGTTTCACTCCCTCCCCATTTTTTCATACGTTCCATCGTCTCCTCCACCTGTTCATATCATAGTTTTTTTTAATTGTTTACATTCAATTTGATCACAAGAACCAAAACTCAATGATTTGGTTCTTACCTCTTTATTCCAGTTTGTCTTATACAGAACAAACAACAGTAACAACGTTTGAAGCGCTGTCCCTGCTATCATTCCAGACCAAAGTCCCTGCAAACATTCTCATATAAGCTTAACTGATTTTATTAATGCTCATTTCAGTCCGTTCTCTTAATTTACTTACCATCACTCCGAAGTTTGCTTTATAACCAAGAAGATAGCCAAAAGGAAGGCCGAAAATGTAGTAGCAACCCAAGTTTATATATGCCACTAAGCCTTGCCAACCAGCACCAATAGCCACACCTATAATAAGATGAACAAAACCTAGATGGTTATGATCTCATGATATTGGATTCGAGGGACATGAGTTTTAGATTATTGTACCGGAAATAACTGGCTGGACGCTGTTTAGAACCATGGTTACACCAAGAAGATAAGCTAGCTTAGAAACAGCACGTTGAATAACTTGGCTGCTTGTGAAAATAACGGCAAAATGGTCTCTGGCTACTATGACAGCCACCATAAAGACAAGACCGATGAGGAGAGACTCGAAGACTGTGACATAGACAGAGTATTTAGCTGCTCTTGGACGGCCTAATCCAAGCTCATTGGAGACACGGACACTAAATAGTACATAAATTGAATTAGTGATCAGCTGAACTAAATAACAATAGTAAAAGAAATGTTTGTGTGAGATTGTTGATGCTACCTTATAGCAGCGTTAATTCCAATGAACACCATAGCCTCCACACCGTTGAGATTCATGCTGAAAAAGTAACATCCAAAGCGTGAAAAAATGTTAAATGAGTTGGATACAATAAACATTCTGGAGAGGTAAAAAAGTAGGTGGAACTGACCATATAGAAAGTGAATCAACAGCGACAACAGCATTGTCAAGGCGACCAGTAAGGATGATAATACTCATCATATACCAAATCTCAAGACAAAGCATAACAGCTGATGCAATTGAGAGTCTAACAAAAGCCCAAATCTCTTTAAAAGCCAACCATGATAAACCAGTCCAGCCTTCATTACACCAACCAATCACATAAACGATTTGAGCAATTGTTGTTCCCCAGTTAGTGAGATTAAAGGCCAAAGCAGCACCATTAGTTCCCCAACCAAACACGATTATAAATAGCCAAAGCATAGTAACGTGTATGAGAAGAGCCACAAATCCGATCCAAGCAATAGCTACAACTTTGCTCTGTGCTTGAAGGAACTTTGAAGTTGGGAAATTGAAAGCGAGTGAGAAGAGTTGAGGTATGGTTAGAAGTGTGAATTCACCAGCTGGAATCGCAATCTCTTCAGCTTGACCGAGGAATCTCAGAATCGGAGTGGCGAAAATGTAAATAGGAAGGAGAAAGATGCAAGAAACGAATAAGATAATCCAAGATCTCTGCATATAAACACCTAACATATTGACTTGACCAGCTCCAAATGCTTGACCACACAGTGTTTCAAGTGCACTTCCCATCCCAAGCTGCATTTTTCAGAGTCACAAATGAGTATATATTTATCGAACAAATTCAAGAACAGAGCAACAGAGAAGCATGGAGATAAAAGAAAAGAGTACCAAGAAGCCGAAGGAGAAGGTGCCGATGACAGAGAGAGAGATGGAGACGGCGGAGAGCTCGATCTCGCCGATATGACCGACAAAGATATTAGTGATGGAGCTAACACCGTATTGGCAGATGATGTTAAAACCCACAGGAGCAGCGATCATCCACATCTTGGCTGACTCTGTAGATAAAACTCGCTTCACATCGTTCCAGCTTTTCGCCGGAGCATAATCCTCCTCTACCTCGCCACCGTGAGAAAGAAGCGGCGTCGTTGGATCCATCTCTCTCTCTCTCTCTCACAGTCAATGTTAGTTGCGGACTTAAGGGTTGGTTTATATAACAAACTGTTGAATCATGCATCTGTTTCTTTTAAATTACTCAAAAAAAAAATTATCCTCGTGGAACCTAATGATAATTATTAGTGAATAAACATTGAATCAAACTAATATTTTATACTTTTTTGACATTTATATCATTTGAAAATCCTTTAAATCTGGACATGCAATGCAACAAATCGCAATTATGACGCACTTTATGGACACATCTAACGTATCGGTCTTGACTATGTCTCAGAAAATTGTAGATCAATTTAGTAACATTGTTGTGTAAGTGTAACGTGAAATAAAAATGTTTTAGTTATTATCTATTTTGTTAGGTAGTAAATTTGTGAATCTGCACTGGCTAATAGTATGTGTATAATCTAAAAATAGGAGAAATAGATATTATCGAGAATTATTAGAGCACAAAGTTTGGACAGTTTAGATTTTGGGAAAAGGGATAATTAAAGGAAAGATTGAAAACAAAAGAAGTAGATTAGGTAGGTAAGGCTAACCAGTGGTTCATGAGCCACCACGTTGGCATATCAAAAGTCCATAGAAATGATTCGAAACATCCAAATGAACTTAAAAGAGAAACCAAACCACTCTTCGGGTTCCGGACATGATGGCGTCGTGTCTCTCTTATATGCTTTCATTTATTCCTCAAAAGACAGCATTTACTAGGGTGAAATTTAGGTAGAGGAACAATCACGTGAAAATTGTTCATACTTTATTTATCATGTTTCTGTCGATTATTATATATGTAAAAAAAAAACATTAGAAAACCAAGTAAAAAACTCACTGCGGCATTTGGGTAAAAAAGTTAAATAACGATCTGTCACATTTAAATTCAAAAATATCCTGAACAAACAGAAATCTACATTTGACTGTACTGTTACTACTTAGTAAGGTGGTCACAAAAATAGCTGAAAGCCAAGACAATGAATACATAAGTTAGGAAAATTGTTTAATCCAACTAAGCCCAGATAAAAATGGAAATTGGGTACCGAAAGGGAAAGTTGTCGTTTCCAAAAATAGATGGTGCCGTTTAGGTAGAAGAGTCCGGGAAGGGAGATCTTGCGTTTCTACGGAAAACTACATGGTCAACCTTTCTTTATTTGTCTTCGTCGTGTTGTATTGATTTCTCTGTTTCATATATTAATGTACCTTTTGTCATCCACCCTGCTAAATGTCAACCATGCCAAGCCAATTCATCAGTAACGGTCCGGCCCAGTATTGGGCTGCTTTAAGCCTTTAACAGTCGCCAGTATCAATGCCTAGATTTTGAAATGGGCCAATATTTTAAAAGGAACTCAGGCTAGTTACCTGATGTAAAAGCTAAACTACGTTAAGCGTCAATGGCCTTGATAAAAGGGCTACTTAAGCTATAAGCCAAATCAAGTTCTTCTTCTTCTTCTCGTTTTGATGTTTCTTGTAGCGAACAAAATATTCCATTAGAAAAACTTATAATCGTTACTAGGTTGGCGAGTGATCTTTTTAAACATATAAAATTGTTAGCCTTATCAAAGAAGTTGCAAGCTTTGCCAAATCTTACAACGATGATCATTTCAAGATATAGATGGTCTTAAATCTTAATCCTTAGCTTCTTATTTTTCAGGAATCAAAGTTAACGTAGCGCTATACATAACTGTTTATTAAGAGTAATGGTTTTTAATAGAATGCTTGGAGTTGGGAAATTAGTATAGGTCTCTTTCCTGTGATGTGATTTTAGAGTTTATACCCCACCTAGAAACAAAGCTTGGCATTTCTCAATTAGTGAAAGGAATCTTCTTGACTCTTGACTCTGCAATAAAGAATGGTGGTGGGGTTCTTGCCGTGGAACATACGTCAATAATACTAATAAGCCCAATTACGAGCAACGAAATATCCAATGGTTTATATTGTATGTATTGACTTAGTAGATTACATTTCTATCTTGTCCAATCGATTCTGTTTAAAGTATATACTACTATTGCCTAATAATGCCAATTATCTAATCATTCCGGATTTCAATTTCAAATTCATGTAAAGTTATTGTATCTCTGTTTACATAACTTGAAACATGGAATATAAAGATTTACAGACATGAGATCTTACTTAAATTGTCCAAATCTGCTCTATTAAGCATTTCAAATATATACCTCATCAATGATTGTCTTTTTTGCAATATTTTTTATTTTATTTTCCATATACTCCAAAGTCAATTTCGTTAAAAATCTCTTCAATGTGGTGGCTTAGCTTTTCCCAAATAAAAAAATATCAATCAATTTCTGGAATTTTGGAGGTTAAATTGGTTTACGTATGTTTTGGGGGGCCAAAAGTGGAAAATAAAAAAAGTTGAGGAAACAGTAAAGGAAGAAAATCGAGAATTGTCCACATGAGGAGCCACTAAAAATTCCACGAGGCAATGTCTCTATTTGACCATTGACTTTTCTAACCACAGCAGTCATAATCGATGATTCAGCAATTTATTAAATATTTTATTTCTATTTGATCTGATTGATCTCAGCGGTTTTGAGTTGTGATCGGTTGACTTTTATATATTAAGTTGGTACAATGTGTTGGTACAGCCTGGTTCAATTTGTCGGTTTACAGCACAATATTTGTAAGGCATTTAGCCCTTTTGCCGAAACCTAATCTAAGAAAAAACTTTACCAATCTCTCTCTCTCTCTCTCTGTTCCTCCTTGACTCTGAATCGCGTACACGCTTATCATCTTCATCATCAAATCTAGGAGCCCTAAGGTGATTCTTCGTTTCTCGGTGGTACTCTAGAAGGGATTAACTGACTTTATTCGTCCTGTTACATAATAAAATTGGTCCATCTTTGATTTCTATATGGTTGTTCTTTGATGTCCACACGATTCGATTTTGGACGGCTTGGCATGGCAGATCCTATTTGGATTGATTTCTGGGAAGATCTTGTTTCTCTATCGATTAGTGATTGTAATTGCTGAGACTACAAAAGAAGAAGAAGGACAGATCGCTAATTAGTGACTATCCATACTTGTGAAAGTCATATATATATATCGTTCTAGCTCCTCATATAATCATTGGCTTATGGATCTGGCCTGAGCTTAGTGTTCTCAAATCTGAGCTGTCTTCTACCTTTCTTTTGACCTTTTTGTTCTGAAATCTGAGCTCTTTGAAATGAAGTTTTCTCTCATGTGACTTGGTCTTCGCTGAAGATAAATATGCAGTATCATTTGGCCATGGGCTTTTGTTGTTTTTATGGCTTTCTTACGGAGATTGTTGCTTTCTTCAGGTGAGGAATTACATCCTTAGCGAAAATTAAGTGAGGAAAAAGAAAAACAAACCCTTGTTGTGGATTGGACTGCACTAAAAGTATGACAAGCACTGGCAGTGTAGAGATCAAGGCTACTATCGATACAGGTCTTCCTTGGAAAATGGTGGCTAAAGGTAGCAGGAGTTCCACAAGGCGTACTAAGAAACAATTTTCCCAAGCTGCAACCCCAGAGATTGAGGCAGCAGCTGAAGGAGATTCTGAATCGGATAAGGTTTTCGTCAAGTTTCATCTTCCATTCTGTTCAGAATCGGAATGTTTGTTGGTCTCTCTATTTTAATGCTTTGATTCTTTCAATTATGGCAGCTTGGAGTTTCTGTTCGCGGAAGAGTTGAGCATGTTCCGATTAAGAAACGGAGATTTATGGTCCCCTCTCCATCATCTTTGAATAGATCCTCTGCTCGCCGTGAAGGCTCACAACATCGTGCAGAGGTTAACCATGCTTTACCGGTTTCAAGGTTAAACCCTAATTTAATGGGACAGAAAGCAGAAGAAGTCTCTGATGATAAACTCGATTGCAGCAGTTATGACTTCTCTGGTATTAAGATACTTGCAGAAGTTGCTTGCAGTAGTGGAATAAGTAGTGATATTGCATCCGTTGTAGACAGTCAGGCTGTTGAACCGATTCAGCAGCAAAATGCTTTGACCTTATCTACTCATGTGGAAGGAAATGATTTATCAACTGGCACTGTTGATGTCTCTGGGAAAGATACTACGATTGAATCCAGTGACAAGTTTGGGGAAGGCAAGAGCGAAATCATTGTGCCTCAAAAAGTTCTGGCTGATCAGAGTGAAGAGCATAGGATAGTAGCATCTACTGGTATGATAGTGGCTCGGAATATCAGCATTGCTGTTTCAAATGAATCTTCAACAGAAAGTACAAAGGAACATATGGAAGTAGGTAATAGTGGAAATTTAGCACCTCAGAGTAAGACTGTCACTGTGTCAGAACATTTATCTCATGATGAGCGCACTGGAAAGGGTAAGATCTCTGAATGCCTTACAGATGATAGGTTACACTGGGATTTAAACCTTCCCACAGATGCATGGGGTCAACCTTGTGATGTAGTTGATGAAGCATCTAGAAGATATTCTGACGGAGATAGAAGATATTCTGACGGGGATAGAAGATATTCTGACGGAGAAGTCACTGAGTCTGTTAAAGAGAGTGGACATGTTGATGGTAGTAAGGACTACGTTGCTGGCCTGATGGCGTCAGATGTGCATGTGAATTCTTCATCCCCATCCGGGCCTAAGGCTGAAACCTCTGCTCGAAATGAGAAGGAGTGCCAATCTGGTTATGATTCTCAGTTCGAGGATGGAGAGTTGAGGGAACCATATCCTTGGGAAGAAAACGAGGGTGATAGTGAAGATGTTGAACAAGTGGATTATGGGTCTGAGCCAGAGAATGAGCGATTCTACTCTTTGGTTGAAAGTAATGAGAATAAGTTAGACGTTGACAAAGGAATCTCGGCAGAGACGAAGTGTGGAGCTGTCAAGTCTGAATCTGGCAATGTGCATGAAGGAAGTAGCGAAACAGAGAAGCATGTTGTGATTTGCATGAATGATTCACATCCTAAAGGTTCTTCTCCGTCAAGGAGCTTCGGGTCAAGACCACTCAAGCCTGCACATGAATCCATTCCAAGGAGAAGGCAAGTTCTCATTTCATTCTTTATTTTGTTCCAAATATTGTTTTTTTTGCTAATTAAAGTGATTTCCCTATTTCAGGCCTGGTAGTTATGAAGAGTTGAGTGAGAGGAACGCTGGTCCGAGTAAGTTTATAGGGAGAGACAGATCAGGGATGCGTATGCGAAGCAGGAGTCCTTTGAAAGGACAATTTGGCAGCTGGGATTCCAAACATCGCTTCTCGCCACCTATTTACAAAGGTGGTCCATATGGTTTTGGGCGTCCACGTCCTAAAACTGTTGTGGAGGGCCGAGCTATGATGAATAGCTTTGATCAGCAAGGGCCAGGTCCACAGGGCTATGTTCGTAGGCAGTTCTCAAATGGAGGATACCGGGATCGGTTCAGAATGTTCTCTGATGGCGGTGGGAATCGTGATTTCAGAGGCGTAGATCGCCCCTTCCCTCCCGGGAATGCTAATGACTATCCAAGCCGCATGCACAACAACCGGATAAACAGAAGGAGAGAGAGAAGCAACTCCCCTCCTGTCTTTAGGAGATTGCAAGACCCCCAGTCACGGTCCAGGTCTAGAAGTCGTTCCCCAGGCTCATGGAACAGGCGGAACAGGTCTCCTCCCGGTTTCAGAGGTGATGAAAACAGGATGGAGAGATTGAGGTTTCCGTACCAGACAGGCTTTCCACTGGATCAAGAGATGGGATTCATGTCGCCGCCAAGGAACCAGCGAAACTCGAGATTTTTTGATGGTAGAAACAATGATGGTGTGGGTGGGGAGAATCATCATAATAACTTGAGGGGAAGAACATCGCTACCAGGAAGGATGTTTAGACCAGAGCAGAGATTTGACAACACGAGAAGGGTGAATTCGGAGAACAATCACTTCAGACCATTTATGCGCCATAATAATTATAATAGAAGGTTTGTTGATGGTGGTGTAAACCGAGGAGGCGGGTGTAAGTATGAGGCAGCAGAGGAGGAGACGAATGGGAACAGGTATGAGATGGTACACCGGCCTCCTCCTCAGGGTTTAGAGGCAGTGGAAGAAGACGGTGATAACATCCGACGGTTCAGATTAAACGCAGAACAACAACAACACTCTGTTGTTTCCAACAACAATAACAACAACGAGACTTCATAACATTAAAATAAAATAAACACTTGGGTTTTTGGGGGGGGGGGGGGAACACCAGAGTTTTAGAAATGCAGAAGTTGCTTTGTGGTTATGATGTTTTCTTCTGGTTTAGGTTTTAGATTTTGCTGCTGTGTTTGTTCGCTGCTCTTTTTTTCCTTTCTTGGAAAGTAGTTTTGTAGAAAGAAAGAAAAAAATGAATTTTTTCCGTAATTTCTTGTTTGGGTAAAGTTTAGATGCTATACTCGTATCTTCCAAAGTAAATGATCATGTAGTTGATTGTGCGAAGATGTAAACAAAAAAGTATTAAGGGAACGTTTTGGGACCAGACATCTGGAGTTCTATGTCTTAAAAGTGTAGAGCAAAATGGTTCAGTTTTTCTAATAATGAGCGAGACATTTCGAACGAAATGGTTAAAACTAGTTTTAATGGGAGCTGCTCTCGAGGAAGCGTGGAAGGAAGGAGAAATCTCCGATTTTCATTTGAATACGTAGATTTTTTAAAAAGAAGATGAAGAGGGAAAAAGAGAGTGTAATTTTTTTTAGATCCGATTTAATTTGAGGTTAAGGATTTGCTTCAGAAGTTTACCGACTTAGGCTTTATAACGACTGAGGATATATTCACTGGGTAATTAATTTAGAGGAGGAGGGCATCTTAGAATTTGACCGTCCCCACCACTGCGGCATCAGTTTCTTTCTTCATCTCCTACGTCTGATATTGAAAATCGGGGGAAGGATAAACTAATTCATCGCTTCAGATCAAAATCTTAACACTTGTAGTTTTCTCGAAGAGATCCAGCAGCAGTGTCAATTGTTTAAGGAAAGTGTATCTGCTACGAGTCTTTAGGTTTCCTTCTTCACCAAAGCTATTGAGAGAATCTGCGACCTGTCTTTGGGCGGAATTAGGGTTATAATTTTCTGGTAAAGAGAAATCTATGGCGGAGGTTGTTCTGCACATATACGATGTGACGAATAGTGGATCGGAAAAGACCAACAACAGCATTGTTCAGATCAATAGCTTCTTCAAGGATGGTATTGGTCTAGGAGGCATATTCCACAGCGCCATTCAGGTACAACACTGCTTCGATCTTCGACGACGTCTCTGCTTGCTTTTTGTACATGAGTGGATTTGGTTTCTGCGTTATGTGTATGTGTGTGGAATTGGAGAATTTGACGGCATCATGTGCAACCGTTGCTACTTTAATGGTTTATTTATTGTCCTGGAATTGAAGTTCCCTTTTATTCTCTCCACTCAGGATCTTGTCTTTTTCGTAGTAACGTCTCACAAGATAATCAATGCGATACATTGACGAAGGAGTCTCTGGAGACTTTTCAAAATCAGTGTTTACTTCATTGATCTTTGACCTTGGACCACTCTCCCCTTCGAGTCATGATAATTTTGTGAAATTAGAAACTACCAGCAATTGGCTTTAGGTTTCCAAGTTCTTGCTAATGATTCCCTTGTCTTAGATTTGTATATCTAGTATAACATTTGGTTATTCCTGTTTATGGTTTTGTTACTTTCTTGTGCCTTTTAGATGATTATTGATTCACAGGGAAGAGTAATTTACTGGCTTATCTTATGAGTTTGTGCAGGTTTATGGAGACGATGAATGGTCTTATGTGTATTGTGAACAAGGAACTGGTGTATTCAGCTGTCCAAGTGGCAAGAATCCTATGTACACATATCGTGAGAAAATTGTTCTTGGGAGGACAGATTGCACAATCTTCATGGTAAATCAGATCATGCGTGAGCTCAGTAGGCAATGGCCAGGAAAGAAATATGATTTATTGTCAAAAAATTGCAATCACTTCTGCAATGTGCTCTGTGATCGGCTTGGTGTGCCAAAGATCCCAGATAAAGCCATTATTTGGGAGTGCACTGAAAGTATGACAAACACTGGCAGTGTAGATATCAAGACTACCATTGATACAGGTCTTCCTTGGAAAACGGCAGTTAAAGGTAGCAGGAGTTTGACAAGGCGTACTAAGAAACAAGTTGCACGAGCTGCAACCCCAGATATCGAGGCAGAATACAAGAGTTCAGAAGGTACAACAGCAGCAAAAGGAGAACCAGAATCGGAAAAGGTCTTCGTCACTCTCATCTCCCATTATGTTCTGCTACCTTCCCTGATTCTGAAAGATTTTTGTTAGTCTCGTTATTTTGATGCTTGATTCTTTCTATTATTGCAGCTTGGCGTTTCTGTTCTAGGCCAGCATTTCACAGGAGCATGTTCCAATAAAGAAACGTAGATTTATGGTTCCCTCTCCATCACATTTGGATAGGTCCTCTGCTTGCAGTGAAGGCTCGCAACATCATGCAGAGATCAGCCATGCTCTGCCTGTTTCAAGGTTAAACCCTAATCTAATGGGACTAAAAACTGCAGAAATCACCAACGGTAAACCTGATTGCAGCAGTCATGATTTCTCTGGTATTAAGGTACTTGCAGAAGTTGCTTGCAGTAGTGGTATGAATAGTGATATTGCATCAGTAGTAGAGAGTCAGCCTGTTGAACCGGTTCAGCAGCAAAATGCTTTGACCTTATGTACTCATGTGGAAGGTAATGATTCATCAACTGGCACTGTTGATGTCTCTGGGAAAGATACTACTATTGAATCCAGTGATAAGGTTGGTGAAGGCAAGAGCGAAATCATTGTGCCTCAAAAAGTTCTGGCTGATCAGAGTGAAGAGCATAGTATAGTAGCATCTAGTGGTATGATAGTGGATCGGAACATCAGCATTGCTGTTTCAAATGAATCTTCAACAGAAAGGCCAAAGGAAAATATGGAAGTAGGTGATAGTGTAGTACCTCAGAGTGAGACGGTCACTGTGTCAGGACATTTTATCTGATGATGAGCGCACTGGAAACGGTAAGATCTCTGAATGCCTTACAGATGATAGGTTACACTGGGATTTAAATCTTCCAACAGATGTATGGGGTCAACCTTGTGATGTAGTTGATGCATCCCGAAGATATTCTGACGGAGAAGTCACTGAGTCTGGTAAAGAGAGTGGACATGTTGATGGTAGTAAGGACTACGATGCTGGCCTTTTTGTATCAGATGTGCACGTGAATTCTTCATCCCCATCTGGGCCTAAGGCTGAAACCTCTGCTCGAAATGAGGAGTGCCAATCTGGTTATGATTCTCAGTTCGAGGATGGAGAGTGGAGGGAACCGTATCCTTGGGCAGAAAACGAGGGTGATAGTGAAGATGTTGAACAAGTTGATTATGGGTCTGAGCCGGAGAATGAGCGATTCTACTCTTTGGCTGATAGTAATGCGAATAAGCTAGACGTTGAGAAAGGAATCTTGGCAGAGAAAAAGTGTGGAGCTATCAAGTCTGACTCTGGCAATGTGCATGAAGGAAGTAGTGATACAGAGAAGCATGTTGTTGTTTGCATGAATGATTCACATTCTAAAAGTTCTTCTCTGTCAAGGAGCTTCGGATCAAGACCATTCAAGCCTTCACATGAACCATTCCAAGGAGAAGGCAAGTTCTCATTTCATTCTTTATATTGTTCCAAATATTTGTTCTTTTGCTAATTAAAGTGATCTCCCTGTTTCAGGCCTGGTAGTTACGAAGAGTTGAGTGAGTGGAACGCTGGTCCAAGTAAGTTTGTAGAGAGAGACAGATCAGGGATGCGTATGCGAAGCAGGAGTCCTGCGAAAGGACAATTTGGCGGCTGGGATTCCAAACGTTGCTTCTCCCCACCTATTTACAAAGGTGGTCCATATGGTTTTGGACGTCCACGTCCTAAAACTGTTGTGGAGGGCCGAGATATGATGAATGACTTTGATCAGCCAGGGCCAGGTCCGCAGGGCTATGTTCGTAGGCAGTTCTCACATCGAGGATACCGAGGTCGGTTCAGAAGGTTTCCAGATGGCGGTGGGTATCGTGATTTCAGAGGCGTAGATCGTCCCTTCCCTTCTGGGGATGGTAATGAGTATCGAAGTCGCATGCACAACAATCGGATGAAGGGTAGGAGCAACTCCCCTCCTGTCTTCAGTAGATTGCATGACCCTCAATTACGGTCCAGGTCCAGAAGCCGTTCCCCAGGGTCATGGAACGGGCGAAACAGATCTCCTCCCGGGTTCAGGGGGGATGAAAGCAAGATGGAGAGAGTGAGGTGTCCTTTCCCGAAACGGTTTCCGCTGGATCAAGAGATTGGATTCATGTCGCCACCAAGAAACCAGCGAAAACTCTAGATTTTTCTATGGCAGAAACAATGACGGTGCAGGTGGGGAGAATCATCCGAATAACTTGAGGGGAAGAACATCGGCACCAGGAAGGATGTTTTAGACCAGAGCAGAGATTTGACAGCATGAGAAGGGTGAATTCGGAGAGCAATCATTTCAGACCATTTATGCGCCATAATAATAATAATAATAATAAACGGTTTGTTGATGGTGGTGGAAGACGAGGAGGTAGGTGTAAGTATGAGGCAGCTGAAGAGGAGACGAATGGGAACAGTTATGAGATGGTACACCGGCCTCCTCGGCATTTAGTGGCAGTGGAAGAAGACGGTGATAACATTGAAGGGTTCAGATTAAACGCAGAACAGCAACACACTGTTGTCATAGCATAGAAAATATAACACTTATTTGTTTTGGTAGATTCTCTTTTTCATCTTTTTGGTGGTTACCAGAGTTTTAGGGATGCAGAAGGTACCTGGTGTTTATGATGTTTTCTTCTAGTGTAGGGTTTAGAGTTTCCGTAAGAGGGCTTCTAGATTTTGCTGCTGTGTTTTGTTCACTGCTGCTCTCTTTTCCTTCTTCGAAAGTTTTGTTGAAATAAAAAAAAATTATATCTTTCCGCAATTTTTTGTCTGCCTAAAGCTCGGATGCTGGCTGAGTTCGTATCTTCAAAAATAAACATGTCCATAACATGTATTGGGACCATACCATCAAACTGGAGCAAAACGGATCAGTTTTTCTGCTATTGAGTGAGACATTTTGCTTCAAATATCTGAACAAAATGGTTAAAAAGTGGAGATGGTGGAAACATGAACTGGACGCAGGATATGCTTCTAAGACCATCTCTTTAGTAAATGTATCCTCTATAATTTATTTATTTTAGGTTTTTTACTCATCTAGACTGTAAGTAAACGATAGATTTACGAATTAGTTTCTGTATAAGGGTTATGTACACCTTATCATGTGGACTGAATATATTCAAAGAGTATGTACGTAACACCAATATCTATTTCAAACAAGAGCATGGTTGTAGTCATGGTAATGGAATGTCTTGTAGATGAAGTGTGATAGCCACTTGGAAGCCGCAAAACTTAAAACAGCCGCCACAACCACCACAATTCTTGCTATATTCGACATTGTGATTTGTTTTGTCACGGCCATAACTCCAATCAAAGCCACCGATGTGATTTGTAATATCACCTCTAGTGCCTTGAGATATTTGTGAGCCTTCTTGCAGCTGCTGCAGTTCTCCACATGCGACCAATACCTTAAAAAAGGATCATGTAGGCAGAAGCCCAAGACTTTTTATTTAGGAGGTCTAGTTAGAACTCGTTTTAATCAAAACTCACAAGGGAACTGCTATAGTAACCTGTCGAAGAGCTGTTCACGAGGAGGCGTAGGAGGAAGAAGAGATGGATCAAACTTTCCTCTCCAATCAACCTGAGCCCTGCTGTATTTGTTAAACCATCTCCTGAATGTAACCACATTAGCGTCTGATTTCGTTGGGATAAAGCAAGCTTTTTGCCAGTTTTCAGGGCCCCTCTCCAGTATCTTCCGCTCCTGCACACATTCCGTTACAAAATACAAATCACTCTGGTACATTGATCAGCCTCTACTTAGTGTACTCACAATAGTGTGTGGAGAATATAGACTCGGAAATACCTCGACATGAAGGAGGTGTAAATCTGAGTCTAGAATCGTGTTTTGACCAATGTGGAACACCCATCTAGGAACAATCTTATCAATAAATAAGCCAAAGTTTCTCGGGAACGTCCATATCAGCCTACTGCGACCTGGGCTGACCGGAATGCATATGAAGATCAAAGACAATCTGCGCTTGGACACGGCCGCCTGGATGCAGAACCATACGTTCAGGGAAATAAAAGATGTGAATCTAAACAATATACATGTATGTTTATTTGCTTAAAGATATATGACCTTGTCAGATGCAACTGGTGCGGGAAACTCGTTTTGCTGCTCTGGTAGAGGGTCTGTCGAAGAGCGATAGACACATGGTGCAATAAAATTAGAAAAACCCCATTCTTGTTTTGAAAAGAAGCCTTTGCTGTCTATTTTTTTAACGTTAATTTCAAGTGGTTTCCCTCCTTCTCTGTCAATCTTCTCTGCAAGGAAGTCTGAGAGTTGATACATGGATCTAAAAAACATATCAGATAGAGATAGACTGTTTGAAATGCAAATAATTTAATTTGCCTTTTGGTTTAGGAAACTGCATTAGTCCATAATGTGCATAAGGAACATGAGCTGGGTCCATGAGGTTTTCCACCAAAACATCGTACCTAAAAATATTACAGATTTACACACAGCTTGTGCTAAGACATGAATGGAGAAGAAACATGTATTTGTTAGGGACTTAAGAATGATACCCGTAAGGAATATCGCGATTCGCCATCAACTTAGTGAATGATGGATCTTCTAACTCTGGAATGTAAGGAGGCTTATTGGTTTCAATAATGTTTTTGTACTTTGGATCACTGTTTGGCCAAAACCAAATCATCTCATGCTGCACTGTACTTGGGTAAACAGCTACACAAGCTTTCTTGGAAGTATGAACCTGATTAACAATTATCATTTAATCATTGATCCAACCAAACACACAAAAAAGACTCTGACTTTATCTTCTTCAATTGCTAACCAATCAATCCAAAGTCCAAACACATATTTGAATCTATACCACATGAATCATCATCAACAGCTATAAAAATGAAGTAAATGAGGTAAATTGATGTACCGGAGGTCCATCAGGAGGAGCTTGAGGAATGAGTTTGCAGTCTCCGGAGCCATTAAAGCACCATCCATGATAAACACACTGCAGCCTTCCCCACTGATCAATCCTTCCATCAGACAGAGGAGCAAGACGATGAGGACACGTGTCGTCCATCACTTTCCATTGATTATCGTTTCTGTCCCACCAAACCACTAAATCAATCCCCATTACTTTCTTCCCATGTGGAACCTTCTTGTCAAGATCGCAAATTGGCATCACTGGGTACCAATTAGCGTACCAATCGAACTTATCCGACCCGGATTCAAATCGGGTTTCAGATTCTGGTGGATAACTCGTTGGGGTAGCTGTCGATGATGATGATACTGCGGTTGTGAATCGAGTGGATATTGGCGGTGAGGATTTGCCGATAAGGGAATTCGGAGAAATGGGTATTCTTGGATTGGAGAGGGCATTTCTGAATCGAGGTTTGGTTTTGAGAATTCGGGGGGATGGAACAGTGCATGCTACAAGAGCTGCTTCCATGGTTGAATATTTGGTTTGTGGTGAACGGAGGAATGAAAATGAAGGACTTATTTACATTTTGTACAGTTTTTATTTCGTGGCGTCAAATAAAACTTTTCAATTTTTTATTGATCCAACGGTTTAGATTAATAGCTGATGGTGTTCCCCTTTTTTATTTTACTTTTATTTTTAACAACGGTTACGTCACTAAAGACAAAAAAAAACATTCATTTTTGAAAAATCTTGTCCCTCTTCTAACTTGACGTGTGATTATGTCGATTCAGAGCAACCCATTCTCTCATTCTTTCGTAGAGCTTCCTTTGGACGTTCCACCTCCGAATGATTTTACCAACTTTCGGGAGATCACATCCCAACCGCCAAAATCATGAATTTTTAGAGACATAAAGAGATTTTCATTTTATGTTGTTCCAACTTAGATAGTGAATTCAAAGCCATATATATATATGTTATAGTTTCATTTCAAGAAAAGTTTTGAGCTGAAATCTCACTCAATTCATTTATATATAAAAGAATAGATTGCTGAGTTGAATAATTTTTATTTGTACTTTTCATTTTTTCTATTTTTTTTAGTTCTGTGAGTCGAATTATTTTCCAAAAATTTTATTTTTCTAAATGGTAAGAATTTAGAGAAATGTTTTATTCAACCATTTTCATTCAACTGATATGCACAACTAATTGCACCCATAGAATGCATTTTAAGTTTTTTTAACAAGAAAAAACTATTTGCACCCAGAGACATTACTATTTGCACCCATAGACATTTCATGGTTCAATGAAAATTGAACCGGTTCATTGGAAGAGAGAAAGTGTCGGTTGAGTGAATAAAACGACGTCGGTTGCTCGAACAAGAAGTAAGGAAAGAAAAAGCGAGGTCACAAGAGTCATTTCGTGGGATCCCCACCACTGGCGCATCAGTTTCTTTCTCCATCTCCCACGTCTGAAATTGAAAATTATCAGGTGAAGGATAAACTAACTCAATTTCTGGCTTCAGATCAAAAATCTAAAAAGCTTCTAGTCATTTCGGAAGAGATCTAGCAGTAGTGGGACGAGTCTTTAGGTTGTTTCCTTCCCCACCAAAGCTGTAGCTGCGAGCTCCTTTTGCTAGGAATTAGGGTTCGTCGGATTTTCTGCTAAAGAGGAATCAATGGCGGAGGTTGTTCTGCACATATACGATGTAACGAATAGTGGATCGGAAAAGACTAACAACACCATTGTTCAGATCAACAGATTCTTCAAGGACGGTATCGGTCTAGGAGGCATATTCCACAGCGCCATTCAGGTAAACTCCACTGCTTCGATCTTCGACGAGCTCTCTGTTTGATTTTGTGTACACGAGTTGAAATGGAGAATTTGACGGCATGTTGTGCTACTTATTGTTTGATCTGTGAGGCTCTAATGTATGTCTGGAATTGAAGTTCCCTTTTATACTTTCCTCTCAGGATCTTGTATTTCCCAGTATTTTTTGGTATTTTTCCATAAAATTACGAATACGATATATTGATGAAGAGACTCTCTCCAGACTTTTCAAAATCAATGATGCCTCATCTTTACTTCATTGACCTTGGAATCACTTTCCCACTCGAGTCATCATAATTTGGTGAACTTAGAAATTATATCTGTGCTTATTCAACGAAACTACTAGTGTTTGACTTTATGTATCCAAGTTATTGCGAATGATTCTCTGTCTTATGATCATTCTTGTTTATGGTTTTTTTTGTTATCTTGTGTCTTTTAGATGACTGTTAATTCGAAGGGAAGAGTAATTGAATGGCATATTTTATGAATTTGTGCAGCTATATGGAGACGATGAATGGTCTTATGGGTATTGTGAACAAGGAACTGGTGTATTCAGCTGTCCTAGTGGCAAGAATCCTATGTACACATATCGTGAGAAAATTGTTCTTGGGAAGACAGAATGCACAATCTTCATGGTAAATCAGATCATGCGTGAGCTAAGCAGGCAATGGCCAGGACATACATATGATTTGTTGTCAAAAAATTGCAATCACTTCTGTGATGTGCTCTGTGACCGGCTTGGTGTGCCAAAGATCCCAGGTAAAGCCATTATTTTGGAATCAGTGTGTTTGTGTGTGTATATGTGTTGGTATTCAAGGCTTAAGTGCCTGCTTGGGTTCTGTCTCTTAATAGGTTGGGTGAATCGCTTTGCACATGCTGGCGATACAGCCTTTGAAGTGGCGGGTAACACAGCAATGCGGGTGGGTTCTCTCTCTCTTTCTGGACCATGCTGCTGAGTGCAACACTATGGGTTTTTTTCAATTCTTGTGAATTTGGATTTTGCAGATAAAGCAAGCCAAAACTGAACTAGTGTCAGCTAGTAAAGTGGCTTATCGCTTCCTTTCAAATGTTACCTCAAGCGTAACAAATGGCTCTAGTGGCTCCAATGGCTCTCCTCAAAGGTCGGGAAGCATCAACAGTTCAGACAATGGGAACTTGAGATTTCAAGGTAGTTGGCTCAAAGGCCTACTTAACACTGCTAAACCCTCCACAAGTACAGAGACAAGGAACAAAGACGAAGATGCAAATCATGCAACCACCAATCAGAAAAAACAAAGCCGTGACTCTGATGGTTTACTGTTTCAGTAGCAAACTTACCGACCCACCTTTATGCATTCGGTTAACTTGTATATCCACCGATCCAAAAGTTTACTCATCTGTACTTTGTAGCACCATTGTAACCCATCTATCTTTTTCTTTCAGCAAGAACGTGTGATTTTGTTATGAAGTTTGTTTTGTTTTTTTTCATCACATTGTTACTCGCAAATACCAAGCAACTCTTCGCATAAGTATTGCATACAATTCAAATGGTTTTGATAAGGTAATGTGAAAAAAAAAGTTGCAATTCAGGTATGAAGAGATCTCAACATGTATGATGGATTACAAACTCAAAATGCTGCGTCTTATTAATACAGGAAAGAAAACAGAGTAAGGACTAACGTCGAGAAAACAAAACAGAGCATTCACACCGAAGCAATCAAACGGGGTTATTTTAGCAAACCAAATGCGGGAAGAGTGGCATTTGTCATCCCCGGAGCATCCCATTGAACATAAAGGCATTTCCATCAGCGTTTTCAGATATCTGTAGAGACGAGACAGCCTGAGCAGCAATCAAATCAGCTGCTATTCCCATGTTGTTATCCCAAGCATCCCTCGCGAATGGCGACCAGTTACTACTATCTCCTAGTTCACAACTGCTTGACACAAAGCCAATCCCTTGAACTGCATAGCTACCACAACTTTGGCGAGGAACATAGCTGCTTCTTTCATTTCTAAACAGATCCATCGTGAAGCCCTTTTCTTCCCCAAACATGACCCGAGATGAGTCATCAGAATCTTCGCCCAGTAGGACGTGCAGAGCAACAGCTTCTGCAATTGCAGCCCCTTCTTCATCTAACCTTTGCTGTTCTTCCAATTTCTTCTGTTTCTTCTTCTCCAACTCAGCCCGGATGGCTGCAGAAGTAGCAAGAGCTTTCTCAAGACGTCTCTTTTTCTTCTCAGCTAGTTTGATACGATCAAATTCATCTTTACCATGTTTCTTCTTCACTTTCCTAGCGACTGGCTGAACTTGCTTGCAGACTGTGTTATCCATAATTGCTTGCTATAATTCTAGAACTCTTTTAATTAAATAAATGACCTAAACACTCGAAAAGTCGTAGAGAATCTCGAGAACTACACCCACTCTGGTATATAGGAATACCTCATCGTGCGGACAATACAATCCCAAAATGAAACAACTGGAGACAGCTTAAGAGAGACGTTATAAGAATTTGCAGACTTATAATTTGGAATCATTCGCCCTCCTTTCCAACACCCCTTAGACTCGCCCATTTTCTGCATTGACAGTTACTAAGATTAGCTTAAACTTGCTAAGGCCAAAACAATTGCATTCAAACTTTTTATTTCTAGATGCTAAATATGCCACTACAATTTCACCAACCAAGCAAAACAATTGTTCTAGGGACCTAAAAAGACACCAAGTCCTAAAGAAAGAACAGATTTAAACACAGTCAGTCAGATGTATCACACAAATCAAAGCCTAATCTCAATGATGATTGAAACCCCAATTTCCTAGATTAGGACCAAACTTGAAGAATTAATGCAAAAATCTACGAATACAAAGGGCATCTGTAAAAACAGAGGAATTCCACAGACCTTTCTTAATTCCTCAGCTAACAACTCAATAAGACTAATCAATGGATCAAAATTACACGAAAACAAGCAACAGAAACCAGATCTGCCTCAAAAACTCATGTCACATCAAAATTCAACCTCAATTTAACAGAAATAAGCGGATTGAATCGACTAATTGGGTTTGAACCCACAAATAAGTATGATTTGGATCGAAAACTATTCTCGAAAGAAGTCAATTCTATAAACAAAATAAATTGAAATTGAAGATAAACGGAGGAACAAGATGATGAAATTGGATCCAAACCTCTACAAAATGGCATAGAAGCAGCTGCCTCAAAGAACTCCTCTAGTTTTAATCGGATAATACAGAGAGAAACAGAGAGAGAAACTAAAACGCGGAAGTAACGTTTAGAGAGATGCAGAGAAAAGTAGAAAGAGAGACAGAGAATGAGATCAGAGAGTCGAGAGAAAACGAGAAGAAAGATTTTTATTTAGCAGATCGATGGTATTTAAAAAGAGATGGAGATGAGGGAGGAGCAGAGGATAATCGTACAAGAAACGTAGCGAGTATCTAATAGAAACACGACACGTGTCGAATTATCTCTTGACTTTTTTTTATTAGTGTAAGTTTCCAAATGGGACTTTGAGACTTGGCCGGTGCGACCTGGTCTAGTCGAGTATTGTGGGACCCAATCATACGTAACAGCCGTTAGATTTCGATGTGGGCTTCCTTATTTTCGCCGGTTTAGATTATTAACAGCTGTTAGATGCGATTTCTAAATGGCTTAATTCTCTCTTATTACGGTTCCAACTTATGGAAAATTTAGATTTTTATCATTGAATTTCAAAACTGTACAAGTGTCATGTTATCGTACATTACAATAAACGCTTTACTATTTTCCGTAATAAACAAATTGGGCTTAGTTGTTATCTAACTTGACTTAGTTTTGTGCTTTGAGCATTCATTTAATTGTACTTTAATACAATACAGTTTGATACAAAATTCCTACTAGAATAGATATAACCCTTGTCACCATCGATTCACATAATTTTCACTTGGAAAAATTTGAATTATTTATTTTTCAACAATTATGAACCGTCCTTGGTAATGGTCCCATTTACTAGCCATCTGAATATTTAAATAACTAACATTTACGTATTAACTTAGACTTAGTCATTCGAACCTGACTAGGGAGGGGCCACGTAAAGTAGCAAACCTGCAAGGAAAAAGCGAGGGTAAAACAGTCATTTCGTGGGATCCCCACCACCACCACCGCCGCACCAGTTTCTTCATCTCCTCAACGGTTTGAAATTGAGAAAATCGGGAGAAGATAGATTTTTAAAAAATTAGGTTTGCTTTTTTGAGTCATTTTGAGAGATCTAGTAAGTTGGATTTGTTGAAGGAAAGTGGATTTGGTACGAATCCTTAGGTCTCCTTCTTCACCGAAGCTATATAGAGAGAATCTGCGAGCTCTTTTTGCTAGGAATTAGGGTTCGTCGGATTTTCTGGTAAACAAGGAATCAATGGCGGAGGTTGTTCTTCACATATACGATGTGACAAACAGTGGATCGGAAAAGACTAACAACACCATTGTTCAGATCAACAGGTTCTTCAAGGACGGTATTGGTCTTGGCGGCATATTCCACAGCGCCATTCAGGTAAACTCCACTGCTTCGATCTTCAACGACGTCTCTGCTTGATTTTGTGTACATGAGTGGATTTGGTTTCTTCGTTGTGTCTATGTACGTGGAAATGAAAATTTTGACAGCATGAGGTGGAAATGATGCTACTTCTGGTTTCATCTGTTGTGAGGCTCTTGTTTAATGGTTTATGGTCCTACATGTCTCTGAAAGATCTGAAATTTAAGATCCCATTTCTTCTCCTCAGCTCAGGATCTTGTGTTTCCTAGTACTTTTGGTAACTTTTCATAGGATAGTGAATGCGATATATTGACTAAATGGCTCTCTCGTGACTTGTCAAAAGTAATGATGGCTCACCTTTACTTCATTGATCTTTGACCTTGCCAAATATAAGTGCAAAGATTACTTTCCTATTTGACTTTAGGTGTCCAAGTTAATGCTAATGATTCTATGTCTTAGGCCTGTGTATAGCATTTGATTCTCTTTAGATTCTTTTTTTTTTAGTTTTCTTGTGCCTTTTTAGATGACTATTGATTTCGAAGGGAAGAGTAATTGACTGGCATGTTTTATGAATTTGTACAGGTATATGGAGACGATGAATGGTCTTATGGGTATTGTGAACAAGGAACTGGTGTATTCAGCTGTCCTAGTGGCAAGAATCCTATGTACACCTATCGTGAGAAAATCGTCCTTGGGAAGACAGATTGCACAATCTTCATGGTAAATCAGATGTTGCGTGAGCTCAGCAGGGAATGGCCAGGAGACACGTATGATTTGTTGTCAAAAAATTGTAATCACTTTTGCGATGTACTCTGTGACCGGCTTGGTGTGCCAAAGATCCCTGGTAAAGCCATTATTCTGGATTCGGGCTGTGTGTGTGTGTGTGTGTGTACATTGGTATTTAAGGCTTATGTTGCTTGGGTTCTGTCTCTTAACAGGTTGGGTGAATCGCTTTGCCCATGCTGGCGACACAGCCTTGGAAGTGGCAGGAAACACAGCTATGCGGGTGGGTTCTCTTTCATTTTGCATCTTTGCCACCTAAATGCAATATGATGGGTGTTCAAATCTTTTAAATTGGGATTTTGCAGATGAAGCAAGCCAAAACTGAACTTGTGTCAGCTAGTAAAGTGGCTTATCGGTTCCTCTCGAATGTTACCTCTAACGTCACCAATGGCTCTAATGGCTCCAATGGTTCTCCGCAAAGGTCGGGAAGCATCAACAGTTCAGACAACGGCAACTTGAGATTCCAAGGTAGTTGGTTCAAAGGCCTACTTAACACTGCCAAACCCTCCACAAGCACAGAGATAGGGAACAAAGATGAAGATGCAAATCATACAATCAACAATCAGAAAAAACAAAGCCGTGACTCTGATGTTCTTCTGTTTCAGTAACAACCGTACCAATTCACCATTATGCATTTCGTTAACTGTAAATCCACTGCTACAAAGCATTTTTCTTCTCCTCTGTACCCATTACTTTTTATCAACTTTGGAACCACTCATTTTTTTTCTGATTTTCAGTAGAATGTGTGCCTCTTGGTAAGATCATACTCAACCCTTTGTTACTGCCAAATCTTAACATATTCATACCGTTAAAGGGTTTATTATTCTCAACACACTATAAACTGGGATTGAATTAGTTGCTGATGAGATTCAGAAAGTATGCTATATATAACTCAGAAGGCATTTGTGATGTTTACGGATAGAGAAAGCAAAAGATAACAAAGAATTATTACACCAAAAAGGGGGCTTCCAAAATAAAGAAAATATTGCAACTCCTTTCATAGCAAACACTTCTTCTACCAACAGAATTTGGCACCGTGTCATTTGTATCCCCGGAACATCGTTTCGAAGACAAAAGCGTTCCTATCAGCGTTCTCAGATATCTGAAGTGAAGAAACCGCCTTAGCAGCCATCAAATCTGTAGATATTCCCATATTGCTATCCCAAACATCCCTCATGAATGGCTTGTATGACACTGACCAGTTACTATCTCCTAGTCCATAACACCCAATCCCTTGAACTGTATAACTGGCGCAAGTTTCGCGAGGAACATGGTTGGTTCTTTCACAAGTAAACAGATCAATCTTGAAACCCTTTTCTTCGCCAAGCATGACATGAGATGTATCATCAGAATCTTCGCCCCGTAGAACGTGGAGAGCAACAGCTTCTGCAATTGCAGCTCCTTCTTCATCTAACCTTTGTTGTTCTTCCAACCTCTTCTGCTTCTTCTTCTCCAGCTCAGCCCGAATGGCTGCAGAAGTAGCAAGAGCTTTCTCCAAACGTCTCTTTTTCTTCTCAGCTTGTTTGACACGATCAAATTCATCTTTACCATGTTGCTTCTTCACTTTCCTAGCGACTAGTTGAGCTTGCTTGCACACTGTGTGATCCATACTTACTTGCTTTATAGTTTCTATAATTCTAACTAAACAAATCTACTAAACTCGCTGCCTTAGAGGATTTCAAAGACTACAACCACTCTGGTATATAGGAATACCTCATCGTGCGGATAATACAATCCCAAAATGAAACAACTGGTGACAACTTAAGAGAGACGTTATAAGAATTTGCAGACTCGCCCATTTTCTGCATTGAGAATTTACTTAGATTAGTTTAAAGTTGTAATGGAGAAACACAGAGAAGCCTATGCAGAACACTCAAAATCTTAAAGCAAAATCATAGTTCAATTCAAACTTGTAGATGCAAAACATGCCACCAAAATTTCACCAACTAAGCAGACAAATAGCAAATGAGCACATGATTAATTAGCTCAAGGGACCTATAAAGACAAAATCAGCCAATGATGTATATAGATTTCACCATAGTCAAAACATCACATAAACTAAAGCCTGATCATTTCGATGACTATTGAAATCTATGAGCTTACAGAGAGCAAAAGAGTCAATTCTGCACCAAATCACAGTGCGTAAAAAAAACAAGATCGCTAAGAACTAATTAAAGGATGAAACAACAAGCAAGGAAGCAGATCTACCTCAGAGACTCATGCTGCATCAGAATTCAATCGTCTAATTAGGTTAAAAGCATTAAAATCTGAGGAAGCTAATAAACAAACTTTCACAAAAAGAAGTCAAATAGATTGAAGAAGATGTATGTAAATTGAAGATAAAGAGAGGAACAAGATGATGAAATTGGATCCAAACCTCTACAGAATGGCATAGAAGCAGCTCTGCCTCAAAGAAGTCCCAGAAATATTTTTGGATAATTTTGGATCCAGAAGGAAAAGTTGAGATAGTTCAGGAAACGTTGGCCGTCTTGTTATCATCCAATAAAAAAATGCCACGTGTCAAATGGTTTCTAGAGAATTCAATAGTTTCCATTAGGACACAAAGACCTGACCGGTAAAATCTCGTCTGTCGGCGTGTCCGCTAGGCCTGTCCATCTCAAGAATAAACAAACATATGTATTCGACTATTTCAAACTCTTTCTTATCCGATATGGGACGAAATATTCGAATAATTGATATTTATCTGTCCTAATGACTCATAATTCGGATTAACAGTACATTTCGGTTCCAACTTATTAAATAAAAAAAATGTCAGAACTAGAATGCAGAGGTGTTAATAAAAAAGTTTCAGTGGAGTTGAGTTTAAGTGTCGCTAAGACACGTTGCAAAATGGGACATGCACCTCAATTATTTGTTGTTTGGAAATGGACTTTACAAAACGCGTGAGGTTTTGTATTTTTGGTACTGGGATAGTCAAATTATCGTCATTTTAGTTAGTTTTTTTTTTTTTTAAATCTTCATTTTGGTTGGTGGATTGGCCACAAGGCATAGCATACGTCCACGAATATGTATCTTGACTTTACAAAAACAATATAAAACGAAAATTTGTATAACAAAATGTATATGGATAGTAATCCGTGTTAAGTGGTTATTATTATTGGAGCTTCATCGTCAAAATCGTAACGAACTTCCTATTTGTGCAAATAGAAAGCTATTTATCATCGACTTTATGTAGAACTTTGTGTTCCTTATATAATTATGCCTCCACGCCACCTCATAGCTAGTAATTATCAAAAACAAAATATGCTTTCAGTTAGAAACTTGAATTTGGTGGAGAGATAACAAAGGTGAGAGTCTCACGACCATTAGCCTACATTGCATTTATTTGACCAATCACGTTTGGTTCATTCAAAATTATTCGAAGATAAAAGAGTAAAAGTAATAGCTAATATATGTATATATGTCACTAATACAAAAAATGAAATAATTGTTTTCCTTATCCTTGGGATTTTATTTTGATAGTGTCGTGGGGGTGTACATTTATAATACCTTCCACTTAGAATTGGTTAGCATGAGGAAAGAGTGTGATGTATCCACTGAGTGAAATGAAAGTGAACTATATTGGACAGGCACGTAATACGTGACACGTTTCAATAACTTTGTACCTTCAAAAGTCATTTCCCTTTGATGATGATGTCACCCGCCATTCAAGTAATAATGTTTCTAAAGAACTCGAGGCTCGAACGGTCCATATTGTAGTGCCTTATTGATATATAATTCATAAGATAAAACTTTCATCATAAAAAAGTATATGTCCCCTATCCATTATTTAAGAAGTAAGTTTGGTAGAAATCGTTTACGTATTTCAACCATATTCATTTTCACACTCTTTCTTTGAAATAGCATTATTTTGTAAGTTACTCATTACGTCAATCTAGCAATAGATTTCAACTTTTATCTTTTAAGAACTTTTTATAATTTCAACGAGGGCGTCTAACTTCCATGATCTCGCGAAGAAGCGGCCATACTGTGAGCGTAAGCGCATACATAATACAAACATTAAATTTACGAACAGAAGAAAATTCCAGAGACATCAATTTAACTAGATGTCATTTGATGATCAGATAAGAGATAGTGGACTTCATGAAAAATTTATGGTTGCATGGTAAGCAAAATATTTTCTATGATATCGCTTATCCTTTATGTTTTATTTATAAATGTCACTGAAATTAGTTAACAAATCAATATGCAAAGGAACTGACCAAATGCGAGCAAAGAAAAATATATGGTTTAAATAAAACGAAACCTAATTCAGCACAATTGGTTTTGGTGTGGGTTAGTGTAGGACGAGCAATAGTTTTGTGTGTAAGCTTAAAATCAGTGTCAAACTAGCATAATGCTTTCCTTGGATTCTTATACCGATGTATCTTTACTTTGGTTTTTACATAAAACTTTTGATATTATATTCTTTTTTTGGTATTTAACCCCTTAACATCACGAAATAGTAAAAAGAGCTGTTATGATTTGTAAAGAAAACATGTTTTTGACTTCTTTTAACAAAAAAAACTTATAGATCAGGTGGAAAACTGATGGTGTTTTTTTTTTTTCTGCCAAAAAAATCTGACAGATCACCTAAAGAAAAGAATAAAAGAAAACAAAAAAAATAACATTCTAACGAATAGTATGAGGATGAATTTTCCTCGGAAAATAAATAACGGTTAATTAATCTAGCGGAACAGCTAATTGGTTATACTTTTGGTACAGAATAGTGAACTAGCCATATGTGTGAGTTTCATGTTGTAGGAGTGTGACAATTGGGTTACCTTTGCATAATGAATTGACTGTCAAAATTAGTAACTTCAACAGATTTTTATTTACCGCTATGTTTTTTCGTTGTACTACTGGCAACGACACAATTGCAGGAAACTAGAGGGTAAATAAAAAATGAAAAGCTAATTATAATATGCCAAATTTCTATTACAAAAATATTCATCAAAATCAAAATCAAAATCGGCATATATGATTTTATCAACATAGACTGGATTCATATGATCATGACAAAAGACACAAAAAAAAGGATTGAAAACTTGTTTTTTTTTGTCATTTGTAGTCAAGAACTCGACCCGGAACCCGAACCCTTTCTGTACGATTTGATTCTCCGACTTATCTCCTTCTCTAACTCTTCATTTCCTCCAACTTGTTCCAATTCCTAAAATCACCAAATCAAAATGATTAAAAAAAAGCCAGCATGAAGAAGAGAACTAATCTAAGCAAGTCTAGAAACTTACCTTGGGTCCAAGAAACAGTCCATATGGTACACCATTGAATTTGTCAGTGTGATGTAGCTGAAACAACATAACCAAAGCACCAGACTTAGGATTAAAATGCTTTCTATTTTGGGAAAGGAAGCCTTGCTGAATTTCTAATAAGTTACCTGATGAGCAGCGGCGACCTTACGGAGGTAAGGGACGTCGGCGATGGGACCTACAGGGAAGCGCTTGTGCACCAGACCATCATGGACAAACATGTAGGCGATCCCAAACACCGTTATTCCTAACCCCTGTTACCAAAAGAGACAATACAACAAAAAGTAAGAGCAAAAATTAAGCCACCATGACCAGGTCACCATCTATTAATACGACCAAACTGGCCATTTGTCATCACATGTAAGTTGTAATTCTTGATTATAGTAATACGAATACTCCAGAGAGAGACGGAAGATACTGGAAGAAAGATACGTTAATTAAATTCGTTTTAACGTCGGAGATCTCAGTCCACCAATCGAGAGCCCAAAAAAAAAAAAAAAACTATTTCTTCCACCTTATAGGCTCTTAAACAAAGACCTTAGCCATAGAGTCAAAGAAAGACCTTCAAAGTTAGTTTGTGAGAGAGACTTACGGCGCCAAAGCAGAGACCAGGAACGAGTCCTTTATTAAAGAATCCATAAGAGAGGAGTCCAATCGCAGGAACAGCGTTTACTATTGCAAACACATCGTTTAACTCAAACGCACCTTCTCTTGGTTTGTGATGTGACTGCAAGTTGAAAGAAAACGAAAATTCAAATTGAAATTGGCTACGAAAATTCAAAATAAAAAAGAGTAAGAAACTTATAATAATTAATACCTCATGCATGTTCCAAAGAGATGCGTGCCAGAGAGCTCTATGAGCCCATCTAGCCCAGAATTCCATGCCCACCTGGATTCCAAAAATTGAGTAAATCTCAGCCAAACTTGTGTTGATGAATCTGAAAATTTGGGATAAGATTTAGACAACTTACAGCAGCACCAACGGAGAGAGCAAATGTACCAAACATTTCTGATATTGGGATCTCACCTCCCTGATTTTGTAACCATTAAACGATGTGAAATTTCAAAATCGGATCAAAAGGAAAACAGAATTTTCGAATTTGGTACCTCCATTTGCCAAGAGAATCTGTAGTAAACAGCCATAATAGCCATGGAAGTGATACCGAAGCTCGACATCATTGCAGCTACTAAATACGTGAACCTCTCCGATTTCTTCCTCTCTAATTTCTCCGCTAAACGTAACGCTAGTAACTCGGGGTCTATGGCGGTTGAGCTCGTGCTCTCTGTTGGCTCACCTTTATCGATGGGAGAGTTTTGCTTTCGCTCCTCTACGACGTAACAGACGGAGAAGCCTTTGAATCGGAGAGATGGAGAGAATCCGGTAACGGATTTTGGGTGGAGTAGGCGGAAAGTAGTGGAGGAGGAGAAAGAGCGGTGGAGTGGATTGAATGTTACGGCGGTTGAGAGTCCTGCCGCCATGGGAAGGAGCTTCTTCTTCGTGAGGGCTTTGTTGCCACTACCTGCCGAGGTTTTTAGCCTTTACTGCGAGAGAGAAAATAAGAGCAAGAGATGTGGTGTGTAAATGCAAGTAAGGCCACAATTTAGTTTCGGGTCTTTTATGCTTTTCGAA
The DNA here is from genome assembly GCA_028015245.1 of Cardamine occulta. Lineage (NCBI taxonomy): Eukaryota > Viridiplantae > Streptophyta > Magnoliopsida > Brassicales > Brassicaceae > Cardamine > Cardamine occulta. The sequence goes on from CM051387.1 coordinate 14,229,504, forward strand.
AACATAGTTTTTTGGATTAAAATAAGCAAATTAAAAGTGAAGGACGGTTAAGTTTCGTGTGACCAAAATTGCCCTCAAATGTTTTGTTTTTATATCTTTATAATTTTTATATTTCTTTCTTTTTTCTGTCTTCTAATTGGCTCTGATCGGTCACACTTAGTATTCAAGTTGAATGGGAAATAAATATTATAATTTTCTATATTTTGATCTAAAATTAATGGGGGAAAATTATATATTTTATATAGAAAATAATTTATTTAAATGGAAGGAAACTATAGAAAAGATTTTTTTTACTTAAAATTGTTTTTTTTTAACATCTAAGAAATAGAGAGAGTAAACGCATGTGAAAATCTAGTATATTTTACTGTCTAAATGTGGATTTATTCTCCTAAAAGTATAATTTTTCTTTTTGTAGATTATGGATGTACATTTTTAAGACCATCCCGATACATGTGAATTGTGTCATGATTGTCATAGTTCCCTTGTATTGCGGGTTAGATTGTCCAGATCCATTCGTTATAAACGTCATTTGTAAAAAATTAGATCACATTCTAAATAATGATTTACAGTAAAAACTCTCTAAATTATAAATTAAAAATATTGGAACTATAATATTTTATTAATTTATAGTGATATTAATTTATCGATAAATTAATAAATATTAATTTATAGTATAAAATACTATTTATTACTTTATAGTGAATTTTATTAAAATCTAAAAATATATAAATTAAAACAGTTTGATCTAAATAAAATTAATGTTTGGATATTATAAATGTTAATAGTTTTAAATTTGAAAGTTTAAAATTTTAAAAAAAAAAAAAACTAATTTGATAATAAATAATAAAAACTATAGATGAATTCATTTATATAACGATTAACAAAAATTTAATTTTATGATTAGTTACCTCAATTGTTGTGTATTTAAATAGTCTATACGACTATTGAAATTTAAAAAATGCATAATTAGAATTTAAAATTTATAGAAAATTTTGCTTATTTTATAACAAATTTATATACGATATAACAATAAGATAGTTTAAAACACAACAACATATTTTCATATATAAGAAAATTTTGTGATGAGTTCTAACAGAAATTCATTACAAAAATACTAAAAGTATATTATCTATATATAAATATTTATTTATATGTAAAATTATATGATTATTAATTTATGTTATTAATGGGACTATATATTTACATAGAGATTTTAAAAAAAATATTATCTTATTATCTTATCGAAATTTGTTTAATTTTACATCGGTTCGAATTGAGACCAATAAATTTTATTATTTTATAATATTTATTAATTTATCGAATATTAATTTATAGAGGTTCTACTGTATATCTAAGATGTTTGGACTATACCTTAAAATGTGGGTCGAAATGGCATAAACGTAAAAACACAGAAAAATCGATGGTGAAAGATGAGAAAGAAATACCCAAAAAAAAAAAGTTAGGCTTCAAACAAGGAAAGGAAAGCAACAAGTTCCTTCCAAGGTACAACCATTTATGAGGGTGCTCATGCCATATGGCCTTTTCCTACGTGTCACTTCACTTCACTATTTATTATTAATTTTTTAATGTCCCTTTTGGACCCCAAAATGTAAGAAAGATACAAAGCTGGTGACTGCAACTTGGGTCATGGACCTTAAGCTACACTCTCCTGCTAATATTAAGAATTTACGATTACTAATAATGCCTTTTAACTTCACAACAACAGTATACATTATAACCATGTCCTTGTGTATTGTTTTCATACCAAGCATTGTTGCTCGATATGTATCTCGTTCTTTTCTGATGCTGGTTTTAGCTTGATTTGGTACAGCTTCGGCCAAAGTTTTCCCGTTACTGCAAAGCAAATTATCGAGACTCAGAAAGGTTAGGACTAAGAGGCGAGGTAGAGTGATCAAGCTCAAGGGACCAAACGAGATTTATATTACCAAAGATGCGCTGCTTGACGCTGTCCCATGCTATGCCATTCAAGACATCAATACCCTATAGTGAAGACAAGATTAAGGTAAGGGAAAACAGAGTTTTGAAGATGACTTATTAAGATACAAAACTTGTCAACTTCAGTTTTCAACTCACCCTATGTCCAGATTTCAGCAATCCTTTACTGTGAAAGGTTGTCAGAAATGAAGAAAAAGAGGATCAGTGGTATAAATAACACACTGGTCTATTCTAAACAAAGGCATGTTAGTAGAAACAATAACCTTAAATTTGGAAGCAGTATCCATCCAAGCAGCGCTCCATCCTTAGGTGAAATTCTAGCAATACAATCAGACTGCAACAGAAAAAAAAGATACACAAAACTTAATTTTGAATAAACAGTGATCTGATGAAACATTATTTCTAATATCTTAAAGAGAGAGAATGAATGAAGCTTACTGCACCAATATTGTTTCTTAGTAAAAGTAGAATTTGGATAAGAAAGGTTCTATTAATTTGTGTAACAATAATTTTTTCCATATGTCACAATGAATAGATGCAAATATCAGAAACAGTTGGAATACCTGCCACACGTTTGCCCAGACTTCATTGTTTATGTACTCGAGTTCATTAAGGTAACGCACCTCACGACCATTATATCTGACCGTATGCTTATCAGTAACTGCAGAGAAGAGACCATAAAATGCTAATTCTACTCTCCATAAAATAAGTAAGAAAGTGGCTCAAGGGCACAAAAACTTAATGAGTATAGGTGAGACACCTTCCATTGTTCGAGGATCCATCCGGTATAGTGTAGAAGTGCCATCACTGCCAAACAACACTTTTCCATCTGTAGCCAGTCCCCATCCATCTTTCATTTGATGTTTAAATGGTTTTACCTAGTGTATGATAAAACGCTTAACATAACAGTGTATGGCGATACTAGTCCATCATAAAGCGTTAACGCCATGGACACAGGGTAGCTTAACAAAAACGCTACAACAAATGAACGAAAAAATAAGAAACTCAGTCACTAGACATAAATCCATATCTCCAGCCTATGAGAAAGATATTTCCTCTAATTTACAACAAGCAGGCTGAGTTAGACGACTTGCTTGACCGTGATGATTAATAGCTAAGAAACCAAACTATGCAAACAAAAAGAGTATGAAAAGGATAAGACTAGTACAAACTTTGCTTAAGTTGCGAAGATCATATGTGAAACCTGTGTTCGTCAACCATGCGACTTGAAAGAGCCTACAACACACATACAACCGGTGGATCAGAATACTATTTAAAACTGTTAAAATGATTGTCAGTTGGGAAATGAATCAGCATTACAACCAAACAAGCAGAAGAAACTCGTGTTATGAATTAGAAACTAGTTTCATGAAAGAGAAGGCCCACCTTTCTCCAAGAAGTGTTAAACCCTCTCCAAAGTATGAATCGGCCATTTTTTCAAGAATTTCAACCTATGCAAGGGAGGAAAAAAAAAAAAACTAAGTCTTTCAAAACAGTAAGAAAATTACGAATCCACCAATTCAAATAAGGCTTATGTGCATGATGAACTCCATAATGTTGGTCACAAGGCTGATCACCAAATCAATAAACCATAATTCTAATTCATCTGCGTAATTCAATCAACACTCCACTAATTTCACTCTCTTTTGCAAAATTGCAATCGCTCTGTCATTTCCCATTTTCAATTACACAGAAACCTATATGACAATTGGCTAACATGTTTGGTATAGTCCACAAGTGAGCTCCGAATGTACAACAAGTTTCATTAAATCATACATATGAAAACCATACCTTTCCTGTTCGTAGAGCCACTTTCCTCACTGAAGACTGTAAGAAGAGGAAAACAAATCAGAACAGATCAAACTAAAGCTTCCCATTGTGAATTTCAGAGAAGCAAAACGATTTATGAAGAGAATTCAAAATCACCTGCCGGTATAGACCAGTTGATTCAAACAGTGTATCGTCTCCCGCATAAAGCAGACCCTGCGTCCAGTATAAGCAAGAAGCCAAACATTCAGTTAAACTGAAATTCGAAAATGAGATGACTATAGTCGACAATTCAGGGAGGAACAAAAACCTGAGTAAACGCATCAGGATCATGAGGAAACTCGGCAACTACTTCAATTTCATAGATCTTACGGGAGAGATCCAGCGAACCAGGTGATTTGCCCCAGCTGTTGAATGGCATAAAGAATAGGAAAATAGCGCCGGAGAAGAGAGCAAGAGGAATCATCATCGAGATCCTCCTCCGAGAAATGAATCTGTGAGATGCAGAAGGAGTAAGAAGAGAATGAATCATGTTTCGCTTCGTTTGTCTCTTATTTAGTCGCCATCAAACTTCATTCGCCGTCGTCGTTGTAAATGGAAATTGCCGTCAGTCAAATTTACAATTAAGTTTGATTTTTTAGCTCAGACCAGTCTTTGGCCACGTTATTTTCAGACATACATTAAAAATGTTATTTCTCTCATTGACCATTGTGTTGTTAAATTGCTTTTTTTGGGAAAATCGAAAAACACTTCTTTTTTTTTTTCAAATCTACCTTCCACGTATAAAAAAAATTGCATGATTATCATTAAATTCTTCATCTACCTATTTTTTTATCTTTCTATAAGCTCTACTAGATCTCTTCCTATAAGCTATACTATATCTCTTTCTATAATCTCTCTAGAAGATCTCTCTCTATAAACCTCTACTAGATGTCTAGATCCCTTTGCCAATTGTGCCATTTTTTTGATAAAATTACAAGTATGTTGAATTAACAAATAAACATTTTCGAACAATTGTGAAGTTTAAACTTTTCAATTTTAACACAAGTTTAACAATTTCGGTACCTCTTCATAAACAATATAGAGAGATCCAAAAAGTTTTAACTTTGGAGTAGGACACATCAAACTCAAGTATCGATATGAGAACATAACTTAAAAAGTCAAAAATAGTAATAAATCAGAATAAAACATGGAACAAAACTTCCGTTTTTCCTCATTCAGGCCATTGAGGACTTACCCAGGTTTCCTCCCCCGTGGTTTCCCGGCCGGCCTTTTTCCTTTCTCGCCTTTCTTACCGGTAGGCTTCTGCCCGTTCCTACCAGGCTTGCCTCCTCCGCGCTTCCTAGCATCACTCTTCATCCTTCTATCCACTCTCTTCTGTCCTTTCCCAACCTTAACCCCAACTCCTTTCTTGGACACAACCAGTTCTTTCTTAGGTTTCCTTGGCTCTGCTGCTTTCTTGTATAGCTTGTCTATCATCTTGTCCTTCGAACGGTCTGCTATATCCGCTGTGTCAGATATTATATTTGCCTTCTTCCTCACTTTCTCCAATCTTTTCTGAGCAGCTCGCTTCTTCCTTGCCTTGGCTTCAGCCACTTTCTTGGCTGGACGAGCATTAATCTCTCTGAACTGAGCTTTCATTGCATTAACTTCTTCTTTCGTAATGGGTTTCATTGGTTGTCTATGCTGCTTCTCGTCATCCAAAAACCATTTGGGTAAACCTTCGTCATCATGCATGTATTTGTTATATGCATCATCAAGCATCTCTTCTCTCTGCTTCTTCCTTAGCATTTTCTTGGCACATGCCAATATCTCGGCCTTTGTATGAACATCATCATCAGAGGATGAATCAGAGTCTGAATCTGTGGCTGGTGCAGGGACGACCTCAAAATCTTCATCCTTCTTTGAGCTTTTGGGCAAGCTTTGATCAGACAACACGCTTGCTTTCAACTCCTTCTGCTTTGACTTGTCTAGTTTACACAGATTTTTGCTCTTTTTCTCAATTGGTGTTTTGTCTTCACTGCCATCTTTTCCCAAGTCTCCTTCTTCCACAGCTTCTGCAAATATATCCTGACTGAACCACTGGTTGGATATTTCCTCCTTTGTTTGGACCTCTCCATCATCAAGTGGAACAACAAGAGGGTTTGCCTCATCCTTCTCTTCATTCAAATCTGAATCATAATCCAGTTTCATTTCTTCATCTCCATCACCCTCCTCCAGCTTTTCAGCATGGGCCTGCCTAGCCCGCTTCCTTTGCTTTGCGTTTCCTTCTTTCTTCTCCATATACCGCTTATATGTCTCATCAAAAATTTCTTCCATTTGTTCAGTGTATCTGTAATGTTAAAAAAAAAAGACTATAAGAATTACAAAAAAGAAACTACACAAACTTGAGTAATGTATGACATTCTTGAAACAGAATTTTATTATCTACAGAAAAAGTATGCAGTTAGCAGCCTGACCTCTGACGTTCTTCATCAGAATCTAGGTCACTGTCTTTGGAGTCATCTGAAGCTCCCTCACCACGGTCTTCGTTGTCACTGTCGTCAGCATTGCCATTATCATCCTCGTCATTGTCGACTGCCATTAGATCTTTCTTTCCCTGGAAAGAATCAATAAATGAAAATATTTGTCTTAAAAAGCCCAGTCAGAATAGAATCATATGTTCAAACAATTGAATTGAAAGAAATGATGTTCATATATATATAAAAAATCAACACAGACATTGGATACAAATGGAAATACCTTGATAGCAGAAAGAGAGAACAAATCATGGTCTACATATTCATCTTCAAGTATATCCATCTGTGGACCAGTCGCCTTCCGCGTTTTATCCTGGCAAATCATTTTGAATTAAGCTAAGGAAGAATGAGGTCTAAAAGATTCATCAACCATCACCAAGGCCACTAACCACGACATAAAAAGTGCTCTTAAAGAAGTAATTCATGACCTTCGGAATGCTCATATCATTTTGGCACCAAGCTCAAATGATTCAGTAAGCAACGGGCATCAGTTTTCCTTAGGCATATATACAATATGTTCTTCGGAGTATATTAAATTGGCTAAGACATACTAAATTTGATCCTGTCATGGCCCAATTTTGTTTCATTTCTGGGTCATTTACCAGAAATCAGTGGCAAGCAACAGATTATAACGTCTACCATTGGTAACAATACCATTATCTAATTTACAAAAAGAAAATGACCATTTTGAACTATCAAACACTTGGAAAGCAAATAGACAGGTTATTATCAAAGATTAAAAATAACCTTAGACTGCCGTTTTGCAAGAAGCTTCTTTGCCTGTTTCTTCTTACGGTTGACTGTGTTTGTCAGCTCTTCCAATTCATTGAGTAGTTTATCTTCATCATTATCCTCATCTTCTTCGACCACATCAGGCTCCTTTTGAGTAATTTCTTTTTTCTCAGGAGTCAGAGCTTTCCTGAGTTGCATTCGCCATCTACAAGACAAATGGAGTTCAATGTGGGTTAGGACTCTAATATAATTTCTAGACGCATGGATGGTTGACAGCAAATAACAAAGACTTAACAAAATCAGTAGCTTCCCTCACACCAATACTAACATTCATGCACACTTGTTTACCCATTTCACACAACGCTATATCTGGTTAAGCATTCAATGTTTTTATCAGAACAGCATAGGTAAAAACTTAAAATTGCAATTAAAACCATTTTTCACCCAACCCATATAAAGCTAAGTAATTCTACAATAGCTGAGTTCGTTATAAACAAAGCTCCACCACGTTCCCAGAAAAGCTAAGATATAAACAAGTGAGACTTCAAAGATTGAGAAAAAAGGTCCATGATGGTTTAAGTGATGCAGTTCTTACTTTAGGATATACTTGAAGTCATTTTTCCCCAAGACAGGAAGGTCGTCACATAGAATTTTAATCTGCATCCAGAAAAATAAAAAGTTACCAGTGAGTGGACGTTATAAATCCTGGATTAGTAAAGATATGGCAGATTAGAAATAGTACCTCCTCTGTTGTCAAATCATGTTCTTTTAAAGGTAAAGAGGCTTCATCATCAAAGGATATGGAAGTAACCGTGCCAAGAATCTCAAGAGGTTTTTCAGACCAGATGAAATCAGCAGCAGATACAACTTTTCTCAAAACGGACTCTCCATCTTCATACCTGTATATAAATCCCCATTTATACAAGTTCATATACAACGCAGGAAAACATAGATAGTTGATGTTGCCTACCCCTCACGGGTTCTCTTCTGTTTTGTTTTTTTTCCAAGCACATCAAACACCTACAAACACAACAAGTAACACACCAACTTTAAGGGAAATGAACGAGTTGCAGAAACCACTCCAGAAAAAGCCATAAAGGACACAATGATGACCTACCTTTTTCGTGGGATCTGCTGTCTCCTTAAAGAGATCCCTGTAATCAAGAATACGAGGATCAATTTTGCCAGGAGCTTTGTATCCCAAACCCACAATATATGTTTCTGCAGATGCAGAACGACTAGCCGGCGGCTTAAACACTTCAACACTATTAAACAGCTGCCCCAAAGAAAAAAAGCACCAGTAAGATGAAGAACCTGGAACACTTATCATCCGCATGAAAATCCGAGTAATACATTACCTCTTTAATACACCATTGCACAGAGGTGTAATCTCGAGACCTGAAAACCTAAGAAAAACAAGGCACATAAAGCAATCGTTGAGAAAATTTTACATCAAAACAAATCACTGGATGGCACAAGCTCAATCGCAAAAAAAAACAAACCTTGGTGATTAAATTCCCTTTAGGAGCTAAAAACTGTGTAGCTAATTTCACAGAATCAATAACCAAAGCGTTCTGAGTCACAGCTTCTTGCGCCCAGGCACCACCAACATTTGGAGAGCCATCGTGAAGAACCAGATTGAAAGCTTTAACACCATGCTGCTCCATCACTTGCTTGATCTTGGTTCTGCACTCGGTCCGTGTGATATCCTGCTGGAGAGTGACACAGCCACGGATGGGGACAATCGGAACAAGATCGATTCCGAGAACGAGGCTGCCGACGGGAACTTTCTCGACGGCGACTTGCATCCAACCACCGGGGGCGGCGCAGAGATCGAGAACGGCATGGGCAGAGTTGAGAAGAGAGAACTTGGCGTCAATCTGGAGAAGCTTGTATGAAGCTCGAGAACGGAATCCACGCTCCTTAGCGAGACGGTAATACTTATCCAAACGATGCTTTCCTTTGACCTTACCCATAGTGAGATATTATTTCTAGGTTTCCGTCTGGTTCAAACGCGCGAAGATAGAGATTAGAGAGAGAAATGGCAAATATAAAAGCAGAAGCTAGGGTTTAGGGTTTACTGCGCCTCTTATTGGGCCTTACATATCTCTTTCTAATGGGCCTCACAAATGACCCGACCGACTCCCCTCGAGGAGTTACTGGGGTGATGTAATTTCAGGCCCGATGAGATAGATATCGGGATATCTTTATAACTAGTTTACTATTATTAACCAATGGTCCTTAATTTTGGCTTATCTTCCAATGTAAGAAATGTCACAGGTAATAACTTATTACTAGTCCAAATTTTCTAAACAAGGCAGATTTCGTCTTGTTCTTAAAGCAAGCAGCTTAATATCTCAGGCACAATTTTTTTGAAGACAGATGAGAGAAAGAAACGGGCATTTTCAACACTAATTCTGAAATTAGGATTTGTTTGTTTGAACCAAAGTGAGGGTAATAGATAGCTTTATAGATTCTGGATTTGCGTTTCAACAAACAAAACTAAAGCCAAAAACAAAACTTTCCTTCCATGGTCGTATGGTAAACTTTTCAAGGGAAACCTGAACCAGATGGTGCTGCTGCGCTGTAACCACCTGCACCACGGCCAAAGCCAGGCCTACCACCACCACTTCCCTGTACCAACAAACACACAAAATTTGCTGTTAGACAAATCTCTATATCTATTTAGCTAGAAGACTCTGCATGAAGCCAACACATAGTCGTTAAATTAGTGAGAGGTTTACTTGGAATGACGGCTGGAAATCAGCTGGAGCTCCACCTTTTTCGCCACCAAAATCACCACCTCGTGGCCCTCCACGGTAACCATCACGGTCACCAAATCTGGGACGGTCTCCTTCAAACCGAGGTGGTCCTCTGAAAACCATGATCACTAAATCAGAATTTGCCAATCCCTCGCACAAAAATAAGTTAATGGATTAAAAGATGAAACAAGAAAATAACCTAGGGCGATCACCAGGTGGGCCACCAAAGGGACGGCCACCTGGCTTAGCAGACTTTTTCAAAGTAGCAGGAACAACATCTGATGGAAGGTTAAGATAAGTTCTCAAGAACTCAATCCCTTCATTAGTCAGAAACCAATAATAATGCATCCACGCAAATGTCTCCCTTACATACTCCTTGGATTTGAAACTCTGCATGAGCTTGATCACTTGCAAGTTTGGTACATCAATCAACGGATGCTTTGCCAGATTGAAATCCTTCTTTGCATAGCATACTCCTTCTGCATAAACCCATGAAGATATAGCTCATTTAGTATCTACACAACTCCTTTCTCTAGCAACTAAGAAGAACATAATACTACAGATAATAATAATCTTCAAGATCCAGCATTTACATTAGCCAACATTCTAAAATGTCTCTGAACCTTGAATGCGAGGTGAAGAAAATACTAGTTTTAGCTACATTCATATCTAAAACTGTTGGCCTTAATTTAATCTAATTGTTTCTCACTACAAGCTTAGATTCGAAGAGCACTACAAAAACGTAACTAGCTTAACCTATTTCCACTAGCAGAATTTGAGAAAGCCGAGGATTGTAAAATGTAAAATGTAATACTCACAAACCTTTGAAAAGGTATTTGCAGATCTCTCTGCGATTGTTCTCTGAGATAATCTGACAACAAGACGAACAAGATCACAATTAACACTCTGATAAGTTCTTTAACTACATCAAGTAAAGAAATAAAATGTATTGAGAAACAGAGCAAAAGCAGAGTCTATACCATCGTCTTGTTGATGGAGCTTGAGCTGAAAAGAGGCACTGAGCTTGAGCAAAGGCGAAATAGGGTTTTCTAAGTAAAAAAAAGACGATTAGATTGTATATTACGGATTTGGGCTTTAATTGGGCCTACAATCGTAATAATTGCTTGCCACAATGCTGGGTCTTAAATGGTCGGGTTTAATGGTTAACCGGTTCCAAATTAGATTTCTGACTCTCATCGTAAAATGAATTTGAGAAATGCCACCTTTTGTTGTGAATTGTAAATGACTTATTCAACATTGTGAATGTCAGGTTTTATTCGTCGACCAATAGAAATACAGTTACATTCTAAGATTTGTCTTATGTTCTTGTATATGGTGCTTAGCTTACCGTTGATTGTTTTCACCCAAATTCCCAGCAAAACTTGTAACTTGTAAGTAAACATTTCCAGATTTTTATTGATCACCCAAATTTCACACGTCACCTAATGAAGTGATGGGACAAGTCTTTTTAACAATGTTTTGAAGATAAAACCATTTGGTCTCAATCACTTGCTTCCTCTGTTCCTCCAGCCGACATCACGGGCGGCCAACGGATCTAATCTTGATAGTGTGCAAATAAAGCTCTGGTAGAGTCTTGATTTAGTCAGCGACTCAAGCTGAGAAGCACAATCTCAAAGACGAGGGAGTACATAAGATATGTAGATTAAATTACAGCGTACGTAGGAACAGCTTCCTTGTTTCTCAAGTTTCTTATTCTTGATTTAAATTTATTTTCCCGAACACCAAGATTAAAACATGATATGCTATGGATTTTTTTTTAAAGTAAACCTTTGAAGTTAGTGTAATAATATACAAGGTTTGAGTAGTGATTGAGTCAGGAAGCCAGCTTGGTCGGGACAAAAATTTGTTAAACAATAAAAGGGGTTCAGAGAAAGAAGTTCACGGGCGACCAATAAAATTAACATGCATGTCCGTGATCTCATGAATACAAACGAGAAGTATCATTTTATATGTCAACTTGACCACAAAATATTTATTAATTTCTACTTTGTTTTTGTCAACATCATGAATGCCTACTTATTAACCAAAAAAGTCCAAAACATTTAATATTCTTTTTAACATTGTTACTGACCAAAAACAAAAACAGCTCAGTGTTATTTTTTGAATAACCGAACGCATGAATTGATGGTCCCAAAGTTGATGAAGTAGGATCTGCAACAGTATTGGATGAAAATTATCATCGCTTATAATGATACGTCCACTAAACTAACACAAAATAGCTAAATCCAAATCGCACAACTGAGAATATATAGGTAAACAAAACTTACGTATTTTATTTGTGTATACTCTTAGAACAATAAACTAATGTGTTTTTTCAGAGGAGATGAAGATCATGTGGACCCGTGACGATCTCTTTTGTGTCCTAGCTACAAAATACGCGAACATGGTTCTCCTATCCATTAGTCCTATTGATTCTCTATATTCCTTGCCCACATATCATTATTTAAGTCAATCATACATCAAATAGTTATCTTGGTTTTCTAATGACATCATGAGAAGACCAATGACCAAAACGAGAAGGAAAATGTAGTTTATCATTTTAAACTTATCCATCAATAAATTGATTCATTATGTATATATACCAAGAAGCCTGAAGAAAAACGAAAACCCCTTATACAAATTTAGCAAAAAATGAAAAAGGAAAAACAAATTTATCTTTTGGAACACGAAACTCGTTTGAGTAGGACAACAAAACACAAAACACGATATAGTACGAAGAACCCTAATAACACATAAACATTAAACCACCTCTGATTCTCATGAAGCCCTTTCTTGTCTAACACGTCACCTCCAGTAATCAAGCAGCCTTTTACATTACCTTCCCCAAACCAGACCATGCACTTATTGTGCAGACACGAGTACTCATTTATCAGAAGTGCGTCCAACGCATACTTGTACATCGAGAAGTAATACATGACTAGCCAGTACTTAGGAAGACTCTCTTTAGAGATGAAGTAACCAGAGAACAAGAAGAAAGCCGCGAGAAGAACAGTCACTAGAGATGTTCCAGCAATGTAGTTAGGCGCGACAGAGCTCAAGAAAAGCACAAAAGAGTTTGCCATTAGAATAATGATCCAGATCACGAGCACAAAGTAGGCGAAAGCTTGCCATGAAGGGCAGAGACCTACAAGGAAATATAGTGAGACAGAGTAGATGATTGCTATGAGGAGCAAGTAGGGCAAGAAAACGAAGGTGTTTGCAAGAATGTGAGAAGAGATTCTGTAGAGTCCGCTCGAGGTTTCGCGGAGAAGAATAGGCCGTTCATCGATGAATATTGGAAGGGTTTGGGTGGTGGAGGAGAGGAGGAATGTGAGGGTAAACGCGAAAAGACCAAATCGCTTCTGGATTCCTTCTTTGCCGGTTCCAATGTTGAGGTATATAGTGCCTAATACAAGACCGACTACTAGAGCTTCTAAGATGTTCGTTAGTAGCAATTGCCTCGTACGGTATATGTTCTTCCAGAATCTTCTCGAAAGAAGGCTTATTTCGGTGATTCTCGAGCTTTTATATCGAACAATGCTCTGTTTTGTGTTCTGTTTGTGACTTTCCAAGCAGTGATCAGGGAGAGTAATGTTGGCGTTTTCGTAGGGAAGTTCTTGAAGTATCTCCATAGTGTACTCAAGAGAATTGAGCTGGGCAGGAACTGTGAATCCCTTGGAGAGCAAGAAAGCTTCGAGTAAATCAACCCTTCCATGGTATACAACGGTTCCTTTGGAAAGAAGTAACATGCGATCTATGAGAGATAGTATCTTGAAGCTAGGTTGGTGTATGGACAAGATCACGGTCCGTTGTCTCGATGTAGAAATAAGCTTGAGGATCTGAACCACGTCGAAAGCGGATTTACTGTCTAAACCCGATGTGGGTTCATCGAGGAGTAGAAATTCCGGATCATGAAGAAGACTTAGACCAATAGAAACCCTCCTGCGTTCACCACCGGACAAGCCTTGACCGAGTCTTGTATGTGCAAGATGTGTTAGGTTAAGTTCTTTGAGTAGAGACGCGACGGCATTATAGACTTTTGAAGGGCTTTTCGGGAGCAATAGAGAGGCGGAGAAAGTGAAGGTCTCGGAGACGGTGAGGAGAGGGAAGAAAGCGTCGTGTTGAGGAACGTAGGAAGAGATTTTGCGGTAAGAAGAAGGGTTGATAGGTATGGAGTTCAGAAGGATTGAGCCTGAGGTAGGGGAGGTTCTTGCGGCGAGGATGTCAAGGAGAGTTGATTTTCCGGCGCCGCTAGGGCCAACAATGGCGAGGATTTGGGAAGGATGAGAGGTGACATTGATGTTGCGGAGGATGTAGGAAGGTTGCTCGGCGGTGAGGAAGAGCGTTGAAAGAGGTTTGGTGTAGGAGATGGAAGAGGTGGTTAAAGTATATGAATCCATTTTTGAGAGAGATGTTTAAAGGTTTGAGAAGGGAAGAGAGTGTTTGTAAGGAGAATTTATGGATGCTTAAGTTTGGAATGTTTTGTATTTTCCTATGAAAATGACAATTTTGTAGCCTTTTTGTTCTTTTTTTTTTTCTTTGACCTTTTGATGAATTATTTTGTTTTTGTGTTCTTTTGGTGAATTATGTTGTCCTTTTCTTTCATTTTGGATTTTGCGTTACATTGAACTCATCATAGTTGTGGTCATACGGCGATGTAAAAACGATTCTATTGCGAGACAAGATCGGATTGAAATGGAAAAAAAAAGGATAGAAAAGATCATTAGAGATTATTATCTATAGTCTAAATTCAAAAAGTTTAAAGACGAAAAAATCCAAATTAAGATGGAGGTATTTAATGAGAGTTGTATCCAGAAACGAAAATCCATATATATTCTCATGAATAAAGCAGACTTTCAGTTACATAAATTATAAATCAACTAAAAATGTGAATATTGTTGAGAAATTGAGAAGAAGAATCCAAAGGGGAATGCAGGTACGGTCACGGGGCTGCTGTTTCTCTATGAATATAACTCTCTCATGCCTTTGTATTCTTAGAACATCCTCAACCAAGAGCTTGGTTAGAGTATCATTAGCTTAATTTAATCATATATTTAATAATAATTAATTAGTTGAGATTCGATTAGAGACTGTTAATATTTATGTGTCCAATAGTGACACTCATATGGAATTCTAAAGAGAAAGGAGAAAGGAAAAACAAAAAATTAACAAATGAAATGAAAAAAAATTATCTTCTACATTTGTGATACACGGTCCAATAGAGAACCGCCGCGTGTCCGGTTGATACGTATCAATCAGCTCCTCCCACGGATACGTATCAAACGATTTTGCTATTTTTTATTTTTTTTGTTTAAAATTAAATGTTTGATACGGCAGAAATATGTGAATTGGCATTGGTCTTACACATCACCTAATCCGTTTTCCCAATTTGTTTGGCAGATGCACACATCGCCAAACCACTTCTATAATTGTTTTTTACTAATGATGTGAGGGAGTTTCTAAAAAGCAAATAAATAGGCGTCACTTGGTTATATATCTTAGCCAGGCTGTGGTTGCATTTTTAGGGTATGTCATCGTATATGCAAATGAATAAAATTTTAGAAGTTAATCGGTAAATAATTATAAATGGCACAATTTTCTTCAAAGTTGAACGAAATCGTTTTAACACAACTTTGGCAATCAATATATCCGTACATGACATGTCATATATTTTCCTAAATCTCTACGCATAACAAGAAGAAGAAAAAAAAACAATAATAAAGCACATGCCTAAACAAAAAAATTTGACCTAGAACAATGAGCTAACGCTTAATGGGCCTTTGGAGAAACGATATAAGCCCATTTGGATTTGGAAATTGAATGTGGATCAAATCTAATCACACTATATAAGAAAATGAGTCAACGAGGTGAGAAGAAACTAACCGGTGCAAAACAACAATTGGGACGACCCGATGTTATATGATCATAATAATTTGCATTAGTACTGTCGTATCAAATTTAGGAGTGTGCATTATGGGAAACGAAACTCAACAAAATATAAATCATATCTTATTTTAATTCCATTCCAAATGTAGAAATAAGATGAATTTTCGTTTCTTCCATTTGAAACAAAATTATATAAATAATAAACGAAAATTCACGGTGTACCAATGCCACAAGATAAACATATCAAGCAAAATAGAGAATGCAAAAGCAAAAGCAAAACGGTGTTGTTTGTAAATTACCCAAAAACAGAAAATATCTAACTGAAATGAATGTGTGAGTAAGAGTTCGAATGGTCAAGGCCCGACAATGGAATAAAATGGACCAGGGCAGGGTGTATGACGATGACGACGTCTCGGCTAAAAGCTGAACCACCCACCGCGCTTGGGTCCCATAATGGCTGGTCCCCGTCCACAACACAACAGTTTCTCATGTACTTTCTCAAGGAAACACCTCTTTCTGCTTTACTATTCCTTCTTCTTTTTTTTTGCAGCTTCCAACATGAATCATGTCATAACTGTCTCAACATATACAAAAATGAAAAGTGTTACATATAGCTCTGTTTTTATATCTTTACTCCTTGTTTCTTCTCACTTCCGTGTTATTCCCTTGGCATACAGTTTTATAGCTAACCGCCTAACCCTCGTGGAGTTACAGTAGTTTATTTCTCGAAAAATCTGATTATATATAGACAAATGATCCGGACTTCTACCATGGTAGCATGTATTAGTATAGTGTCTGCGTCACTTAATTTGAATGCGATTAAGTGCGAGTGTGGGTTATATATCACACAAATATACATCATTGCTAATCCATGCATATAAACCAAAAAAAAAAAATTGAATGAGTTACCATCGTACGAGTGTATATATAACACCTTCCTTAGACACTTTCATAGTTGGTAAAATTAGATTGTAATATAATTTTATATATATTCATGCCACCAAAATTATTTTACTTTCATCTCTTAAAAGATGAAAAGAAGAACATCCTTTTCTCTTCTTTCTTTTAACAAACCTTATTTATATTATCGTATCTTCTCTTTTCTTGCGAGCAAATCTTGATTATTGAATTTAATTGTAATTTAGGTAAGCTTTATAGATGTTCAAACTTTAAAAATAACTTCAATAATGATATATTGTGCATTTATATCAGTTTTAATAGGTCATCATAGCTCTATAAAGCTGTATATGCCCCTGCAATTGTATAGAATGTTACTATTGAATAACGATGCTACTCTATCCATTTTAATTATATATATTTCTGAAATCCACTAATCCATTTTTTAGAATCTAGGAAGACAAGGCTCTGAGTAATTGAGCCGCTTCTAGAAGTGATTAAATGAAGAAATAAGTACAATCTGAAAATGGTAGTATTGATCGATGATTCATTGCGTATACACAAGGTTTAAAGAAAAGAAACCGCTGGGACGTCAAAAAAAAAAAAAAAAAAAAAAAAAAAAAAAAAAAAAAAAAACCGCCGGTAATTTAATTATCGCACTACATCACTAATTATTAATTTATTCGAGCAGTATTGGATTTCTAGGTATTAATTTATTTTTTACATTATCTTCACATGTAACGTGCCTATTTAATGAGAATATGATTCCCTAAGATTCATGCACAAACACAAATCAAATCCGGGAATTTAAGTTGGAGAAAGGAACATATTATACGAACCGCACACTTATTAAGTTTAAATAGGTTCAATTCCAATATGAAAAGAAAACTCAACTAACCTTTAGGTTTCAGTAAGAAAAATATCTAAAGTAATAAGTTAGTAGTCACTTGCCTTTATCAGAAAAAAAAAGTTGATACTATAAATAACATAATTCGGTACTTATGTATATATTTTGTTTGGTTAAAAAATTTCGACTTGTGTATTCCAGTATCCACCACACATATGTTACAACATTAAGATGGAATATTAATCTCACAACATTGTTGGCTAGGCTCGATGCTTTTAAAAAGTTTTGCCTTATAAATTCATTAAAAGTCGACCGAGTGATAAATTATTGCTCAACATAACACTAGTGGACTTATATATTAAAGAACAAAATGATTAAAAATAATGAATGAAGTGAATAAAGAAAATAAGACGAAAAGAGGAAGAAGGTGGAGATGAGGAACGCAAGGGAAGTGACATGGTGGAAGCTGACACTAAGAAACCACCCCTCCAATCATTTCATTTCACGACGACTATATTTTTCAAATAGCTTTCACTATATATATATTGTTAGGAATCACACAGATGAGAATGAGACCTATAGTGATATACTCATTTTAAGTTGGCTGGGGGCTACCATTTGTGCTTTCCGATTTTAATTTATACATTTAGTTACCCCACCACCATTTATCTTCTCTAAGTGTTTATTAATTTTTAAATTGACCTAAGTTTTTTTTTTCTTGGTAATAATAAACTTTCTACATTTACGATCCATATTTTGTTTGAATTAGGAATTAAACACATGAATACTGAGCACTGGTTCCAGATTTAAACTTGGAATCTGGTCTTACGTGACCAATCATTTTCAAAATAATTTCATTCACCAACCAGTTTAACTACTTACTCCGATAGTTTCCAATTTTGTTTTCTCGTTCATGTTGATTACTTTTGATTTTGTCTATGAGCAGGATTAATACTGGATTAGTCAAATACTGCAACTATGTAACGACTGTTGGTTATCCAAAACACAGTAAGATTAATGTACAAATTGCCGTCACAAGTCCTTTTTATCAACCGCACATATAATTGCATTGACTAATCCTTCGCTTTAATCAACCCATAGTTGCATTTTAAAGAGTATTAAAAGCCGCCATTAAACTAAAACTTTATTAAAGTACACTAAAGAGGGATATTTATTTTCTATAAAAAAAATAGAAATAAGAAAAACAACTTAAATTTAAATCCAAATTAATCACTCAAAATAAAATAAAATACTAATTACTCACTCTATAAACTACAAAGTACAGATAATGAATATTAAACTGATTCGTAATACAATACTGAATCGTACACAATCCAATGAGAATAAGCCTACCCTCTTCTATAACTCTATAAATGCCCTTCACTACACAATCTCTCCTCCCACCAATTTATTACTGATTTTTTTATAACTAACTCTCGTAAACACATGCAGCAATGGAAGGAAGACAATATTATCAAGAGACCAGAAACACGAGTTCCATGGTGGTGGTGGTGCCTCACTCGCCGTGGCACTCTCCAGTTCCTTATCTTTTCGGTGGTTTGGCCGCCATGTTGGCTCTTATCGCCCTTGCTCTTCTCATTCTGGCCTGTTCTTACTGGAGAATCTCCGCCTCCGTTCAGAGAGATCTTGAGGCCGGAGATGATACCAAACCCGAAAATGATACTCACAAGTTGCCGGAGAAGTTTCTCGTTATCATGGCTGGCGATGTCAAACCCACTTACTTGGCTACTCCGGCTACTCTGTCTGAACAAAGCTGTACTTGCGGCGATCATAAGGAAGAAGGAAAAGGGTAGTGATCAGGTGGTGTGGCAGATCACTGGAGGTTACGGTGAACCCTCCCTCATATTTTGAAAACAGAGCAATACTTTTGTTTGAACGCAATTTTTTTTTCCACTATTTTTCCCCGTTTTGTGGATCATGAAGGAAAATCCGGTTAATGTAGATTTTTATGAGATTTTGAAGAGATGCTAGTAAGTTTTCGAGGGTTTTATGTTCTTGAATCCTTTGTTTGATTTGAATTTGGAAGTAACATAATTTCATAAATATGAGCTTCAATTAACTTTACAAAAAAAATGAAAATGATGCTAAAGGAAGAAAGAGAGAGATATCATCATCAGGTGAAAAGATTGAAGGTATGTGTCAGCATTGGCACGTGCCGAATATTAAGCTAATCTGTTGCGGCGAGCCGAAGTTGAGAATTATTCTCTTTGCACCTTTATTCCTTAATTTCTATAATATAACACTTATGTATTATCAAGAATAAATACTCGCCTCAGCCCTCAGGTATACATTTTCTTTCGGCATATCCATTTATCTTTATAACCATTCTCTGAAATTGAAGAAGCGTTAGCGTTACCGATGGACTAATAATAACTAAAAAAATCGTTGGACAAGTATCTTTTGGATGATCGGTACGTACAACGTGAATAGGGTGACATATATATTAGAGTATGAGATGTGATTAAGAAGTAGTTTACACTAAACCGAGATTAAGATGTTGGTTAGATAAATGTAAATCATATTTACTCTCATAGTATATAAGAGAATACAATGTAAACCACTTCTTAATCACATCTCATACTCTAATAATATACTAGAGTTAAACCTACCGTATACCGCGGGTCAACATTTTCTTAGTTATTATATTTACATTTTATTATTTTATGTTCAATTTTCCAGATAATTTACATTTATTTAGATTTTGTTCGTTTAGATTTTATAATCTTTTAGTTATATATATATATATACATGTAATTTATAATTTTTTCGCCAAGAACGGATATGTTCCCCTCAAAACAAAACTCGACAGTGTAATTTTCATAATGAATTGCAAATCCGTAATTTTTCACCTAAAAAAAAGTTACAAATTTTCTGCCAAAAACGAATCTATTATTTTTCTGCTAAAAAATGTAGTGAAATATATTATATAATAATTCAAAATAATTTGAAAATAAGGTCAAATAAAAGTGAAATGAGAATCACAGTTATTTTTCTGATCTATTTCCCATCAAAAAATTGGATCTCATATTGTTTTAACAAACTACAGTTTCGTTCTGCCAAAATGGAAAATTTACAATTTTTCCATCAAAACCTGATCCATTTTTCAGTAAAACAAATTCGACTCTATAATTTTTTTGACGAATTGGAAATCCGTTTTCTTAACAAACTGCAATTTCGTTTAACCAAAATGAAAAATTTACAATTTTCTCATCAAAAACTGATTTGTTTTCGAGTACAAATCTCGACTCTGTAATTTTTTTTAACGAATTGCAAATCCGTAATTTTCCACAAAAATAAAAAATTTGCAAATATTCAGCCAAACACGGATCTGTAATTTTTTCGCCAAAAAATAGATTTGAATCATAACATATGTAGAATCATAATTATTTTTTCATTATATAATATGCATTATATAATAATTCAAAATAATTTAAAAATAAGATCAAATACAAGTGAAATAAGAATCATAATTATTTTTCCAATACATTGATTTAAATTAGATAGGTAGATTTTAGGCAAATTAAAATCAATGTTAATTTACATAATATTGCTGGTTTAATTTGTTTGGATACACATATAACATTAATCATGGTTTATTTGTTTTTAAATGGGTGTTTAGAAACACCCTATTTAATTGACTTTTTTTTAATAGTGTAGTACATTTTGGATGGAAGAGACTGCTGCGACTAAAACGGAATGATTGCTCATTGGTTGTATGGTGTCACCTGTGTTGCTACGTACGTCATTTCCTTTATATTGTCGAGTTCTTACAATGTTTATGTGAACGAATATATGAAATAAACGAGATCCCAAATGATACAAATCAAACTGAAAAAACCGTATTCAAACTTGTGAAACGCATACCATTTAGACTAACAATTAGTAATTTCCCGTACACCAACTTGTAACAAAATATGTGATCTAAGAAAATAACTATAGCGCCAAAACATAGGAGATCAAAACATCAAATTGTAGAATCGATTGTTGAATAGCTTTACAAAGAAAGAGTAGATCTGTACATATTCATCATTCGACAGAATAAATACATTTTATATAACAATTAAGGAAAAGTATGGCAAGAAATTTCCACGATACTAAATACGATATGAATTACCGGGAAAAAAAAACAAAAAAAAGTTTGTATATCTTACAGTGCTGACTAATTGCAGCGGTTGAAGATGTTGAGGGGGCTAGAGACAGAAATGATCCATCATGTGGAAGACAACATCTTTGCCATCAGAATTTAACCAATATGTTTTCACCTACATATTACAGATAACATAATGTTAAATGCTCTAACAAAACCGCTTTTTAGTTCAAAAGTTCCGACTATTTTTAAACTTGCCTGGATGGTACTATGAGCAATGTATCGTTGCTTGCTATTGTGAAAGCTGACATCAACTCTTTCCCAAGATAGTTGACCAAGTCCATGTATCATTTCCTCTACATTCCACAACAAACAATAACAGGTTGAGGTTTATGATGCTACAGATATAAAGAAGACCAACGGGCTTATATATAGAGAATACCATTATTTCTATCAAATCTTGAAAAATAATAACGTGAGAAATGGAGCAAACCTTCAAGATCAGTGTTTTGCTCTGTGACTACTGTCGAAGTTGATTGGCAACTACCATTTTTAACATTTCCATCTTCTACGTATACAATGTGTGGATAGTTTGGATCAGTTGCTAGAAGATTTGGCTGGAAGATGAGAATAGATAAGGGTTATTGATAAAACCCTGACATCATTCAAGATTCCACAAAATATAATAAGTTAACACATACCTTTGGGAGCTCATTTGGACGGCGGATTGAAGATGTCCTCCATCCAACCATAGCTTTGTCGTTAGTGAAGATAAACAATAGAAATGTGGAAAACCATTAACAGTTACTTAGAAAAAATGTTTTTTTTTGTCAGGGAAGGATACAATCAAAATTTACGTTTGCATATGCCACACGACGCTTGAAAGCATGTAAAGCTGATCTGTTGAGGTCATAAGAAGAGATGAGTCAATCTCAATCTGTAAGTCACCAAATGAAAACACTCAGAAACAGAAGCATTTACATGAACTTTAGGTCACCAGAATCTGTAGCCATCCGGATAAGAAGAGGAGGATTTCCATCATCTTTGTCCACAAGAAACAAATGCTTTCCGGTCCTCCCAGCAGCTAAGTGTGCAGTTTGGGAAGCAGTTCGTTCAAGAAACGGAAGGCCACAAAGAATCGGGAACTGAATGAAAGAAGACAAGAGTAAGCATGTCACACATAAACATATGATCTACCTATACAAACCCTTACAGAAGCATTCAACCTAGACATGCCATCTAAAACACTAATTCACCTGTCTATGTCCTCTTGAACCAAGATGAGGCGTTGCGAAAGTTATAAAGTTCATAGGTTCTAACCCAGCAATTTCGCCTCCTCTTACTCTCTTTCCCTTTGAAGGAGAGTCCAAAGAGTCGGCTTCCCCCGGTTGTTCATAGAGCTTCCCTATGGCATATCTTGCAACAAGACCTCCTAATGAATGAGCCACGAAAGAGATTTTCTTCAACCCACTTCTATGCTTAACAACAGCCAAAACCTTCACAAGATTTCAAAACATAGAACTCAAAAACCAATAACAAAACCCATCAAGCAAATTCAAGTTGAAGTAAAGAGAAACAACAATGGTGCCACATACCTCATTAGCTAGCCTTTCACCCATCATATCAACACCATCAAATGTCAACGTTGCACTATTACTCTCGCTACCTGCTTCATCAATATCCATCCAACATCAAGCAAATCCTAAACTACAGAGTATTACGAATGAAGAAGATTCAAAACAACAATCTCTATAGGTTAAGAAACACGCACGGTGCACAAGTAATTCTTCCGGGAACTTCTTCACGAACTGCTCCGCCGCATATTTCCAATCCGCCGCACTAAATTATTATCCAAAATCAGAAATAGCAAAGTAAAAAAATCCGCCGCCGCATATTTTTAATTGTATACCTTCCAACGATACCGTTCACCATTACAACTAAATGATCAGGCTTCTCAGCAGAATCCATGACAGCCGCATCGAAAAAATCCTCTCCGCCGTTATCGATCTCCGTCTTCAGCTCCCTTTTGCCCCGATTCATAGCAAAGCAACCAATTCCAAGGCGATTCATCCACTCCATTTTATCGAGATTCTTTGGTTGCCGGAACTGGTGTTGACTAGGCTGAATAAATGGAGGAGAAGACGGAGTCAAATCGGGGATTGAGATTTGGAATCGGGACAAGGACGTGATCATGTGGAAGTAAAAGGGCGCAATTACAAGGATGTAGTCTTTCTGATTACCCAAGTGACAAGTCGCTTAACTTTTCCGGCGAATAAGCGTTTTCATTTGCTGGACTTGCGGAGGCGCTAAGGAACCGTAGTGGTGACACATTTAAAAACTTTATCAATATAATTTTAAAAAATATTTATAGGGGGAAATAAATTAAATACTAATGTTGTTGACCAAAAAATTAATTTTGGAAAGACTTTGAGAAAATCTACAATATATAAAATTCTGTTAATGTCTCATTAAAATGTAGAGATGTGTTTCACTGCAAATTATATCTAGATTTATCTTCCTTTTTTTTGGCATTGCCTGAACCAAATTGATCACACGTAAAGTGCTTTTTAGGAGTGTGCATTTATACATTTGATTCAATGAAAGTGACGTTATTTGAACTACGAAACGTAGAATTTTATGATATTATAATAGAGTTTTGTAAATTAGAAAACACTTATCAACTAAGATTTTCAACCATTTGAGCTTATATTATCAATGTGTGTGACGACAGAGTGAACATCCCAAAAACAAATATGTACAAAGTAAATAGAAAAACCACATCATGCAAAAGAGAAAAAAAAAAAAAAAAAAAAAAGAAAGATCATTTTCCCCTAGTTTAAAAAGAAATAATTTTGTGACTGCAAAAATGGGTTGGCATGTTGACATATTGGAGTGTTCCGATGACGACCCAACCAATTAACCATATCAGCCTCTCTAATACGGACACCATTATTAGCATAACTCAATCATATCATATCCCTTCAATAATACAATCCATATTTATCCTCAATCACTTTTTCTCAAATTTGCAATATGACAAACAAAGCAATCAATAGTGAAAATTGAGAAAAATAACAATTGATTGATTATTTCCAAGATTTTTAATATTCTATTTTTAAACAGCGAAAATCCAATTTAAACTAATCACCTAGATTTTATTTTTATTATGTTGATTTTTTAATTAGTAAATCATTGGTTTATTTGCAATGAGGAATGTTAACCAAACAAAAAAAATTGAAAAAAAAAACCCTACAACCATAGTAAATAGGAATTAAAAATCTGATTATAATTTTTTTTGCTGTAAAAACTTTGAAATAAAATGACAATTTTCAAAGCTTCAACCAATCATTCTTAAGGCAATCCCTCGTTACACGGTTATAAAATAAACAGAGCCGCTAAAAAAACAGAGATTTGTATCCATACATTTCCTACTCAATTTATCTTTTCCTTATTTTCTGCATATTTAAATAACACACTTGAACCTCCGAAACCATTAGCACCTACAAACCAATATAATCTAAAAAAAAAAGAGAGATGATGAACTCATCCTATTTACGAGTAATATTACTCTTAGGTGCCATTAATCTCGTCGTTTCTGTATCATTAACCAATGCTATCACACTCGGTCATATGTTCGGAATATGTAGGGCGTTATGTCCTGGATGTGACCACGACTCCTTACAGTTCTTGTTCCGACACAACTTGGTCCGTGCCCAAAGATTGGAACCTCCTTTGATGTGGGACCTCGGACTCCAGCACTACGCTCAACAATGGGCTAATCAAAGAAAGGGAGATTGTGCTATGAGACACTCTTTCACAGACGGAGGGTTTTCTCTCGGCGAGAACATCTACTGGGGATACGGCGCCAACTGGTCTCCGGCTGATGCGGTGGTTGCGTGGGCGAGCGAGAAGAGGTTTTATCATTACCGCTCCAACTCGTGTGACCCTGGGCAGATGTGTGGCCATTACACACAGATCATATGGAAGAACACGAGGAAGGTTGGGTGCGCACGTGTGGTCTGCAACAATGGTGGAATCTTCATGACTTGTAACTATGATCCTCCCGGTAACTACATCGGCCAGAAACCCTATTGATCATCATTCATCTATTCAAGTTCTCTTTGGTCTTATTTTTAGAAATTAATATTATTATTATATATTTTTAAAAGGACGTTAGGTGGGTGTATCGTGTAAGTGCATTTACGGTTTTCTATATGTCCGTAAGAATGCCCAATACACAAATTATTTATAATATATAAAAGATTTATTTAAAAAACAAAAAAAAATTCCAAATGCAAACTGATAAATATATAGATTTTTGGTGTGTTTAACATTGTACATATGCGTTTACGTTCACGATTTAAAACATTTTTGATAATGAGAAAACTTGTGTTTTCTTTCTTTAAATACTATCAACCATAATTAAGTTCCCTTTGAAATAATTAATCACAATTTTGTTCAATATATAGATAATTGTCTTTTCTCGTTAATCATTCAATTACCGTAGTTTCTTTCATTCAATCCGCGAATGAGTGCCACTCTTGTTAGGGGAAAGTTTACTTAGGCTAAAAATTTGTAGTATTTAATTAATTAGCTTTGATCTTAGAAATTTAATAATGGAACTATATGGAGGGTCTTTGTCTACCAATATAAAATTCATTTGGGGACATGAGTCACATGATGACATGACCATTACAAAATGAAAAGTAGAAACGACAAAATGTTCATACCACCACCAACATAAGATTCATACGATGATAAAATTAAAAAGAAACAAAAGTCACGTACGTAAAATACAAACTTATAGTAAGAAATCCCCAACGATTTTAGTTACCGAAGTGTTAGACAAAGTTAGTAAGGATTCTCTCCAACGTAGTTACCCGGAGGGTCGTAGTTGCAAGTGATGAAAACTCCTGCGCCGTTCTCGCAGACAACACGAGCGCAACCTAGTCGCTTGGTGTCACGCCACACGATCTGAGTGTAGTGACCGCACATACCGTCCCCTTCACACGAGTTGGTCATGTGGTTGTAGGATTTAGCCTCCACGGTCCATGACTCCACTGCGAAAGTCGATGTCCAATCTGAGCCACTTCCCCAGAACAAGTTCTCACCGTATGGACCGGTCGAGTGGGTTAGGGAGCAGTCGTACCGCCTCTGGTTAGCCCACCATGTTGCGTAGCTTGCGATCTTGTTGTCCCACACCAGTGGAGGCAGACCTGTTGGGAATGAAATTATTTAAATCAATATAACGCTACTAACAATTTAATTTGATCCCACATTTATACTAACGATGTTATATCCACGTGATCGTTTTTTAAGGTAGTCCGTTTCGTTAGAACGGAACGTGTATATAATAAGGCATATCCTAGGATTTGGAGACCTTTTGAATCGCATACCCAGGTTAAAAAAAAAAAAAAAAAGGCACCTAAGGTTTTAGAGATGTAAAAGAATAAAAACAAAAGAAGCATTTATAACAAAAATGTATCATTTAGTATATTAAACAAAAAGTAGTTAATAAAATGTAAGAAAACGATCCCAAACAAAAATATGTCTTAGGTATAATCGCATATTGCAGCAAAAGTTACGAATTCATTCCAGGTGGCGTTTTGTGCTGTTTGTGTTGATGCATAGTCTTACCTATAATCGCATTGTGTCTTAATTTTATAATTACATATATATAAAAATACGAACCTAGGGCGTCTCGGGCAGCATTATGTGGATCAAGAAATTGTCGTTCGAACGAGCCAGTGGGTGGTTGGTAGGTGGGAGGAGGAGGAGGATGATAGACGATAGGGCTGGGACTTGGGAGCGACCTTGGCTTTGAGACATATGGAGGAGGGCTTGGGGTTGTAGGTAGCCGGTGACGGTAATAGTCTGCATGAACGGCTTGGATGGCGACCAAGAGAAGGGCAATTGCGAAGACTTTTGCTCGGGTTGATGTTGTGGTCGCCATCTTTTTTCTTGTAGAGTGATTCCAAATATTTTCTTTTGGAAGGTGGAAGAAAAATGTTTTGATGTGGTGGTTACTTATATGTTTATTCTTGGCTATAACTAAATGATGACAATGCAATTTGGTAATGTCATTGTCAACTAGAAGCAGGCCTGACTAGAAGTGGCTTCCATGTTCGATTATGGTGACCACTTGACGTTTCGCTTTGGTAAAGGAGAGTTAGAGATAGTTTAACCGTTTAATTAGTTTTTTTTTTTTATTCGATACATATTTGTCTTTAGGATTAAAGAAAAATAAAATAGATTGAAGTATTAGAAAATTTAATTACTATAATCGCTGTTTTCTACAATTTTATTTGACATAAAAAAAAGTCTTGGTCGTCCACTCTCAAGCTCAACGAAGTTGACTTTGTGAATGTTTTTTTTTTAGTTTTTAATAAGTGGGGGTAATCTAGGTTTTTAATACCCAAATCATGACACCATTTTGCTTAATTAAATAGAAATAATTTAAATAATTTCGTGCTTGACCGAAATTGATCATTGACCTAAACTAATAAGACAATTCCTTTTAGTGAAAAACATTAAACCACCGTCACTTGATTAACTTTGTGGAGTTTCTGGCCCAAAATCTAGTAAAGTTTATAATATGGATAAAAGAGTTCCAAACAAATTTTTTATCTAATTAAAAAAAAATATCTGAAAAAGATAATACATCCGAAAATTAATCCATATTGTATTAACGTTATTTAAATAATTTGACTTTTAGTTTATATTTAAAGGCCGATCAAATTCAAACCAAACAAAATATCTCTGATCAAAAACTTAACTTTATTTTAAACTAAATTATGGGCGGGTTTCTTTTAAATAAATTAAATGTAAGCAAATTTATTAAATTAAAAATTTTTTTTAAAGATATATTTTAAATTATTTTAGAAAAAAGTAAAAAAAATGTTTAGTTAGAGAAGATAGTTATTTTACAAATTTTTTTTTCATAAATAAAATAATTTAACTTTTTATATTAAAATTTTATTATTAATATATTAAAACTATATAATGTCTAGTAGATTTTGTTTATACTTTGTTGTTTATTTTTCTGACCATCGTGTAAGATAAATTTAGAAAAATATCTAAATTTCGAATAACCAAACCGAATCCATCTCAAAAAAGGTATCAATCCGACAAAAATTCGAATGGGTCCTACACTCATATATCCGAAGGACCAAACCCGTACCAAACTAAAAAACAAATGGATATCTGAAATATTTAAAATATCCAAAAGTATTAATTGTATTTGAATTTTATTTAACCTAATTACCCTACAATTTTAAACCCAAAAATATTAATTATTTTTATAATTAAATAACTAAAATACTCAAAATTAAAAAAATATATTTGAAAGTTCATAGTTATATTTGTGAAAATTTCACCAATTTTTTTTTTTTTTTTTTAATATTTCGTATACTAGAACTTTACTCAAACTTGGAACCGTATAACTAAACCCAAATACACATGGCTAGTGTGAGATATGAATAAACGAATCCGGTAACCGACGGTTATGTTGTCGCTCATATCTAGGCGATAGGTTTTTCTGGTAATATATTCGGTTTTCCTTTAAAATCATCTGGTTTAGATCTTTAATCGGTTCCAAACCAAATATCTTTTTTTTCGCACGTTCACTCGCCAAAATTCTTCACAATTCCTTAAAATTTTATAAATTTATTAGAAATTAAATAGTATAATAATATAAAAATCTAAATTTGAGAAATGTTTAAATTTTATTAAAATAAAAATATTTAACATATATTAGAAAATAGAAACTAAAAATTATACATTTTATTATTTATTTTTTTCTTTGATTTTCTTTTTTATTAAGAAAAAAAATTAACATAATTTTTATGACACGTGTCATAATCTTATCGATCAACCGACACGTGTCATGATCTTATGAATTATAATTTTGACACGTGTCAATCTCTCGTCAATGCAACCTAACTTTATATAATAAGATTGAAACTGTATCATATCATTCATAATCTTTAACAAAAAAAAAATCATTCATAATATATTAAGTTTTATTTTATATACTACTATTTTCAAAAATCAAGAACATAAAAAATCGCAAGAGCCAAAATTCGGATTCAATATATCTCTATTTTTTAATCAACTAAATCTACATATTTGGAGATAATTGTTTTTTTTTTAGCACCAGAGATAATTTTCTTTGAAATCAAAAAAGAAAAGAAAAAAAAACTTTATTTGCAACGTGGAACGTACGGCCACGATTATATATCACTCCGAACAGCCACATCGAGGGAGTAGCGTGAATGATTTGGAGAATGTCGTAGTGGGGCCCTCTCTTAGCTGCCAAGTGTGTCGACACGTGACTAGCACGGCAGCTCCACCGTAGACTTAACCACATCCTATACCACATAAAACTAAACAAACTGAATCACACCGAGGTTTGACCCATTGACCAAACAGAAGGAGACTCTGTCGGGAAACCAGACAACCAAAATCACTTCCATCACCGGCAGAATTTACTCAGGCGGTACTCTCACCGGGCACGTATGTTCTCTCTCGCTCACTTGCTAATACTTTTTTTTTTGGTCTAAGCAAAGTCTTCTACGTTTTGGCCGAGGATTTGTTTATGGTTTTTTTCTGGGGATGTGGATGATTTCTGATTTGTGTTGTTTGCAGATCTAAGTACAACTAGGGTTTGAAGATTAGAGTTAATCATATGAAGAGGAACTTAGAGGAGAACGGTGAGGATCAGCCTGAGCGAAAACGTCCTGCTCTTGCTAGGTATTTAATCTCTTCATCTTCTCTCATTCCCCCGATTGTTTATGAAAAATTTCTAAACAATTCAGACCTTCTATGGTCTTTTTGCGTAGAGTGATTGTTGAGGCTTTGAAAGTCGACAGTTTGCAGAAGCTTTGCTCGTCTTTGGAACCTATCATCCGTCGAGTTGTAAGATCTCTTTACTTTACTCGGGACAAAGAGTACTCTGTTTTTGTTGTATTCTTGTTCTCCTCTCTTTAGAAAGTTAGTTATGTTTAGGTATGAATCAGTTTTCTTTTGTTTAAAGCCTTAGTATGGTATTGCTACTGAGCAGGTTAGTGAGGAAGTTGAACGTGCTTTAGCAAAATTTGCCCAAGCTAGGCTTACTGGAAGGTAACACCTTATGTGCTTACTATAACTTAGTGGCCTCTTAGATAATAGTGTTATGTCCTGAAATTTTCTGACTACATTGCAGTTCTGGGTCTTCTCCGAAACGAATTGGAGGTTCAGATGGCCGGAACTTGCAGCTGCATTTCAAGTCTAGGTTATCTCTTCCCTTATTCACTGGAGGAAGAGTGGAAGGAGAGCAAGGTGCTGCAATCCATGTTGTGTTGATTGATGCAAACACTGGCCGTCATGTAACATGTGGACCAGAAGCTTCATTGAAGCTTGATGTTGTTGCGCTAGAAGGTGACTTTAATAACGAAGATGATAAAGATTGGACACAGGAAGAATTTGAAATTCATGTTGTTAAAGAGCGTGAAGGAAAGAGACCATTGCTTACTGGAGACTTGTATGTTGTTCTCAAGGAAGGGGTAGGCACTTTAGGGGAGCTAGTTTTCACAGATAATTCGAGCTGGATTCGAAGTCGCAAGTTTAGACTTGGTTTAAGGGTTGCCTCTGGGTGCTGTGATGGCATACGCGTACGCGAGGCAAAGACGGAAGCTTTTGCTGTTAGAGATCACAGGGGTGAACGTATGTTTTTTTCCCTCTCTTTGTATCTTGTGATGCCATTTCTTTTCTTCGAACTGGATGCGTTGTTGGATTATTATGTGCAGTGTACAAGAAGCATTATCCACCTGGTTTGAATGATGAGGTGTGGAGGTTGGAGAAGATTGGTAAAGACGGGGCGTTCCATAAGAAGCTAGCCACTGCAGGAATAGTCACTGTGCAAGACTTTTTGAGAAATTTGGTCAGGGATTCTGCAAAACTACGAGCTGTAAGGGACTATAACGCCACACTCATTAATATTTTAGATGTTAATATTCATTTGATTTATGCTTATGAATAACTATACTTTATCTGATGTGTGTCTAGCTTCTTGGGAGTGGCATGTCAAACAAAATGTGGGATGTGCTAGTGGAGCATGCAAAAACATGTGTCCTTAGCGGTAAGCTTTATATCTACTATGCTGAAGATTCAAGGACTGTAGGTGTTGTGTTCAATAACATCTATGAGTTAAATGGCCTCATTTCTGGAGACCAATACTTATCTGCTGATTCACTTTCTGACAACCAAAAGGTTATTACATTCTCCTTAAATTTTGGCATTTATTTGCTCTATGCTGATTGGTATTTTTGTTCTGGAAAACTCTGATTTGCGCATCTTTGTTGTAGTGATGTTTGATTCTCTATTTCACTTCTGTTGTATGTATGCTAGTATTAAAATTATGGTGTTTGATTCTGAAAGGTAGATGTGGATGGACTGGTGAAGAAAGCATATGAAAATTGGAACCAAGTCCTCGAGTATGAAGGCAATACTCTTTTAAACTTCAATCAGCCTGAGATGTTGGATATTTCTCAGAATGATCCGGCAGTGGCTCTGGAAAATTACTCTACCAACGTCGTTGCTGACCATCCAATGCAGATGACAGTGCCTCCTAATCAGTCTCCAGTGCTTTCAGAATTCTCAATTGGAGGTTGGAAAATCACTCCCTTGTAGATTACTAAATCTCTTAGATGTTGTCTCCTTAGTTCTGCATCATAAGTTTATCTCTTATACTGTAGGGTATAATCAAACGTTGGCAACAGCCCAGCCTCATAACCCACAAGCACAGTTCGATACAATCTTGCAGCAGGATCAGTTTATGGGACATCAACATCAAACTCAAACCACCATAGAGAATGGGAATGTAACTGGGTTGGCTATTGTTCCTCCACAGTCAGCCACTGGCGGGTACCAAGACATCAAATCTTCTATTAATCCTTTTGAAGACTGGACAAACCAGCGTGAGAACGACTTTGTCTCAGAGGAAGAGATCCGGCTAACAAGCCATGAAGTGTTAGAGAACGATGATATGCAACACCTGCTCCAGCTCATCAGCATGGGGGAAAATGGGGAAGATGGGTTTGCTTTGCCATCGTTTATGCATAATACACCAATGATGCAGGGATATGAGAACCGTGGGCGATCAGGAAAAGCCTCTGCTGGGTGGCTAAAGGTAAAAGCTGCAATGAGATGGGTATTCTTCATAAGGAAGAAAGCTGCTGAGAAGAGAGCACAGATTGTGGAGCTTGATGTTGATGAATGACGATGGTGAATGAATAGTTTCACATCTTCAGCCATAGGTATTACTTTTTGGGCTTTTGTTTGCGTCATGTAGGTGATTAGACAGGAACATTACTTGTTCTGAACCCCTCGCTCTCATATCCAACTTGTAACATACATATTGGAGATGGTGTTTATTTCTTCTGAGAATTGGAATAACTTTAGATCTTAATAAATAACATGAGAATCAAAGCCATATGGCTTGTTTCTTGATGCCTAAGAGCATCTGGGGATGTTGAAGCATCTTTAAGAATACAGTAGAGTATTTACATAGATTCTTCCGGGTTCTTGGCTTCTAAAGCTTGAGCTATAGACTCTGTTGTCGCAGGAAACAACAAAGCCATGATTAGTTATCAGTGTAAAATCAAATCCCTGCAACAGAAAGAATCATAAGATTAACAAACTATAACAGGAGACTGAATTGTGCATGAAGAATGAGGAAAATGCATCACATGAAACTAATTTATGAGCTTATAAGCCCACTATTCTCTTCTATCGATAGGCCTCTATAAAAACACAGACTAGATGCCCAACTTGTGGAAAAACATGTTACTTGTATTAAAGAAAATTCATCAGAAGTTAAAACTTGGAGAACCAGACAAATAGATACTAGGTAGATCAAATTTTGAATCAATATTCACTGCTGTTTAATTTTGAAACAAAAAAAACTCATTTATTTCGGAGGTACATATTAAATTTTACTAAAAGATTTAACACTTTTTTATACGTTCATGTGGAGACTTCTAAGAAGGCTGCAGTTGGATTCTTGTTGATATGAAACTTGTCAATAACGATAGTCACCACACAATTAGATTTAGGGAAGATCTTAGCTGTGTCCCATACACCCATCTAGAAAAAAGCGACGA
This sequence comes from Cardamine occulta, assembly GCA_028015245.1. Taxonomy (NCBI): domain Eukaryota; kingdom Viridiplantae; phylum Streptophyta; class Magnoliopsida; order Brassicales; family Brassicaceae; genus Cardamine; species Cardamine occulta. The sequence continues at coordinate 14,263,118 of CM051387.1, forward strand.
TATGGTCAAATTAAATAAATGTATTTGGAAAAAATGAAGACAGTAGCAAAAACCGCGTCTCCAACTCCAAAGCCATCACTTTCCATCTTCCAGCTGTCCGAATCAGGACGCGCCTTTGTCTTCACCATTCACCAAACCCCATCGTCCACACCGATCCTTCCTCTGCTCTTACTATATATTCAACCAAGAGTCTACCTCACCAAAACCCAACAAATCTACTCTCAATATTAAACACACTAAAAGACTTTGTTAATCGATTAGCAATGACGAACATCGTGGTTCTTCTGCTCGCTGCATATATGATTTGCTCTGTTTCCGCAAATTTTCAACAAAACGTAGAGATAACTTGGGGAGATGGACGTGGGCAGATTACAAACAACGGCGATCTTCTAACACTCTCTCTCGACAAATCTTCCGGCTCAGGATTCCAATCCAAGAACGAATATTTATTCGGTAAAATCGACATGCAGATCAAGCTCGTCGCCGGAAACTCTGCCGGAACAGTCACTGCTTACTATGTATGTCTCTTTTTCTTTAGTGTTGTACTAAAGTACGTATTTTGAAAATTTAGAGTGATTAGCTAAATGGGTTTTTGTTGCCTTTACAATTTACAGTTGAAGTCCCCTGGATCTACATGGGACGAGATTGATTTCGAGTTCTTGGGAAATCTAAGTGGCGATCCTTACACACTTCATACCAATGTCTTTACGCAAGGCAAAGGCGATAGAGAACAACAATTCAAACTCTGGTTCGATCCCACTACTGATTTTCACACTTACTCTATCCTCTGGAACGCACAACGCATCATGTAAGTGACCGAAACTAAATCTGAAAAAGGTTTTAAATGAGTACATACTTTTGTTTCTATATCCAAAATTTATTTTTAAAATAAGATTTAAGGATATCTTAACTAAGTAGCTCACCCGAACCAAACAATACATCCATATATTAGGTTTTTCTTTGGTTACTTTTGTTTTATTTATAAACCGAAACGTAAAGAAAACTACAGAAAAAAAATGAACCGGCTCTAATCTTGTTTTTTTTTTTTCTATTTAGATTCTCCGTGGATGGAACTCCGATAAGAGAATTCAAGAATATGGAATCTCAAGAGACTCTGTTCCCTAAAAACCAGCCGATGAGAATGTACTCGAGTCTATGGAACGCCGAAGACTGGGCCACAAGGGGTGGTCTTGTCAAAACCGACTGGTCTAAAGCTCCTTTCACAGCTTCGTACCGCGGCTTCAACGAAGAAGCTTGCGTCGTGATCAATAGCCAGTCGTCATGCCCTAACGGGTCAGGACAAGGAAGTAGTGGTTCGTGGCTATCACAGAAGTTAGACTCGACCGGTCAAGAACGGATGAGATGGGTGCAGAGTAACTACATGATCTACAGTTACTGTAGTGACGCTAAGAGGTTCCCTCAAGGTCTTCCACGAGAGTGCCTAGCTGCGTAAAGCTTTTAAACAAAAAGATCATATATAAGCCATACAAAATAATAATATTCTTTAATTCATCATATAAAATATCCAGTGTTTGGTCATATCTGTAAGTACATGTTTATTTCAATATATTTGTTTATCACGTTAGAAAATGAAAAAAAATTGAACGGTGAAAAAAATAATGAAAAGTGAAAACATTTGAACATCATTTTCTGAAATTCTTAATTCCTATTATTGGCTCCTCGATAAAAAATGGAAAAATAATAAGCTACTTGACTATTAAATAACCTGGTATAATCCTTCAACCGTTCTAATTTATAAATCGCGTTATGATCTAAAGTTTAAACTAATATTTCGCAAAAAAAAAATTAATTAATTTAGTTTGGTGACGATACACACAATTAATCTATTGAAAAAAACTTTTAGACACAAAAAAATTCAACGAACCTGTCGACGCTGAACCCTGTAAGGCCAAATAATTCTGAATTTAAATATTATTACATAAAAAGTTTAAGACCACCACGTCGATAATGTGCCTCCACGAAACCCTCTCTATATAAACCACTTATTTCCAATTCATCTAAATCCATCGACAAACACTTATATCTCTCACAGCGAGAAACAACAGAGAACCGGGGATTAAATGGCGGTTTTCGCAACCAAACAGCCTCTGTTGTTGTCTCTCCTCCTCGCCATTGGCTTCTTTGTGGTGGCTGCATCAGCTGGAAGTTTCTACGAGAGCTTTGATATCACTTGGGGTGATGGTCGTGCCAACATTTTCGAGAATGGACAGCTTCTCACTTGCACTCTTGACAAGACATCCGGCTCAGGTTTTCAATCCAAGAAGGAATACTTATTCGGTAAGATCGACATGAAGCTCAAGCTTGTCGCTGGAAACTCTGCTGGCACAGTCACTGCCTACTACGTAAGGGGTCTTCATTGATTCTTTATATATCTTTAAAAAGATCGGTAATAAATGAAGTCAACTCCTGATGTTATACATGTTGTTGTTGCAGCTTTCGTCTAAAGGCGCGACATGGGATGAGATTGACTTCGAGTTCTTGGGAAATGTCACAGGACACCCTTACACTATCCACACTAATGTGTTCACCGGAGGTAAAGGGAATCGCGAGATGCAGTTCCATCTCTGGTTCGATCCCACCCTAGATTTCCACACCTACACCGTCCACTGGAACCCTCTTAACATCATGTGAGTCAATATTCTATATATCAAGAAATCAACTGCATAAATGCTAGTATATAAGGATATGAGTAAATAGTCTAGTAATTGGTTTGATATGTCCCCTTTTTTAAGCAGACAAATCTTAATTAGACTAACAACTGCAAAAGATCAGGTTTTCTTGACATTTAGAATGTCTACAGTTATTATTTGATACTAATGTTGGTTTCTTGTGTCTAAAGCTTCCTTGTGGATGGAATTCCAATTCGAGTGTTCAAGAACAACGAGAACGAAGGGGTGGCTTTCCCTAAGAGCCAACCGATGAAGATATACTCAAGCCTCTGGGAAGCCGATGACTGGGCGACAGAAGGAGGACGTGTGAAGATCGACTGGAGCAACGCACCATTCAGCGCCTCATACAGAAACTTCGACGACCAAAGCTCATGCAGCAGGACATCAAACTTAACATCGGTGGCTTGCGACGCAGACAACAACTCGTGGATGTGGACCTCTCTAGATTCTCGCCAGTACGGACAGATGAAGTGGGTGCAAGACGAATTCATGATCTACAATTATTGTACCGATTTTCAGAGGTTCCCTCAGGGCCTCCCCAAGGAGTGTACCCTTTGATATCATCCTATGGGAATTTTCAAGCACTACCCTCAATAACTTTCTTCTTTTCCTTTGTTTTATTTCATTCTTGTGATGTTACTTTGATTTATTTATTTTTCTTTCTTTTGGTGTTTCTGAGATACGATAATATACACGTATATGTAATCTTGCTTCGAAAATAAAAGTTGCACTCGGTAATACATTCAATATCTCGCAATGTTTGACTGTTTATTTTGCGTGAAAGGTAATTAAGCAACGGTTATGTGCTTAAAAATATACGCACGAAAAGAATTATACAACAATCAAAACAATATAATCCCCTATTTATTTATACTAAAAAAACCTCTTAGCTAATCAAGTTATCTCCAATCAAAAAATTGATATAAAAGGGTATTGCAAAATTGTCACTATCAAACCAATGCAACAAGAGGCTTCTCAACATAACAACAGTTTGCCAAAAACAGAGCAAAACAGCACAGCTTTAAGAATGGATCAAATGGGCTGTAAACAAGAAAAGCCCATTCCACAGAAGCCTGCCAAGCCAAAGACTCTGCATCATCCAGAATCTTCTTCTGCTTCAAACCTGCAACGGTCGACTAATGAAAAAGACAAACAAAAGGTAAAGATAAAACATCCAGCTCGCAGTACGGATTTCAGGATCAAGACCAGTAACAAATTTGATTCCTTGAGAGTAGAAACCGCGTGCTAAAGTAATACAGCTGTAGCTATGATGTGCAAACCTTATCCTTTCAATCTGCCTTTTGTATTGTCTATTTAAGGCAAACTTGACATCATAAGAAAGATAAGTCGAACATGGATCAATAAAAGAATTCATCCTGTTTCTAAAATTTCTTCAGTCACAAACATGATAGATCTATAGAAGTTTCAAAGAAACTATTAGTTTATTCAGAAATTTTCAGATTAATTAAACGAATACAATTGATATTTTTTAAATATTTTTACATCACTCATATTTCGTTTAATTAAATATAAAGCTCTTGACATGCTTATTTATATATATTGCAGAAATAGAGAAGGTATGTTTGGTTTCAAAGTTTAATGAATGCGCTGGATGGTCCAACTAACTAATAGAGCCTGACATTAAAGACTTTAAGAGCCACGATTAGGAAATGAACTTTTTGGACAGTCCAATTTAAAGCACAGAACGTGTCTCAATACCTCGTCACTTTCTCTTCGACAATGATCTTTCAAGCTAAATTTGTATTTCAATATCCAAGTTCAATTCATACAATTCAGTTGAATTTTCAGAATTCACACGCTTGGTCAAGTCTCCATAATGTCCATTGCACTCATCCCATCCAATTTCTCGACAAAGAACATTCAATAAAATTAAATAAAACTAATCACAATACCGATTTTTCATAACTAAATCTCAAAAAATATGAAGCTTTAAAGCTTTGGTTTCGATGTATGGTAAGTTTACGTAACTCTTTAACAAGAAGTATGTTCACCTCCGAGCTTACGCAGACGTTTCAAATATGATACCTGGATACCCCATGCTAAATCTAAAAAAATACAAATAAAACGAACTAGCGTCCAAACAAATGCAATAATGTATGTACTTATTTCATAATATATTAAAAAGAGACAAATTTTCATTTATGTATGGATAACGAAAATAGGTCTAGACAAATTTAATTCGTGTTTATTGTGGGAAGTTGGCCAATTCATACCCAAATGTATTCATTAAATCCAAATCATATATAAACTATAGTAATAAGCAAATTTATACATAAAGATATCAATTTGACAAAATTCAACTATAAAAATTTGATCAATTCATACAAATAAGGATGACTGTATATTTTAAACTGATGACATGTCATCCACGTCATCTGTTTTACTATGACGTAGGGGACACGTTATCAAAAAAAAAAATTTCTACAAAATCTTGAATTTAAAATTAGGGGTAAACATAATTTCCGTCCTGTCTCACTATTTTTCGTTTTGTATCATTCTCAGTCTCGAATTCATGTTTTAGATGAAAATGCATTTTCAATACTGACACTTTCAATTCTCGTTTAGAACCAACAATTCCCAAAATAGTATTTGAGTATTTGAGAAAAAATTATAATAAACAACACATATATATCATAATAATAGAAATTTGGACATATAGAATATTACATATAAAGTTAATTCAAATTTTTTTCTAAATTTTTTAAAATGTACCAATTTTTTATTATATTTCATACCATTTAAAATTATAGTTTTGTCTTGTATAAATTGAAAGATTATAATTTTTTTTTAATTGAAAGCTTAGAAAAGCTTATAAATTTTGTAACATTATAATTGTTTGTATGTCTTAATATATCATTTAAATTTTTTTGATGTCTTATATAAATTAAAAACTTAAAATTTTATTTAATTGATAGCTTACTAAACATTATAAGCTTTCAATTTATAAAAGAAAAACACTAATTTTAAATGATATGAAATATAATAATAAATTTGTATATTTTTAAAAAGTTAGCAAATTTTGTATGTAATATTATATATTATATATGTCCAGTTTCCTATTATAAGTAATATATAAGTATTATTTAGTATATTTTTTTCTCAAATACTCAAATAGGATTTTGGAAATTCTCGATTCCTAACGGAAATTGAAAGTGTGTGTAATATAAAAATATATATTTATTTAAAACATGAATTCGAGACTGAGAATAAGACAAGACGAGAAGAGGCGGAATGATGTTTCTCGCTAATTTTTATTTCAAAATTTTGTAAAAAAAAAATATATATGTCGATGATGTGTCATTCACGTCATAGTAAAATGTGATTAGTTTAAAATGTACAATTATTCATATTTGTATGAATTGATCAAAATTTTATAGTCCGCCAATTACTATAGTTCATGTATGATTTCGACTTCCATGTACCTAGTTTAGGTTTAGGATATAAGATCGCCATTTTTCATCTTAATTACTTTCTGGTTTAAGTCAAATCACCTCATTTATAGCCACTCGTGAAATAAACCAACACATCATCATACTCATATCTATGTCCATTGGAGATGGAGACAAAATATTCTGATTTTCCACGATTAAGAAAATCAACCAAATTGTTTCAGTTTTCTTATGATACAATTTTGCCTAAAGGTTGTAAAATCCAGAAACTATGAGGTATAAATTTCTGAATATAACTCTGTTCACAATCTACAACAAAATGAACTCACTAATCATATATTAAGAGAGGGGAATGCAATTATGCAAAATATGGAAATTCCCGGCTAACTGTCACTTTCAGAGATAAAGACAGAAAATTAATTAGAAGGTCCTTACGGATCAAAATCATTAGAAAGCTGTTAGTTCATCAAACATTCAATGCCAAACAACAAGTCCAACTGTATAATTCATTTCAATTTTACTCATACAATTATACAAGTGATCTGCAAATTGCCGTGATATGTATTAATCATATTATATATCCACCTGCCAAATCCTATCAAATGCTAGCCATTCAATATATTATATACAGGTACAATTTTATGTTACAGTCTTTCTATACATCTAAAAATAATGCTATAAGAGAAAGAGAGGGAGAGAGGGAAAATAAGAGTAGTGAATATTCCTTGAGGAAGAAGGTGGGAGAGAAAATAAAGAAATGGTGAGACTGAGAGAAACAGAAGTGATCCTGAGACTATGTATCGTCTTTCTTCTTCTCGTCACTTCTTGTTTGGTCGGTTTGGATTCTCAGACCAAAAGGATTTCTTTAATCGAAAAGAAAGTCACTTTCAGAGATTTGTTTGCTCTGCAGTAAGTCCATTTTCCTTAATTTGTTCAATTTCAGAGATTTCACCGTTTTTTTAAGGACCTTGTTTATTTTTAGTAACAATTCCTGTTTTGGTTAAATGAAGAATCTGGAGGAAAATGTGTCTTTTGTTCTTTAACAAAAAAAAAAAAGTGTCTTTTTGTACTGTGGGGACTGTTACTTTTTTGTTTCCGTTTAAAAATCTTCATCATATCCTTCCACAAAAGGTTAGATGTAAGTTTTCCATTAATTTATAATATGTTTGCGTGTTGTTTATGATGTTAACTAAAAATGTGTGTATATATGCATGACAGGATTGAGTTATACATAGATGTTGTGGTTGCTGCATATAATTTGGTTCAATTATCGCTTGATTGGTACGGTATTGAACAAAAGACCTCCAATTCTAAATGGCTCTCTTATATCTTGGATCAGGTATGAATATAACTCACTTAACATTTAGATTATCTTTGAATTATGCTGTGTATGTTTGATATAATTAATATAGACGGCGGCGTACGTGGTGTTCGCCGCGACATCCGCGGCGGCTCAACACTCATTGCTGGTAATAACGGGTTCGAGGGAGCTTCAATGGATGAAGTGGTGCTCCAAGTTCACAAGGTTCTGCATTCAGATCGGAAGTGCCATCGTCTTAAACTATGCCGCGGCGGCTCTCATGCTTATCCTCTCCTCCCTCTCCGCCTTCAATCTCTTTCGCCTCTATTCCCCTAAACGTTTTTTTCACTTAAAGTCCTCCTCCTAATTAATTACTGTCTTAATCATTTTCTTAATCCGGAATAATGTCCATCAATGTAAGGAAAAAAGTTGATTGGCTATTAAATCTTAATTTGTGTGATCTTTCACTGTTAACAATAAATATCATCAAATTTATTGATTGAGAAAATAGGTGTATACGTAGTACGTACGAACGTCTAAATTTACTTTTGTTAAAGTACTAAAACTAATAAGTTTTCCATGTGTGTTTTTTGTTTCCTTTTGGTATTTTATAATAAGTTGCTAGACCAACTTTTCAGTCGTACTAAAATATAGGATCAGTTCTAAACTATGGAAGGCAAACGGTGAAAAAATTAAACCATTTGGTGATTAAGGAGCCTTAATGCTAGATGGGTCAAGAAGCTTAAACATGATTAGGTTGGATATTACCAAAAAGAGAGACAATGAAGATGGGAGTAAAGAGCTCGTCTATGAAAGTTTAGGGAGAAAGATAGAAGAAGAATGAAAAGTTTTGGTTTAGGATTACGCTTAGTTACCACTTATGTGCACATGCACTGTTTTCGACAAACACGTGAAGATCTCGGCCATTAATTAAAATTCCATTTTGATGTCTCTGCGATTTATGGATTACAAGTATAATTCTTTGAAAAGTCATATTTCACTGCTTCTCACGCTTATATTATTTACATACTCCATCATTGACTCATTCTTTAAAATTAACTGTTGATCTAGGTTATTTCTTTATAAGAAAATCTGTTTCTTGTCAACCTTAGAGCATTTCATGCGAGTTTCTCAGAAAAGAAAAAAGAAGGAAAGAGACAAGAGACAATTCTCGAGGAAGAACCGATTCTACTTTAATGAGATGCTTTAGGCCATCTCCAACCATAGCACCAAATTTGGTGTGGTGAATAGTGTCAAATTTGGTGTAAAAGTGAATTAGTATTTATTTTCATCTCCAACCACAACACCAAATCTCACACCAAAAAATAACTTTTATTATTATATTATTAAATTTATAATTTTATTTATTTTTTAATAATTATGATAAATACTAATTATTCATAAACTAAATTGATTTTAAATTTGATATAACATTACATTCAATAAAAAAAATTACAATCGATAAAAAAAATCATCAGAAAATAAATTACATTGTACTAATTCTCAGAATTAACATATTCCGACCACAAGTGTTCAATTAATGCATTTCGAAGTTCAAAATGAGCTTTCCGGTCTTTGATTTTTCTGTGCCGAGCTAAGAATTCTTGAAATCGTGCATCTTCATTATTTACCATCTCAACTTCTGCAGATGGGACTTCTATTCGTTCTTCAATTGTTGCATCAACATCACGTTCATCCTCTATGATCATATTATGCATTATGATACATGTTGTCATTATATCATGTAAAACTCTCTTACTCCAAAAACGTGATGGTCCGGCCACGATTGCAAATCTTGATTGCAATACTCCAAATGCACGTTCCACGTCTTTTCTACATGCTTCTTGCCTTCTTGCAAATAATTTCTTTTTGCCTCTCTTACTTTCATTATCTTAGCGAAAATGGTAATCCGGGCTATTAGAGTATTGTTTATGATTATGTTATGTTTTTTTTTGTCAACAGTCCTAATATTATGTCTTTAAAATTATCTTGTTGCATTTTTTTATGTTTTTTTATTTTAATTTAGTAATTTTATGTTCGAATGTTTTATTGAATTTTATTATGTATTTTAATCTTAATCAAGTTGCATATCAATAACAATATTTTGTGCAATTCTAAATTATCAGAATAGATCCTACATTTCTAATACTGAAATATTAAAATCTGAAAACTGATCTGAATCAGAATCCGAACTGTACCCAAATGACCAAACTATAAAATTTAATTAAGTAGTTAATAACAATTAAATTATATTAGTAAATAAAAAAATATATTTTTTAATGTTTGGTGTAGTGAATAGTGTTACACCAAATTTGGTGCAACACTATTCATAAAACAGCAAAAAAAAAATTTGGTGCAAGATTTGGGGTATGATTGGAGAAGAATCAACACCAAATTTGGTGTTTTGGTGTATGGTTGGAGATGCCCTTAGTGGCATAGTGCGTATCCTTTTGTTTTTGTTTTTGTTTTTTTGGAAAGCAAAATATTGCATGCTTTGATACCGAGAGATACTCCCTCTATTCTTAAATGATCATATTTTTAGAATTTTCACAAATTTTAATAAATATTTTATAATTATAATTTTAACTTTTTAATAACTAGTTTTAGTATTAATTTCACATAAAAATAAGCATTAAAATAGAAAATATTGATAAAAATTAAATAAAAATATATAAAAGTAATTATGCATAAAAATAAAGAAATATAATCATTTTGAAACAATCTTTTTTATAAATATAATCATTTAGGAATGGAGGGAGTATTTTATAAGAAACGATTCAATGACTAACTAAAATATAGGAACATAAAGAAACTGAAAGATAGACATGTTTTACACATGTTTTATTCTGATTGATCACTTGTTTTTAAAAGTTAAAATAATAATATTTTATTTTGTAAGATACTTAAGTGAGTATCTCACCGTTGGAGGTGCTGATACAAGACATCCTGCTTGTTTAGACCATCTTTATTCTACACCCCTCTCATAGTGTCTTAAACATAAATTAATATTAAAATTTAAAGATACTATGTCTAAAATGTCTTGCTAAATACACTCTCATTTTCTCTCTAATTAAAGATATTCTTCTTTTTTTATTCAAAATTTTATTAATTTTATATTTAAATACATTCTCTTGTTTTAACTAATGTGTGGATGCTCTCATATTACTATCATTTGATATATCTCTTTTATTTTCTCTCTAAAAGTCAAAAAGTTTATCTAAGGAAACAAACAAAAAAAGAAGCTAATCCAAGTGTATAATTTGAGAGGAACCTCTTTCTATTCTCTTTATCTCCGTCCTCTCTGTTTCTCCAAGACCATCACAATTCACAACCTTGCTTCTTTTTTTCTCTCTGAAATTTCCGGGAAAACAAGAGACTCGTCATTCAAGGAGACTCTCTGACAAAATCTTCAAATCAGTTGATAGAGCAAGACACACCAATCAAATCCCTTCTCGTTTCTCAAAACCCAATATATATATATATATATATTCTTTAGCCGTAAAGTAATCATCTTTTCAACACCCCAGAAAAGCTCCATAAAAGTCCTCTGTTTCACACCTCTCTATCTCTCTCTCTCAGAACGATGAAAGAATACTGGACGTATTTAGCTTCACTGCTCGGCGTTTTAGCTTTTCTCCAGAGCCTAATGAATTCACTATTCCCACCGGAGCTCCGTTTCACCTTCTTGAAACTCGTCAACAGATTCTTCAAACTCTTCTCCACCTACTCTTACTTCGACATAACAGAGATTGACGGCGTCAACACCAACGAGCTTTACAATGCCGTTCAGCTTTACCTCAGCTCTTCCATCTCCGTCGCTGCAAACCGTCTCAGCCTCACACGTGCCGTTAACTCCTCCGCCATCACATTCAGCCTTTCCACCAACGACTCAATCGTCGACACTTTCAACGCCGTCACCGTCGTTTGGGAACACATCGTTACTCAGAGACAAACTCAAACCTTCGCTTGGAGAGCAATGACGGAGGAGAAGCGTGGCTTTACGCTCTGTATCAAAAAGAAAGACAAGAACTTGATCCTTAATTCTTACTTGGATTACATCGTGGAGAAAGCTAACGAGATTCGCCGGAAGAATCAAGATCGGCTTCTTTACACGAATTCAAAAAGCGGTTCTCTTGATTCAAGAGGCATTCCTTGGGAATCTGTGCCCTTTAAGCATCCGAGTACTTTCGATACTCTCGCCATGGATCCGTTTAAGAAGCAACAGATCATGGACGATCTCACAGATTTCACCAAGTGCCAATCTTTATACAAGAAAACGGGTCGGGCTTGGAAAAGAGGTTACTTGCTTTACGGACCTCCCGGAACCGGAAAATCGAGTATGATCGCCGCCATGGCTAACTATCTCCGGTACGACATTTACGATCTTGAGCTCACTGAGGTCAAAAGCAACTCGGAATTGAGGAAACTGTTGATGAAGACGAGCTCTAAGTCGATCATTGTGATCGAGGACATTGATTGTTCGATTAATTTAACGATTCGGAAGAAGATGCAGATCCCTTGTAACTATAATAATGGACTCGAGACGTACACCGGGTTTGGTTTAAGTGAGGATTCCGGTAATAATGGGAACACGATTACGCTATCCGGTTTGCTTAATTTCACTGATGGGCTTTGGTCTTGTTGTGGAAGCGAGAAGATATTTGTGTTCACGACCAATCACATTGAGAAGCTTGATCCTGCGTTGCGTAGAAGTGGAAGAATGGATATGCTTATAGACATGAGCTATTGTACATTTCCTTCGTTGAAGATCTTGTTGAAGAATTACTTGGGGTATGAGGAAGAAGATTTGAACGAAAACGTTTTCAAGGAGATGGAGGAAGTGGTTGATAGAGCGGAGATTACGCCGGCTGACGTAAGCGAGTCTCTGATTAAGAACCGGAGAGATAGAGAGAGAGCTGTGTCGGAGCTATTGGGGAATTTGAGAAGTAGAGCGGAGTTCAATGAGGAGGAGGCTGATAAATTCTTTATCAAAAAGAAAAAGAATGGGAAATTGAGAGGTCAAAATGGGAGCTTGACGGTGGATGATGACGTGAAAGAGCAGAAGAATAGAGCTTTGAACAGGGCTTATGCAGAAGAGAACAGAGAAAAAGAAGATAACATTTGCAAAAACAGTGAAGATTAGGTGATTATGTAATTATGCTTCATTGTTCTTAGGTTTATAACATTCCATGTTTACGCAATGTGAAAGTTGTGATCGTTCTTATTTTTCTCCAGTTTGGGTAGTCAACCTTTTTAAGTGAGCTAAAGTGAAAGAAGAAGAGAAGAAAAAAGAGCTAGAAAGTTAATAAACAAGCGGTGGTGACTAAGATTTTTGTATGTGGGGATTGGAAAGTGCAAAGAGATAATTGGTTACCCAGTGGGCCAATGGCATATTATTTGGTGTTATTATAATTAGTAGTTGTCATTGGTATTTCCTAATTTAATGGGTTTTCTTTTGTTATCAAGTAGTTTGTTGTAAAAGGGATGACCCATTGGATAAAATCAATGCATTGTCAATGTCAAAGTACAAATAGAGGAAGAATTGTTTAGTCTGAAGACCACACATGGATAGTTGACATGTTGTTTCTTGGATTTTCTTGCCACTGTGACTCATCACGCATTTGAACTTTTTTAATATGACTCACCCATTTGAAATTTTGTCATAATATGGTGCCGGTTTATTATATTTCTTACTTTATCTCTAATATATAGAGTTAGTTATATAAGCAACAACGTTTATGCTTCTTTCAATTGATAAAGTGACCAACCAAATTGAATCTATCCATCGACTCTATTAATTGAGTTATGAGTGTATTGTGCATAGATAATAAAAATACTACAGTGAGTATTTTATTCGCTAATATCGTTAGATTTGGATGTCTCTAGTCACATTACCACAAACAAAATAAGAGTTAAAGTTTCCGCAAGAGATAAAATAACAAATTATAATGTCGTGAAATAATAATTGTGTACGATAAAATATTTAAAAAGACAAATGAAAAGGGAAGATTTTGATATTAATACCTTGGATTTGGTGAGAAATAAAAGAAAGATTTGATTTAGAGATGTGAGTTGGAGATGATGCACCAACATTAGGCTTTTGTCGGAAAAGCCGATAAATCTATAAGACTTCTTAAGCCCATTTTAATATCTGACGTGTACTCATACTTTTACTTTTCTTGTATGTATATGATTCGAATTATCCATTTTTTTTTTTGTAATAGAGTAACATAAATTGTGTACTTTAACGGATAAGGATATCAGGCTAGTTACGAATGATTTGCTGTAGCTGAAGTATATGCGTCATTAGTTAAATTTTAAAATTTATCTATAAGATTTTTTAAAATAATTCAAGATTTTACAAAATCAATCATCTAAACTTTTTTAAAAATTTATCCCAATATTTCTAAAAATTATCTAAAATTACGTGTAATTATTATATCGAGTTCACGATGTTTCTATATCTGTAAAACTATTTGGTCTGAATGTCATCATCATTAAGAAAGAAAAATACTTGGGTTTATTTCCGAGGATGAATCCAATAATTCATCTTCTTTAAATCCATCCAATAAGATTATGGCACATCATATTATATTTAAATAAAAAATAAATAAATAAAACATATTAAAAAATAGAATGTTTAACCTTTGATTTCGCTGAATTGTATAGTTTTATATATTTTATTTATTTAATTTTAATTTCTTATTTTTATTTAAATATTTCATATTATATATAAAAATAAAAATAAATAATTAAACGAATTAATAAATAAAATTTTAACATTTGGGTTCGCTAAGTTATATCTCTTAGCATATAGTTTTATATGTTTTATTTATTTAGTTTAAATTTTTATTTTTATTTAAATATTTTACATTATATTTAAATAAAAATAAATAATAATTAAATTAAACAACTTTTAAGAAAATGTAACCATTGGGTTCGCTAAATTGTATCACTTAGGCTTAGGATATAGTTTTATATGTTTTATTTATTTAGTTTTAATTTTTTTATTTTTATTTAAATATAATTTTATGTGGAAAATTTTTATTTGATGAATATAGAAGAGCTGAACAAACCCAAGTATTGTTGAAAAACACAAAACCTTAACAATTTGTTTGTTTTTTATTTATCTAACGGCACCGTTCTGCACCTCCAAATTATGAGTGGAAGCCCATGAACAAGATTTAAGCCCAGTAAAATCACCCAATCAATTTTTAAGAGCCCGTTAAAAAGTGACGTATATATACACGTCACAGGTCAATTTTACATCGTCGTCAAACTATGTTAACAACTCCGACTAGATTCGTTGCTCTAACAAACCCACTCCGATCTTCTCATAAGATTCCGATCTCTATTTCTCTTTTTTCCAAAGGTTTTCCTCAGAAATCATTGATCGGAGCTTCAGCAAATCTCCGACTTGCTGCCACGATGTCGACCCCTTCCGCCGCCGTCAGAGGATCAATCACTCACGTCATATTCGACATGGATGGTCTCCTTCTCGGTAACTTCATCGTCTTCGATATTTGCTTATTGTTGATTTGTGTGACTGTCATTGATGTTGTTAGTTAGCAGTGAATGAACTCTTTTTTGTTTGTTTTTGCTTCGATTTCATCATCTGTTTTGAATGTGCTTCGTTGTTAGATCGGGAATTTAAACTGATTAACGAGGTCTAAATTTGGAAAAAATTTAGGGGTTTTAAGGTTTTTCTAGTTTCAAATTCTCAGAGCTTCATTGATCCATCAAGTCTTAGTGAATAAATTTTAGCTGAGCCTCTTTCGATTTTCAAGTCATGACTGTTCTTCTCTATTTTGAATCACATTGGCAAAAAAACACTAAATTTGTGAGCTTAGTTAAGGGCTAAAATGTGTACTGTCACTGTGTTTGCAGACACGGAGACGTTTTACACGGAGGTGCAGGAAAAGATACTTGCTAGATACAATAAAATATTTGATTGGTCTTTGAAGGCGAAGATGATGGGGAGAAAAGCCATTGAAGCTGCTAGGCTTTTTGTTGATGAAACTGGTATCAGTGACTCTCTTTCAGCCGAAGAGTTCATTGTTGAGAGAGAGTCAATGTTGCAAGACCTCTTCCCCACTAGTGACCTAATGCCAGGTACAATCCACAAACGAAAAAATTGTTCTCTCGTTGTGCTCAATCAATGAATTTGGTCCCCGTTGATCGGGCCTCCATTTGAATCGGCCTATGATTATACTCTTTCAGTCATGATACTCTATGGGTCACTGATCAATTATCCAATATTCTTCCTCTAATGCAGGAGCTAGCCGACTTCTCAAACATCTCCATGGGAAAGGAATTCCAATTTGCATAGCAACGGGGTATCTCTTTCTGAATCAGCACATCTATTTCTTATAAATAGATCAACTGAGAGCAGATGGATTTATCGTTTTGGCATATCTGTTCTGATTCATTTAGCTTCTTTTTGATGCAGTACCCACACACGACATTTTGAACTAAAAACGCAAAGACACCGTGAGCTTTTCTCGTTGATGCATCACATAGTACGAGGAGATGACCCAGAGGTGAAGCAAGGGAAGCCTGCTCCAGACGGCTTTCTTGCTGCATCTAGAAGATTTGAGGTACAGAGATGGTCATTAAATCTATACATATAACCATAGTATCTAAATAAAACACAGCTGAATTGTTTGTAAACTAATGTCGCCCTCTTCTTTGTGGATTTCGTAGGACGGTCCTGTAGATCCACAGAAGGTTTTGGTGTTTGAAGATGCTCCTTCTGGAGTCCAGGCAGCTAAAAACGCTGGAATGTAAGTGTATTTCTTGTAATAGTTTCCAAGTTCTCTCAGCGGATGAGCAATTAGTGATTCCTAACAGGCTAAATCGCTGTCTTTGAATGGTGTGTGTGCAGGAATGTGATAATGGTACCGGATCCAAGACTAGATAAGTCTTACTGCAATGTAGCGGACCAAGTTCTAGCCTCTCTGCTAGATTTCAAACCAGAGGAATGGGGCTTACCTTCCTTCCAGGATTCACTTAACTAAAGACCATAAAAAGCTTCATGGGCAACGTTATCATCAAGCTAACGATACTTGACTCGTTGACTTTGATTCTTTTATGATTCAGGCTCCACCCTCTTGATTAGAAAGATCGTTAAAACTATATTCTTTATTGGGGCTATTTAAATTTATAGTTTCCTTTTTACATATGTATGTTCATGATTTAATATACATGTCGGTTGCCAAAGTCCTAAGCCAAGTCTTTGCTAGGATTTTTCTTAGAAACCGACATGATTGGTACATGAAATTGAATGATAAAATCAAACTCAGTTGTATATCCGAACCAAATTGCAACTTTATCTACTTGAAGAAACTTCAGTGATTGCAACAGGCGAAATAGAATATTTATTACGTTTTATTTTATTTTTTTCGTCCGCAGTCACATAATCGGAATCCAAGTCAGCTGTGCTATTACAACCACTAGATTACAAACTTTCAAACAATCACGTCATTACGTATTATTGATTGTTTTCTTTCATTTTGATATTTTTTCCATTCGTTAGTCGTTACTATTTATTATTAATTGTTATTTATATATCATTGTTGATAGGTAGATTTATTTCCGTATTTATATATTTAGCTTCATTAATACAAGTGATTTTGGAGCAGATAGTTTTATAATTAAAGAGAACGCAAAGTTTGGTGATTTCTTACTCTATATAGAGATTGGGTCTAAGCATTCACATGCTCCTCCTATGAACCGTCCAACATCAAAATTACTAACGTGCGGTTCGTATCAAAGTTTACATAGATTTGGCAAACTTTAGTTTATTCTCTTGAAAACTATATGCTTAATTTTTGCTGTTTACAGTAAAGAATTGTACACCCATCAGTTTCCGATATATGTGAGCCAACCCATATTTAATCAGCCGGTTGATTAGGGAGGACGTTATAGAAATTAGATAGAAGCAGATTCAAAAATTATCTTTAACCGGGGAAGATTAAAAAACTAATAATTTATTAAATACGTACCCATATAAAAACCTCGACAAAATTACACTACGTCCCTAGATCCGCCACTGGTTATAAACATTTTAAGACCAAAATATAATTGGTAAGAAAATTTGTTTATATAATTAATGGTGAAAGTCACATAAATTAATATGTGTTTTTAAATTCGTGTGGCAACTCACAAAAATGATAATACCACAATCGTTATATTTGTGGTCAGGTTAAAAGTAATCTCACAGAAAATATTAATATTGGATGCATGAATCACTGATGCTATATCATGTGGTACCTTGCCTGTGCAAAAGCAATAGAGTCATTGAAGTATTAAGCAATGATTTCAATTAAATAATACAAAGTCAAAAACGCCTATTACATCATACATAGTTACATATATCAACTCATGAAATGCATAAATCACACATCAACTTGACCAATTCATAGATTCTTACGTTCCATCTTCTCCACCGGCCAAGAATTTCTAATATATATACATACCCACAATTCCCAAAATCCTTATACACACGATCTCCCTCTATCTGTTTCTCTTTTTCCTGACGAAAACACCAAGCCATACGAATCAAGAACACTGCATATAACTCGCATCTTGGTCCTAACTATGGAGAAGTATACATGCAAGAAAGGACCAAAAATATCGAGAAACACATCGGTGGGATACTACTATGAGCGGAGTTCAGAGGGTGTTCCGTTCAAGTGGGAGATGCAGCCAGGGACTCCCATCAAAAGTCAGCCGCAGGAGATTGTTCCTCCATTAAGTCCTCCTCCAGCGATGCTCAACTACGGCCTCTCCAAGCCATCCTTCTCCGTAGAAGAACCAAAGCAATCTGTGTTGCTGAAGCTGCGGAACTGGAAACATCTTCCTTGCAAGAGATATTTCTCTAGATTCACTAATAAAAAGGTTTTGTCCTCGATTTGTTTGTACCTTGAGAAACGCTAGATAGGCAATAATGGACCCAAGTTGTTTTTTTTTTCTTTTATAAAAAGTTACTCTGTTATTGCTGACTTTTTCTTATTAGGTCTCTTAACATAGTTTTTAAACAATGTACATTATGGTTTTTTTTTGGTTAATAAAAGAATAAATAACTTACCAAAAGATAAAAATAATACCGTGTTGGCAAAAAAAACAAATTGCATACTTTGTTGATTTGTTCTTTTAAATCGTTTATCAGTAAATCAAATGTTTCAAGTTAAACCAGAAATAATTGTTTATAAGAAAATGGAAAATAGTTTTTAAGAATACTTTGAATTTTTTTTGCCTACTAAAGTTCATATTAATTGAAAGTAGAAATGTCAAGTTATACAAGAGTCAAAGGGTCTAAAGACGATAGTTAAAATTTCTATTTCTAGCGTTACCAGCTAAAACAATCTGTCAAAATAGAAAACAGTTTCTTTATAAAAAAAAAAACAGAAAACAGAGGAATCCAAGAAAGCTAAAATAATCTGTTTCGTTTTATTAAAGTTTTTTTTTTTTAATTTTTTGTTAAAGCTAAAATAATATGTTTCCCGAAAAAACAGAAGAATAGACAAGATTACGTCATGTTCATGAACTCAGGAACAATATATTTCGAACTGAAAGCAATCGAAATCATTCATATTCATTCTGCTTTGTTTGTCAGAAATATCAACGCACGGATGAAACCTCTGTCCAAGGAAGAAGCTGCTAAGATTTTCTCAGTAGTTTCATCAGAACCACATTCCCTCCATCTTATGGAAACTATATTATAACTCTTTTTTTTTTTTTTTATTAAATTTGAACTTTTAAAATATTTTTTATGTACTGAAAGTATTAATTTTATCAATCTCTTCACTGTAAAAAGTATACTTTTGACGTGAAAGTTGCAAAAAAACCATCTTACTTACCACTAAATCTTAAACACTCATCTAACTTAGTACGGGGATTTGGGAACATTAATTTTTAATTTTAAGGTCTTGTTTTTATTTTTTGGAAATTTTTGTTCAGTTCCTTTCCGCCTTATGCTGTTTTCATTTTGAATTTTAAATAGACCGTAAATAAAAATATTTTATTTTTGTTTCTGACTTCTTGTCCTGCTTTCATTCCCGCAAAATTTAACTATGGTTAGTTAGAACATCCTCAATGGAGGGTTCTAATATGAGGTTCTTACACTATTTTAAAACTAAAATATTAATAAACTAACATGAGGTTCTTACACTATTCATTAAATTGCTTTTAAAACCTTTACTTAAGAACCTTTGGTGAAGATTCTAAAATTTTTTTTTTACACTATTCAATTAGTTTTTAATATTTTAATATATTTTATTTTTTTAAAATCACATCTTAGAACCCTCTATTCAGGGTGCTCTTAGACTTCTCGTCTCTAATCCCTACAAAAAAGTAAACAATGAGATATTAAATGAAGAAAGATGGATCTAACAACCAACGGTTCCAGCGTTAATGCTCACCCAACTCTGTACTTCCATACTATTTTCATAAAATTACTTGCTTACGTATTCCATCAACGTTTCTATATAAATGGGACAAAAAGATTGATAGTTATCATTTTGGATACTCTGATGAAGAGTGTTTTAACTCTTTTCTTTTGAATTTTTCGTCTCCTTAATAGAACTCATCGGCTGCTTTTTTTCAATCATTCATTAAAAAAAAAAAAAAAAATATCATCAAGAAGTGTTCTGAAATATCTTTTCTCTTCAACAACTTCTCAAATGGTAAGTCAATCCATACACTAGCATTTTTTTTGCATACATATTTTATACTTTTGTAATCTTAAGAAAAAATTGAATGGTTCCAATCATCCTATGCAATCTAATTAAGAAGTTATTTCGTCTTACACTTTTTATAACCCAAAATCGTAAAATCTTTATGAAATCATTGAGTTGTTCGGTATGTTCTATCAATACTTGTTGTACTGTTGATACATCTCCTTAATCATGCGATTTTTTTAATCAAGCCATTTAAGATGAAATGAGATTTTCGTTGACTATATATATATATATATATAGTTATATAAGAGTGTGGATAGGAACCATGTTGGGCGTTTTTTTCAGACGTGAACAGTAATGGTGATTAGTTTGAAGCCAGGAAACAATGGCTTTTGGGCAATAAATTAGGTGTTTCAAGCATAAACTTATAGGTTAAATTAGCTTTTGTTGTTGTTGTTGTGTGAAGGCAGAAGATGAAGAAATGAGAAGCCACTTTGTGTTGGCCAAACCTTTTTCGTTGGAAGATGAGAAAGAACATGAGCACACAACTTCGAATATCATCCGTAGGATCTCCAGCCTCTTTAAGAACGTACGCCCAGGATCCGATCTCAGCAATTTTCAGGTGTAATTTCTTGAGACCTTCTTCAAAGTAAACAACATCGACCATTGCGTAATTATACACTAAATAGTTACATTAAACCATATATATGCAACTCTCTTTTTTTTTTTTTTTTTGGTAAATTATAAACTATATACGTAAATTATACATCAATCTCGCTAACAGTTGAACATTTATTATATGCGCACAGATCATCACGTCATATTCAATTTAAATTATTTTAGATGATGATTTATGACTAGTACATTTTCTCTTTCGAAGTTATTAATTAATTTATTGTTAAAACGTAAAGCTGCCACCTCAGATGAATCTACCAAGATCATCCCTCCAAAGTTACGGCGAAGTAATCTACAGCTTCGGTAGTCACGATCTGCTTGGCGAATGCAGCCGCCGCAATCTTCCCATCGAACGGCTCAAATCGGTGGTGACGTGGAACATCTCCACACTCCGTCCGTTGGTCTGTGGCATGTCTCCGTATAACCCCGTTCTTGGCGAGACTCACCACGTTTCCAACGGTCACATCAACGTCCTCACCGAACAAGTATCATACTCATCTGTCATCACAAATATATATACGAAACAGATATTTTGTAGGAAAAAGTTCAATAGAAAACGACAATTTACATATTTAGATATGCTTATAAATATA
Source organism: Cardamine occulta (assembly GCA_028015245.1). Classification (NCBI taxonomy): domain Eukaryota; kingdom Viridiplantae; phylum Streptophyta; class Magnoliopsida; order Brassicales; family Brassicaceae; genus Cardamine; species Cardamine occulta. Next base: position 14,284,466 of record CM051387.1, read on the forward strand.
ATTAACTCTACTAACAATAAAAAAAGCGTTTTCTAAGTTGGTAATGAGTCCGAATATTAAACTTTTGAAAGTTAAAACATGGTATTATATATGGTTAATTTCAGGTATCGCATCATCCTCCGGTGTCCGCACTTCATGCGACTCACGAGAAGGAAAATATTGACGTAACATGGTGTCAATACTTCACTCCTAAATTTCGTGGTATGTTTTTTTTTTTTTAAGATGTAACAGTACTCATTTTGTTTCTGCTACTGCTACAACCGAATTATCTCAAAACCAAGTCTAATTTTGAATAAATCTGTCAAAGAACACTAACACATGCTCCCGGTTTACTTTAACCGAACCATTTTGATCTTGTCTTGTTTCAACATCTAATTTCTGCATGTACTCGTTTAATGGGTCATAAAGGTAGTTACGTGGAAGTTGAGATAAAGGGAAAAAGGGTAATGAAACTTCTGAACAGAGCAGAGACTTATGTGATGGACCAACCGAGACTAGTTATGAATTTCTTACCACCGGGAGCTTACTGGACCGGAAAAATCAAGATAAAGTGTCCGGAGACCAGTCTCGAAGCTGAATTAAACTTAATCTCCGATTCCTTCATCGAAAGATTCAGAGGCAACAACAATAGATCAATTAAAGGAAAGATCTTTGAATCTTCCTCTGGTCATCAGCTCTACGACATCTTTGGTCATTGGGACAGGTAAAACTATGAATCATAAAGTCATTACAGCTCTCAAAAACATTAGAAGATTAACATATACCATAATGTTACAGAACAGTAACGGCGAAAAATCTGAAGACTGGTGAGCTTGAGGTTATTTACAATGCCAAGGAGAATATCACAAGACTCAAACCTCCAATTGTCAAGAATCTGAAGGAGGTAATGAAGAGCGAGTCGGCGATTGTGTGGAGTGAAGTAAGCGAAGGAATACTAAAGAAAGAGTGGGACAGAGCAAGCAAAGCTAAGAGAGCTGTGGAGGAGAAGCAGAGAGAGTCTCTGAAACAGAGAGAGGCTTCTAGGCAGTCATGGGTTCCCAAACATTTCTCCGTGGTTAAAGACGGTAAAGACTGGGACTGCACACCGCTTCAGTCCACGGTTCCTCGGGCTCCACTTGTCATCACAGAGGCGCTAGGAGAAATCGTAAACCAGTTCCAAGTTTCCAACACTATGTGTTGATGATAGCTAAAGTTATTACAATTCCATACAGCATAAAAATTCTTATACCAAAATTTTCTGCTCTAATTGCATGTAACCGGGCTTTCGGTTTCATCAAGAAACATCAAATTCAAACAATCATTCTTCAGAAAATTTACAGTATCTAAAAGATACATCTCTAAGACATATCTAGGACATAAATAGGTCCAAGAATCGTGTGTTTTGGTTCATGAAACTTCTCTTAGACAACTGTGCTTGTGTAGTTCGGGAAGATGTTGACCAATGTATCGAGAGTCTCGGGATGGAACTTTCTTGCAAACAGATAACAAGGCCGTCTAATCCCGTTCCATGTACAAGGCCAATGCAGCTCATCTCCATGCTTCAGAACCACAAGTAAATGTGTTAAAGATAGAGAAAGAGAGAATAGAAGCTGCGAGGGAGAGCTACAAGAGCATACCTTGCCCACGCTTGTGACGTGTACACTCATGTCCTCGGACTGCATAAGCGAGAAAAGATAAAAGTATAATAAGATGCTGATTGTGACAATTTTCAAGAGATTACGTTTTGAAACATACCGTGACATTTTTCATGAACTCTAATGAAATCTCTTGTGCTCCGTATGTCTTTGGATGCCACCTTCGTTCTGACCAATCAACATATGTCACTGACCAGTTTGAGATCCCCATGGGATCAAGCATCTGAAAAGAAAAGCCAGCAAATCAACAAAATGTTTCAGCATCAAGAAGGCTTAAGAGATTGCAAAATATGGGGGTGTGAATAAGAACAGCCTCACGTTGAAGAATGTTGGCAAGTAATGTTCATCGGCAATGCAGTTCTTGTCAGCCTCTATCCCGGGCTAAAGTTAATAGAAACTCAAAGTCAGAATCAGAACGAAGAACGAAGAGAAATGAAAACTTTTATATCAAAAGATCCGCGAGCAAAAGCTATGATACGACAAACTTACACCACAATACTCGCGGAATTTCGAGTAGTAAAGACCATCTGCCATCACTATAATCGCATGTTGTCGCTTCATTGTGAACCACTAGCAAGAAGAAAAGACAAAAATTTACACAATAAAAGGTTACAAAACTCTTTGTTGTTTTCTTCTATGGCAGTAGCAGTATACTGATAAAGAGAAGCTCTTAGAAGATTGAAGCTTGTCTTTACCTGAGCACCCTTTCTAAAATCTTCCTTGGAGATTTCTGGTAACATGTGTTCCATATGTCTACCGGTCCCATGTGGACCAGGATCCACAAAACTTGAGAAACATAAAGATGATTGAAGCTTGTGTCAGTGAATATTAATGGAGAAATTAAACTTTCTTGTTTTGTTTTGTTTTGTTTTAAGAGAGTAATGTACCTCTCAATGAAGCTAACGTTGGAGTACAGCAAATATCTATAGGTGTAATCAAAAGTATGCAATGGAATACAACTGCACGGAAAATTTGATTAGTGCAAAAAATCTTAATTAGGACACTTAAGCAACATTGAAATCATTACCTCTCTGAAAGAAGAACAAAGTGTTGGTTGTCAGGATCTTCAAGAGCGCTAACTAGTAATCGCTTCTCAGCATCAACCATAGAAATCCTTCCCCAAGTGACCTCATCACTGTGAATCTCCCTATCAGAAAAGTGACGGCTAATGTGAACTGGTCGTTCCTTTGACGGGTGGATGTAAATCGAAAACTTCCCATCATGACCCTTCACAACACCAAAAACCTCAGTGAAAAATGTAGCTAAAACTTGGACTTTGGTCGATGTGTTTGTTTACCTCGAAAAATTCATCCCAGAGCTTCTCAAATGGCAAAGTACCAGGAGTCAAGAACAAGAAAGCGATTTTGGAGTTTTTGGTAAGGAAGGGAGGCGTTCTTAGTATATCTCTCACCACTGCTCTAGCTGCTATCTCCTCATCAGTGAATTTCCTGACATGAACAGGTAGCCACGCGGAGAGAGCATCCTCACAGCCTTTGGTGCTATAGAGACCGTGACACGAGGAGCTTTTGCTGTGTTTTGGGTACATATGGGTACAGATCATAAGTATGCTGGTCACTGAAACTGTCAAAACGACCCATAAGGGCTTCTTCAGAGATGTGTGGTGACGTGGCCCCTGATAATTCTTCTGCATCTCACCCATTGAAACTAATCACCCACTAAACACCTCCCCTTCTCCCTTCTAATTGAAAGGCATACAAAGATTTAATCTTTTCTTCACCTCTGAATATTATTCTTTTAGATTGGCATTGCCTGAAAAGAAAAGATTTGAGTTGTTAATTGATCTAATAATGAAGAACAAAGACTTTCAGACATGACCGGGAAACACAGAGAGATTAAGTAATGTTTCAAACTAACTTAAGATTCAGAAAGAAGCAATAAGTAAAATGCACGTTTTTCCCGTGATATGGGAAGTGCAGAACATTCTTCACTAACACTCTCTCGCACACGTACAAGCTTAATAAGTCTTATTAAATCTCGTGATATTTACTCCGACCAAACTATAATCAAAAGTTACAAATCCTAGATTCAACTTTCCAGCAACTAACTACACAACACTGGAGACATTGTAGCGAGCATTAATAGTCAAATACAGTTTACCTCGAGCTGAATCGAAACAGTAGAATGCAGAAAGACAGAATCTTTGTCCGAACCCAGATCTCAAAAAAGTTGATTTTGATCCTCTTTACTAAGATCTAGGGCAAGAAAATAAAACCCAGAAGAATGATTCAACGAATGTGAGGTCCAAAGAGAGAGACGCCCAGAGGAAAAGTTTTTTTTATTTTTAGCTTTAAATAAAAATTATATTTAATCCTATAAACATACACACAAGTAAGTGTTAATGGAAGATGATTCAGCTCGTTTACCTTTTTCTTATACTTGAAAACTTCCTCTGATTCGTTTTCTCTCTCCCTCTCTTTTGGGTTTGATATAAAGAATTGGACAAGTTCCCAGTGATCGTATTCGATACTAGATAAACACTGGCTTTCCATTTTCTCCAATAATTTCTATATTAATTTCTTGTGATTTAACTATTAATATAAAATTCTCAAAGGATCTACATTTATATTTTCTTTTGGATTTGAGTTGGCTTCACGACTCTATAACCTTTTAAAATTAAATAGAACTTTTTATTAGTATGGGCAATGGAAAGAAAATACTCCAAGTGGGTATCAAAATAACAAATGTAGTTCACTTGGCTCCTCAGGATAGTCGCCGACTTGCTCCTTCCACGACGGCGGGATATCTGCTTATGAACATTCATTTAATTTAATTTAATTTAATGTTGTCTCCTTTTTCAGTTTTGTTCTAGTAGTAGTTGTTGTTCTTGTTGCGCATTAGGCCATTATCAGTCTTTATAAAGTCAAAGTATTTAAATTAAGTTTTCTAAGAGTAAATTGGTGATATAATAACACTAAAAAGGCCACATTTAAAAAAACGTTGACATCAATTTGAGAAATAACCTTTGAAGCACTTAGAAATGAATGCGGCATGAAAGTGGTAGATGCAAGTTCATGGCGTACCAAGGTATCATGAGCCAAAAATGTACAAATGCATCAAAGATTAGACTATAAAGAGTTGTAAGAAATAATGAGAATGAAACTGGGCATAACATAACATCACGAAGATCCGTCTTCCAACTATCTTGACATTGGCCAATTTGGACGGTAATGGGTGACGGAACTGAACTGAAACATTACATGTTTTCATCAGGAACGACGATGGCTCTGTGTTTGTTGCTTTGAACATGAATTTAGAGTTATGTTCATGAACGCAAGTGAATATGGAGTTTTTTAATCGACAAAAATATGCATTAACTATAAAACAAAAAATGGCTTCCATAAGATTTTCATTGTATTTATTTTTTAGTACTAGACTACTCGTATATGATTAATGGTGGAAATAGGGATTTTTATTTGCCATTACCGGAAAAAAATCCAAACATATAAAAATCCTACTGACTTAGCCAAAGTTGGTCATTTTTTTAGACATCAGTACCCTTTCTCTCTCCTCCTTGTCTCTCTGAGCACCAGAATCTAGGGTTTCTATACAGTGAATCTTTTTGCTTCCTCCTCTATAATCAATCAATCGCCTTCTCGTAAGTCTCTCTCACTTCTCTGCTCTCTATTTGGATAAACTTCATTTCCATGGCTTTTTTGGGATTTAAAGTCTTCATTTTTTTTCTGTTTTCTGTCCGTACTTACACTCTGTTTCTTCTCTCTATCTCGCCCTGCCTCTCGTTTGGGTTTCTCTGTTTTTCTCTAATGCGAAAACCATTTACATGGTCATGTATATCTGCGTGTAGATATGTCTTAGGCTTTAAGGTTTTTGCTCTTGTTTGTTCTGTTTTCTTTTACTTTAAAGTTGTGAACTTTAAGTACTCGATTTATATTTCTGCAGAATTTTGATCACTGTAAAGGATGTATAAACTTGAGTTCTGATTAGAAGCTATGTGTCATTTGCTTATTTGCCATGGTAGTAGATGAATTAGCTTGTTTAAATTGCATTTTTTTGTTTTCTAGTGATTTTTTTTTCATTGGTGAATAAAGAGAGGTTTTTTCTTCAGGTAGTTGTGTTAAATCTTCCTTCTTGGTGTAGAAGAAGACTTAGAGAAGCTATATCTTTGAACCAATGGCGACTGAGAATCCTATTAGGATGTCTGGAAGCAATGAAAGATGGTCTAATTCTAGGCAAGGTTCTGTTCCAAATCGAAGTGGAAGTGCGCCACCGAGCATGGAGGGATCTTTTCTAGCTGTTGATAATCTATTGTCACGACAGGGTGGCTCAGGTTATAATAACTTGAAGCTACCGAGTTACGGGTTTGAGGAGCCTGTGACCACTCATCCTTCTTATGCTTCTAGCAACAACCTTAACCGCATACCTTCTCCACCTATTTATTACCCTACTGAGTATCAGTTCATTGACAATCGTGTAGGTAGATTTAGAAGTAACCGGGGAGTGAGTAAAGTTAATTCTCCCATTCATTTGTCTCAAGGTTCACTTTCTACTCATAAGGAAGTGCCTGAGGATGAAGGCTCTCAACAGTTATCAGTTAATAGTGTTTCAGATAGAACAAATGGGTTGGACATTCCTCTCTCGCCTTCTTCTCAAGGTTTAGCAGATTCCAGGCAGGTTAGTCTAAACTTTCTTTCCCTTCTCATTAATATTCCGGTTGTGAGTTGTGTAATGTCATTCTTTTTCTCGACTTTCATTGAAACGTTTTCATTTTTTTACTCTTAAGCCCTGTAATAAGTTACAGTTGCATATGTTTTCGTTGCAGGATGATAATTCTTCTTGGCCGACCCCTCAACATAGTCGGTCTAACTCTTCAAATGGTGAAATGAACACAGCGGATGAGAGTGCTAACTTCTCAGAGGTGTCAGATGATGTCATGGTTAAAGATAATGCTGCTTCAACGACGAGAGCTTCCATTGGCAATGAGAAGAGTCCTGATGAATCGACTATCATCTCCAAAATGAAGAATACTAACATATCTGGATCCGGTACGGCTAAATACCCTCGAGAACCTAGGTTTGCAAGGCCAGAAAGACCACTGTCTCAACAGCAAAATAATGTAACCTGGGTTCAAGCTGGTGGCAAAATGGGTTCTCATGGTGTAAATGATGTAGTTACTGGGACAGGTCAGTTTCTTTATGGACAACCTTACAAGTTCTCTGGTGATGGTCAGCCTATGCTTCAGTCTTCAGGTTTTACTCCGCCTCCGGTTTACGCTGCTGCTACCCAAACGGCTTATTTGAATTCACCAGCTCATGTCTATAACATGCAGTCTGCTGCTGTTTATTCTCCACAATATGGTTATGGACCATACACTAACATAATCCCACAATTTGTACCTGGATACCCTTCGCATGCTTCTGTTCCACTTATGGTCAATCCAGATTTTATTCCTCAGCTACCGGGGCCAAGTGCGGGAAGTGTAGTCCACGGAGGTGAAATGCAGTATGCTGAGAAGCTCTATGTTCCACCGGGACAACCTTCTTTTCCAGCTCCTATGTATATGCAGTACTTTCAACAGTCATTTGGGCAGATGGACCCGTTGGCTCCTAGGAACCACAAGAATGCTCCTGAGTCTCAGAAAGATGATCCAAAGTTCCTCCGACAAATAAGAGGGCCAAATAACTCTAATATGGGTAGAATGGGAATGGGTCTTAATTGTTATGGAATTCAGCCAAATGTGGGCATTATGGTCCAGTATCTGCCTACACAGCTCGGCCCTCCTCTTTCACCGGGCTCTGTACCCTACATAGAGGCATATCCTGGATGGCAGCCGCAAGGGAGTGTGGAAGGTGCCAATGCTCCGCGATTGTGCAATTTTCTTGAAGAGCTGAAATCTGGGAAAGGCAGGAGGTTTGATTTATCTGACATCACAGGACACATTGTTGAGTTCAGGCAAGTTTGTAGTTTTATTTCACGAGTCTTTTCTTCGGTTTCTTCTCAATCATATGTTAACAAACTTGAGCAAAATCTTGTTTCCTTTCAGTGCGGATCAGCACGGGAGCCGATTCATTCAGCAAAAGCTTGAGAATTGTAATCCAGAAGAAAAAGCAGCTGTCTTTAGGGAAGTTCTTCCTCATGCTTGCAAACTAATGACAGATGTGTTTGGAAATTATGTCATTCAGAAGGTTTGTTCCTACTCGATCCTATGTCTTACAGTATCTTGTCCATTAGACTCTATCTCTTTTATTGATTATTGTGATATCTGTTTCAGTTTTTCGAATACGGAAACTCAGCACAGAGAAAGGATCTCGCGGATCAACTCATGGGACAGATAGTTCCACTTAGTCTGCAGATGTATGGTTGTCGCGTGATACAAAAGGTACATAAGTCACTAAAATTTTGTTTGGACTTGAACTTTGTTAAAACGATCGACTCCTGAGTGAAACTTTGTTGTGGTGTTAGGCTCTTGATGTTATAGAGCCTGATCAGAGAGTTCATTTAGCTCGTGAACTTGACGGGCTGGTTTTGAGATGTGTTCGAGACCAAAATGGAAACCATGTGATCCAGAAATGCATCGAAAACATCCTGGCAGACAGAATTGGGTTCATGTTACATGCATTCCATGGTCAAGTTTCCTCGCTCTCTATGCATCCTTATGGTTGTCGTGTCATACAGGTACTGAGAACTTTATCTGAACCACTGTTTTTTTCCTTCTCTTTTTCTTGGATTTCGCTCATTGTTACTCAAGAACAATGCATGTTCACATTTTCTTTTCCCTTCTGTATAGAGGCTTTTGGAGCGTTGCTCTAATGAGCATCAGTGTAGGTTCATTACCGAGGAGATACTGGAATCAGTGTGCGTCCTTTCAAAGGACCAATATGGCAATTATGTCACACAGGTCTGTCATACCATTTTAAACTTACAAATCAATTTACAACTGAAGTAGAATCAAACCAAAATCCCAAAGTTCAAGTCAAACTAAACCGACTATTTGGCAGCATGTCTTGGAGAAAGGTACATCTGAAGAAAGAGAGAGAATCGTGAGAAAACTATCAGGGTTTATCGTGCAGCTTAGCCTACATAAATTTGCATCAAATGTTATAGAGAAGTGTCTGGAGTATGGTGGTCGAATTGAGCGGGACCTCATCATCAAAGAGATTGCAGGGCCTGACGAGAGCTATGATAGTCTATTGGTGAGCTTATGGACCAAACCTGATACATTTTTTTTCTTAATTGATTGGATATTAACTGTAAGCCACCTTTTAACAGATGATGATGAAGGACCAGTATGGAAACTATGTGGTGCAGAAGATATTTGAGACTTGTACGGTTGATCAGCGTGCAACATTGTTCAGCCGAGTGAGGATGCATGCATCTGCGTTGAAGAAATACACATATGGGAAACATATTGTTACTCGTTTGGAACAACCCTTTGGTGAAGGTACTAAAATTCCTCAACTGTAGTCCAAAGTTCGAATAGGTAGGAACAATTTTTCTCTTAAAGTTGTACACCGGATTCTATAGACTGAAAGGGTGTGAAATAGTCTGTGTATGCTAAAAACGATCGACGAATCGCTCAAGAATGACATTGGGTACATGGTTATATTAGGGTGAAACAGGGGTAGCACAAGTCTGAATTAGACTTTAGTGATTGGTATATGGATCATGAGTGATAAATTTTGGTTTGTTTGTGCAGAAAAACAAGAATTGAGATGATGAGTGGCTCTTCTGACTTGAAGATAGTGGCTGACTCAGATTTACTCGAAGAATTTGCTTTTCATGAAAGCTGGATATTCATTGGGAAGGCTTTAGATTATTGTGAAAGATGTTTAGTTGGAATTTTATCATAGCCGTTGTGATGATTGTGTGGCACGTTCGTAAATATTCATAAATGTATCAGTAGTTTGTTTACCCGTTCTTGTTACTGGTTGGTTTGTGGATTTTCACCAAAACAATTCAAAAACTTTCTAGACAGTATTATTGAAGCCAAAACTTTATATGGTATGCAAATCATGACATAAAACTTGAATATAAACAGGCACAACGAATCCCATGATCTTCTCAGTCCCAAATTTCATGATCTGCATATTTTCACCGTACAGAATTTTAAAGCATGTTCATCCTTGTGTGTTTGTTTGAGCTAATTTTATTTCATTCTTCTACCAAGAGGATCTAAAGTATGATATAATCAAAAGAGAACCTTGTCATTACATGAAACTTTTGAATTCGAATTCAAGGCAAAGAAGCACATCACATGACAATAGGATCTAGAAAACACCCCACAAAAAAAAGTGAGACCAAAAGAACCTCCATATGATTATTTGCAACTTAACCAAAGAGATCGAATCCGAAATCTCCTTCTTCCTCTTCTGATTCTTCTTTCTTCTTCTCATCTTCCTTAGGAGCGGAAGCAGATTCACCTGCACCACCTCCACCTCCACCTCCACCGGAGACAGCTCCTCCACCTGAAAATCCTCCACCAATAGCACCACCGACAATCACCTACTTCAACATAAATTGAGCCTAAACGTTATAAATAACACAAACACCCACAAGAAATTACAATGCAATTATTTTCACTGATCCTAGTTTTAGAGCCATGGCAACTACAAGTACCTACTAAATTCACTAATTTTGACTTGTAGTGATTAGCCTTTACAAAGCTATATAGCTGCATTGACGCAAAATCACATTTGATACAATTATAAAATGGACTTATTATCTTAATCCTAGCTCACTAGATAGCTCCAAGTTTTACACAGTGATTCCAATTTCAAAGATACGTCATCTTAAAATGTAAGCGCGGTCCAGCAAGAGAGACTTATACCTGGCATACGGCGGAGGTAGGGGAGACGATAGAAAACGAAGACTGAACGCCACCGGAGCAATCGGCGGAGAGAGCAACTTGGACGAGCTTGCGCTGGAGCTCGTAGGTAGAAGAAGCGGAAGCTTCAAGGTCACCTTCGTGTTGCTTAGCGGTCCAGGATCCGCCGCCATTCCTGCACACGAACGTGAATACTCCCATCTTCTTCTCTGTCTTCTAAAATCGATGGATACTGTGACAGATTTCTGGAAAAATGATGAACGAAGCTCAAACAGAAACTATGAACCCTACTTAGAGGTCTTTGCGTAAAAGACTGTTTTATCCATTGTGGACTAATAGGCCTCAAATGGGCCGCATTGGAAGCATTGAATTGTTATGCATTTATGATTTTATCTTTGTCTTACAGTTTATAAAGAAAGTAATATTTTACATTTGATAAGTCAGGTTTTTCAAATATAATTCCAAAATAGTAATAAGCAAGATATCTCAAGTTTCAACTAAAAAAATGTATATATTGGCGTCGATAAGGTCAAGAGATGTGGCGTTACGATGGCTTTTGAGGAAGAGTGGACAAATAAGACTTTACTATTTTGGTCAACAAAATAAAAGTCTTTTCTAAAATTAAATTACTGGAATTGGACGTTTATCTTCCTGATTTTAGCCTCACTCGTTGACTCTTTATCTCTTTCCTTCCTTTTCCATTGGCGTATATATGGAACAGAAAATAGACGAAATTTCAACACGTGAAAGAGACGACGATTCAGAATGGGAAATAAAAAAAATCTCGGATCTGTGATCTTCTTCTGGACTCTGCTCGTTGCAGTAGTCGCCATAGCCACAGAGCATCGTCCCATTGAGAAGACTAAAGGCATCAATGGTCTCGACAAGCTCATCATCCGCGACCGTCACGGCCGATCTGTTGAGGTATCTGACTCTTACAGTTTGGTTTTAGATCTGTTCATTGCCCATGTGAAGCAAAAACTTGGTTTAACTCTTTTTCCTTAGATTTGATAATTCATTTTTGTTTGTTTTGTAAAGGTTTATTTGTACGGAGCTCAAGTGACTTCTTGGAAGAATGAGAAGCAAGAGGAGTTACTTGTTATGAGTAGCAAGGTAACTTCAGATTCACTCCATCTCCTTTTTAACATCAGTAGATTGTTCTCTCATTGGCTCTGTAAATTATGATAAGATAGATATGAGCTCCAGATCTGAAATGATGTGTAAATATATTATAATTGTGCAGGCTATATTCAATCCTCCAACAGCCATTCGTGGAGGAATTCCAGTATTGTTTCCGCAAGTATGTGATTTGACTATTTCAGATGTTTTTTTTATAACTTTTCTTTGTGATTGAATGGTACAATAATGATATACTTTTTTTTTGTGTGTAAGTGCAGTACAGTAACACTGGCCCACTTCCCTCACATGGATTTGCTAGAAATAGGTTCTGGGAAATTGAGGCTAATCCACCTCCTTTGATAACAAATTGTACTTCTCGTGCTTTTGTTGACCTGATCCTAAGATCATCCGATGATGATTTGAAGATCTGGCCTCACAAGTTAGATTTCTTGAAACCCCTCTCTTTTAAAATTGTACAGATATTTGGTTAGGAATACTTACATAGAATTTGGCCTCTATATCTATTTCAGGTTTGAGTATCGACTGAGAGTAACAATAGGAGTTAAAGGAGATTTGACGTTGACATCTCGTGTTAAGAATTCGGATACAAAACCATTTAACTTCACATTTGCTCTTCACCCTTATTTCGCTGTTTCCGATATCAGGTAACTGAAGGAGTACACAAGATCTCATCTTTTTGATATAAATACGCACTTATTGTTTTTTGTTGTTAGTATAGAGTATAGTTATATATTAGCTGCTTGTTTTCAGTGAAATCCAGGTGGAAGGATTGTCAAATTTGGATTATCTTGACCAACAAAAGAACAGAACACGTTTCACCGATCATGAGAAAACTATAACCTTTACATCCCAAGTAAGCTTTTTTCCTGTTTTCCAATTCCACTTGTTATTTCATATTTTCATTACTAACCTAAAAACCCCACCTTCAAAAATAGCTTGACAGGCTTTACCTAAGCACTCCAGATACAATCAGAATCGTGGACCACAAGAAAAAGAAGACAATTGTGGTACACAAGGAGGGACAAGTTGATGCTGGTAAGTAAAGTACTTAGATTTGTATAAATACATAGACACACACAAAAAAACACAGATTGTTTTAGTACTAATGATGGATGGATGATTTCTAATTTCTAATAATAATGTGTAGTGGTGTGGAATCCATGGGATAAGAAAGTATCCGATTTGGGAGTTGAAGACTACAGGCGTTTTGTGGCCGTGGAAAGCGCGGCTGTGGCGAAACCGATCACAGTGAATCCAGGTGAAGAGTGGAAAGGAATATTCCAAGCGTATGTGGTTCCTTCGAGTTGCTTCAATGGAAAGCATGACTCCAAAAAATCATGCATTGATCATCTTCATGTCTTCAAAACTTAAAAAAAAACTGTCTTATAAAATGTATACGTTTGTTCCCGAAAACATCAATTGGTGAACACCGAATTAGTCAGGATCCAGACTGGACCCTGACCAATTGTTTTTTTTTTTCTTTTTTTCTTTTGTAATTTTAGTATCGTGTGTTGGAAAGAAGAACTCTTTTGAGATGATGATGGAGAAAGTGTTTAAGTATTTAGAAGAGAAATGTAAGTAATGGAAGGCTTTGATTTCTTTTACAACTCTTTCTTATTACTCATTTCTTAACTTTTTAACTTTTTAAAACTTCTTGAACTAGGTTACAAATGAGAGGGTGAGAAGGTATTTATAGCCTCCAAACTACAAAATATCTAGAATATTACAATCCTATATCTAGATTATTCTACCATAATATCTATATTATTTTATTATAATTATCTAGATAATTCTATGAAAATATCTAGATTTTTATTCTTAAGGAGGTGGAGAGATGTTGAGATGATTCTAGAAAAATTCTAAAATCTTTTAAGGAGGTGGAGGTGTTGATATTTCTAGAGAAGACTCTAGAACTTGGATCACATATTGGGTTTGGCCCAAAAATTAAACTTGATCCAAAATCAAGTTTAACTTCCAACACCCCCTCTTAAACATGATTTTGCTACTCCAAGCAAACTCCTCATCTTGATAAAATCTTCGCGTTTAAGAGGCTTGGTGAAGATATCGGCTACTTGATCATTTGTCTTCACATACTCCAACTGCACTTCCTTCTTGTTAACACACTCTCTAATGTAGTGATAGCGTGTGTCAATGTGCTTACTTCGATCATGGAAGACGGGGTTCTTCGCCAATGCTATTGCTGACTTGTTATCCACAAAGATTTTCGTTGGCTCCTCTTGTGGCAAGCTTATCTCCTTTAACAAGTTTTTTAACAGAATAAGCATGGCAAACACATGAAAGTAGCTACATACTCTTCACAAGTGGATAATGTAACGATTGGTTTCTTCGACATCCATGTGAACGTCAGATCTCCATTGTAGAAGCGAAGCCACTTGTGCTCTTTCGGTCATCTACGTCTCCATCATTATCGCTATATCCAACAAGCTTGTGATCGTTAGAGATAAAATAGTATAGGCCAAAGTCTATGGTACCTTTGATATAGCGAAGAATCCTTTTTGCCGCCTTGAAATGAGTTGTTGTTGGATGCTCCATATAACGGCTAACAACTCCAACCGCATATAAGATATCGGGCATTGTGCATGTTAAATAACGTAAGCTTCCAACCAAGCTCTTAAAGAGTGTCGGATCCACTTTTTCTCCTTCCTCGTTCTTTGATAACTTGATTCCACATTCCATCGGCGTGCTAACTGGATTTGAGTCTTCCATCTTGAACTTCTTAAGTACCCCCTTAGCATAGCATTCTTGAGTAATGAAGATTTCATTGTCTTCTTATTTCACTTCAATTCCGAGGTAGTAAGACATCAATCCAATGTCCATCATCTCGAACTCCTTTGTCATCTCTTTCTTGAACTCCTCGAACATGCTTGGATTATTACCCGTGAATATTAAGTCGTCTACATACAAACATGTAATCAATATATCACCATTTTGAATTTTGATATAGAGTGCATGCTCATATGGACACTTGATGAAATCTTTCTCCTTGAAGTACTTGTCAATTCGAGTATTCCAAGCTCTTGGGGCTTGTTTTAACCCATAAAGTGTCTTTCTCAACCTTAAGACTTTATCTTCTTGTCCCTTGATTATATAGCCTTGTGGTTGCTCAATGTAAACTTCTTCTTCAAGTTCTCCATTTAAGAAGGCTGACTTGACATCCATTTAATGTATCTTCCACGTGTTTTGAGCCGCCAATGAAATGATTAGTCTAACCGTTTCTAAACGAGCAACAAGAGCAAATACCTCATCATAGTCAATTCCGGCTTTTTGACTATAGCCTTTAGCCACCAATCTTGCCTTGTATCTCTCTACTTCTCCTTTAGAATTTTTCTTTTCTTTGTACACCCACTTTACACCGATCGTCTTGTGCCCATTTGGAAGTGAAGCCAACTCCCATGTATTATTTTTTTCTATCGCCTTGATCTCTTCATCCATTGCATTTCTCCATGTCTTATTTTCAATGGCTTCTTGGTAATCCATGGGCTCACACTCCGAAAATAGGCAAAATAAAGTAAGATTTTCTTGATTTTCGGTTACCTCATAAAGTTCTTGTAGACTTCTAAAACGTGGATTCCTTTCGCTTGAACTTTCTTCTCTTTGAGAACTTGTTGGTGAACTTGGTGGTGTAGTAGGCTCCTCTCTTGATTGCTCGAGATCATCTTCTTCAAAATGTGGAAAGAAATTATAATCTTCATCATTTGATCTCCAATCCCATTCTCCTTCTTCTTCAAAAATAACATTTCGACTTATGATTGTCTTCTTCGTGTCCAGATTGTAGAGCTTGTAGCCTTTGGAGTTAGTATCATAACCAATGAAGATATACTTTTCACTTTTATCATCTAGTTTGCTTTGCTTCTCGTCCGGTACATGAGCATGAGCAATGCTTCCAAAGACTCTTAAGTGAGAAACACCGGGCTTTCTTCCGCTCCAAGCTTCTTGTGGAGTTTTTCCCGAGACACTTCTTGTTGGGGATCGGTTTAATAAATAAACCGTACACGCGACTGCTTCTGCCCATAACTTCTTTGGTAATTTCTTACTTTTTAACATGCTCCTCGTCATCTCAAGAATTGTTCTATTTTTCTTTTCCGCTACTCCATTTTGTTGAGGGGTTCTTGGCACCGTTAATTATCTTCGAATACCGTTATCTTCACAATACTTCTGAAATTCTTTGGATGTAAACTCTCCTCCACGATCGGATCTCATGGCTTTGATCACAAGGCCACATTCCTTCTCAACATGGGTTTTAAACTTTTTGAAGTTTTCAAATACTTCTGATTTTTCTTTCAAAAAGTAAACCCATGTTTTTCTTGAAAAATCATCAATAAAGAGAAGGAAGTAGTTGCTTTTACCGAGAGATTTTGGCTTGATCGGACCACACACATCTGTGTGTATTAGCTCCAATGGCTTTTTAGCTCTTGTGCTTGACTCCTTGGGAAAACTCATTTTGAATTGTTTTCCAAGTAAACACCCTTCACAAACTTTATTTGGATGGTTGATGCAAGGTAATCCTCTCACCATTTCTTTCTTCGAAAGCAACTCTAATCCTCCAAAGTTGAGATGCCCGTATCGAAGATGCCAAAGCCAAGACTCCTCTTTATAGCACATCTTGAGACATTGTGCAATGTCATTTTGAATGTTAAGGACAAACATTCTATTTTTTTATATCGGCACCTTTGTAATGAGATTATTTTCTTGGTCTCTTATAGAAAGGCTATTATCCTTTAATCGAAATTCATAACCTTTCTCTAAGAGTTGTCCAAGACTCAAGATGTTGGTCTTCATGGTTGGAATATAGTAGACATTGGAAATAAATTGATGATCCCCATTTTTTAATCGGATGAGAATTTTTCCTTTACCTTGAACCTCCATCTTTGATTCATTTCCTAAGGCCACATCTCCTCTCACCGATTCATCAAACTCCACAAACATGCTTTTTCTCCCGCACATGTGATTACTTGCACCGCTATCAAGGTACCATCTATGATTATCTTGTTGTTTATCCTTCTTATAAGCCATTAATAACATGTCTTCTTCTTGGATTTTTTCTTCAACGTAGTTGACCTTCTCCTCGACTTTTTTTGTTGTTGGGAGCTTTACATTCAGAAGCATAATTTCCAAGCTTCCCACAATTATAGCACTTGACACTAGATTTATCGTACCTTGATTTTTGATTTCCTTTCCCACGACCTCTTGATGAGCTTTCTCCTCTTTGGTTGGTGTTATCTTCATAGGACCTCCAACCTCGTCCATTTCCATATCCACGACCTCGTCCTCGTACTTGACCACCACCTCTTCTTTGATAACTTTGGCCATTTCCTTCTTTAACATGATCAATCAGCATCTTTAGTACTTGTTCGGCGATATCTTCCTTTTTCTTCTTCTTTTCTTCATAGGCTTGTAATGATCCAAAAAGTTGCTCCATTGTCATAGCCTCTAAATCTTTTGTCTCTTCTATGACGGTGACAATATGCTCAAATTTTGGATCCAACGATCTAAGAACATTCTCCATGATTCTCACATCGTCTAACTTCTCTCCATTTCTCTTTAGGTTATTCGTAACCGTCAAAACTCTTGAGAAGTAATCGGAGACGAGTTCACCTTTCTTTATTTGCAATGCTTCAAATTCTCCTCTTAGATTTGAAGACGTACCTTCTTGACTTGATCGACACCCTTGTAGGATTTTCGAAGCTTCTCCCATGCTTCTTTGGCCGACGTAGCTTCCGCGACCTTCTCGAACGTATCTTCATCTAATCCTTGATAGATTAGACAGAGAGCTTTCTTGTCTCTCTTCCTTGAGTATCTCAAACTATCCTTTTGAGCTTGAGATATACTACCTTCATTCTCCAGTTCAACGAAGCCTTTCTCGACTATCTCCCACACGTCATGTGCTCCTAGGATAGCCGTCATTCGTAGACTCCAATTGTCATAGTTGCTCTTTGTAAGCATCGGGACTTGGAAGGGAACACCATTGTTCGCCATCTTGATGTGAATCTTCTAGCTCTGATACCACTTTGTTGGAAAGAAGAACTCTTTTGAGAAAGTGTTTAAGTATTTAGAAGAGAAATGTAAGTAATGGAAGGCTTTGATTTCTTTTACAACTCTTTCTTATTACTCACTTCTTAACTTCTTAACTTTTTAAAACTTCTTGAACTAGGTTACAAATGAAAGGGTGAGAAGGTATTTATAGCCTCCAAACTACAAAATGTCTATAATATTACAATCCTATATCTAGATTATTCTACCATAATATCTATATTATTTTATTACAATTATCTAGATAATTCTATGAAAATATCTAGATTTTTATTTTTAAGGAGGTGGAGAGATGTTGAGATAATTCTAGAAAAATTCTAGAATCTTTTAAGAAGGTGGAGGTGTTGATATTTTTAGAAAAGACTCAAGAACTTAGATCATATATTGGGTTTGGTCCAATAATTAGACTTGATCCAAAATCAAGTTTAACTTCCAACATCGTGAATCGTGTTAACGTTAATAAAGTATGGTTTGATCTTTGATGGGTTACAAACTTATAATAATTTGATTTTGGTTATTCGACTATAGCAAAATTAATGTTCTCAATTGATCATAACTAAACTGATGTTATTCTTCTCAGATTGAAGTCAGCAATCTAGTTTTTTTCATATATTTTTCATTTAGAGTTTGTCGTATTATTTATTAAGTAAAAAATCTAGGCCACAAAAATGAAATCATCGCCAAGACGTATTATTATCCACCAATGAAAACTTGTCTCTTTTCACTTCGCGGTCTGTTGTTCTCGTCAAACATCAATTCCTGGGAAAAGAAGAAACTCAATCCAACCAATTTCTCCCAATATCTTCAGCCTTTCTTCGACAAGCGTTTTGTATTTTCTCGATCGTAAAGCAGAAAAAAGCGAGTGTTCAAATGGGTTCGGTTTCGGGTCAAACCCGAATCGCTATGATGAACCTCTCCCTCACATCAGCCGAGAAGAATCCTAATTTTCGCTCGTCGCTTCTCAATTCTAAGGTAATTGTTTTCAGTTCATTAGGCTTCACTACATAATGACTGTTTTTTTTTCTGAATTTTTCTCCTCCTCCTTCGCTTGTGTTAGAACGCAATTTCAGATAGTTGTGGGGTCTCTTCAAAATGCAGTACATTCCTCAGGGGTCAATTTCAAAGAATACATTTTTCTTTGGTTCATAAAACTCGACCTTTAAAAAAACGGGCAGGTACATGCTTTGTATTCGTTATTGATTTGTAAACCATACCAATTCTCTTAGAACTTTAGTTGTGTGATTTAGATTATTGTAATTTGGCGTAGTAATAGGTCACGTGGTATCGCCGACCTGCGTCATGCCGTTGACGGAAGAAAATGTGGAGAGTGTGTTGGATGAAGTACGGCCATCTCTAATGGCCGATGGAGGAAACGTTGCGTTGCACGAAATCGACGGACTTGTGGTGGTTCTAAAGCTACAAGGAGCTTGTGGCTCATGTCCTAGCTCATCCATGACGTTGAAGATGGGAATCGAGAGTCGTCTCCGAGACAAGATCCCAGAAATCATGGCCGTTGAGCAGTTTCTTGAATCAGAGACAGGGTTAGAGCTGAACGAGGAGAACATTGAAAAGGTTTGATGTTTTTTTAAGTATTGGGTGAAATTGAAAATTTTGAGTTGTTTTAAATTTTAGCCACTTGGTTTTGAAATTGATCTGAATGGTCCTCTTGCTTTGTTTTCAATTTAGGTTCTCTCTGAGCTACGGCC
Organism: Cardamine occulta; assembly: GCA_028015245.1. Classification (NCBI taxonomy): domain Eukaryota; kingdom Viridiplantae; phylum Streptophyta; class Magnoliopsida; order Brassicales; family Brassicaceae; genus Cardamine; species Cardamine occulta. Next base: position 14,303,797 of record CM051387.1, read on the forward strand.
GTATCTATCCGGTACTGGAGGTGGGGGACTTGAGCTGGTTCAGATTGATGGTTATGTGGTTAAGGTTCGGCTCACTGGACCAGCTGCTGGAGTCATGACTGTTCGTGTCGCGTTGACTCAAAAACTGAGGGAAACAATTCCTTCAATCGGTGCAGTCCAGCTTCTAGAGTAACTTTGACTTTTTATTTTATTTTGTAACTTCTATTCATTCATCTACAAGGCTTATTTTTATTCAATATAAGCATTTCCAGATTATAGAATTAGTTCAAAAACCCATTTTTATTGACGAACAAAATTTTAAAAAAAAATTATTAGCATATAACATCTTGTTAGCATCCCTTGTAAAACAGATGAACATTTTCTTTTACTTTGGTAAATGAAGGACATTTTTCTTTATATTCATCTTTTTTTTAGGTGGCAAGCTTGTGATAAAAAATATAAATAATGAGTATGACGCTTTTCAGGAGTGATTTTATGAATAAAACAATATAATGAGTATGTATGACAACAAAATATTAGGAATGATTTTAGATTTATTAGGGAACAATATTGAACATCAAATTCCGTCTACAACACAAATGTTCGTCTGTTCTCATCTACAACTCTTAAGACTAAAGTCAACCAGCCCTTCTCGTCTAGACCAGCCTACCCGTTTCTGTTGATTGACTACCTCCTTGACATCCCAGACTCTTGTCCGGATGGTCGCTTTACAACATTTGACGATTTGACCTCCGAAAAAGAAGTCGTGATTAAAGACCAGACACTCATGGAGGAGGTCTGTGATGCGATGACTGTAGGATTTTCACGTGATGGACTGCGAGTAAAGCTTGAGAGATGACTCTACAACGATGATTTCTTACGTCCCGTAATATATTACAAGCCCACTGACCCCAAACTAGAACACGTGACCGTCGATTTACCTCCTCTACCCAGAGGTTCCCAAATCCATAGCATGGCCATGTCCTCTTTACCTGTCCGAGATAAAGAGTGGGCAGTGGCTGTCAAGTTATCGGGATCTTGGTTGAGTCTATGTAGACCATTTGGAAGCTCTAAATGGATCAACATTAAAGCAATGCCTCAGTCTATAAACCCTTTATCGAGCCTCATGTTGTCCAAGAAAGATCAAAGGTTCTACATTCCAACTCCCGGAGGCAACCTCTTGTGCTCTTTGGATCTCGACTCTAACGAGGATAACCTACCCGAGTTCATCGACATTGAATTTGAAAGTCTTCCAAAGTCGGTGTTTCAGGAGTTGGCTGACGTGAGTTCATGTTCCAGGACAGACCACCTTGTGGAATCACCCACCGGCCAACTTTTCCTCGTCAAGTGGTATAGTATCTAATTAATTAGATAGCTTTTGTTTTTATGACATTTATACAAAAAAAATTTTGATTTCCTTGGGTGAGTTACCAATTTTTTTTGCTTGAGTATCTTAATTAGCTCTATCATGTTTTTGCAGGTACGGAGAGGATTTGGATGACTGTGACAATGACGATGATGACGATATGAGTACATTGATGCACGTAACAAAAAAGTTCATGGTGTTTAGAGCAAATGAAAAATCAGATAGATTTGATAAGACAATGATCTACACAGAAGACATTGGAGATCTTTGCATTTTTGTTGGTCATAGTGAGGCTTTCTGCGTCCCGGCTAGCTCGTCCCCTGGATTCGAGCCTAACTGCATCTCCAAATTTCTCTTCATGGCTCCTAATTAATTAATATGGTTATTTTGCGTGTGTTTGCTTAACTACTGTTATCTCTGTTTTTGCTTTCCGGTGCTATCATTTAGATCCAGTGTTCTCTTTCAATCTATATTTAATGGAACTTACGATATATTCAAGAGATTATGATGATTTCTACGATTCCAACAAATTTACGTACATATACTACCTTAAATTTCATACACTCCTCTCTCTGATGTGTTTTGAGGGTTCTGTTTTGAAGATAAAAAGAAGAAAGACTTCGAGAGAGATAGGATTTGAACGATACGCTGAGTTAAAAGACTCACATGAACCATCTAAACCAGGACTTCGAGTGTTTTTTTTTCATACGTGTGCGAGAGAGTAATTGAAGGGTGAGAGGAAAAAAAAAAAAAACCCTTTCTAACCTCTAAATTACTATAACTAAGATACACTTTGGCACAAATTTAAGAATTAAAATTAGACACATTTTAAGTAAGTAAGACACATTTTCGCAAGAAAAAAGGCTTAAACTATTTATTCCCTTATTTGTTATCCTCTAAACATTCATATTCCCTTACATAAGTTATCCTCTAAATATTCATATTTAATGTTTGCACCCTCTGTATTAGGTCTAAACATAGATAGAAAGACGGAAGACACACGAATAATCACAATCCCAACACAAAGTTTAGGGTTTCAACAATGTCTCATTTTATTATTATCAGCAGACTCTTCAAGCCCTGTATCTGCAAAAATTTCCTCGTAAGCTTATATCGCTATAAAATAATTTAGTATTTTTCCTTCTACATTTTTTTGTTCTTATTTTATTATTTCTTCAACGTACTTACACATGGTAGAGACACAAGAACGTTCGTCTATTCTCGTCTACAACTTACACAAGCATCGGGTTGGATTTAGATGTTACCGCTAAACTACAATCCCCGATCGATTGCTCCTTCTCGTCCACACCAACCTACCCGTTTCTGTTGATAAACTACGTTCTTAATATCCCAGACTCTCCTGATGCTCGCGTCATTAGGACTTACGTAACAGGTGACCCTGATCACGTCCCCAAGGCAACGAAAATCTTGATTAGGGACAAGAAACTGGTGGAGGAGGTCTGTCATGCAATGACTGTAGGATTTTCACATCATGGATTGGGTTTCAAGCTTTCAAAAAAATCTCTAGAAATACTCACCGATGACCCGAAATCATCACCCGCATGCGTTCATTTACCTCCTCTACCTACCAGTTTCCGAATTCAAAGCGTGGCCATGTCGTCCTCTTCAAATGACCTAAATAATAGTGAAGACTGGGTCGTTGGTGTCAAGTCATGGGGATCTCAGCTGATTCTATTTAGGCCTGTTCATGATCAGTGGATCAACACCAAAGTCTCGCCAGAGTTTATACACCCTTTCTCGAGTCTCATGTATTCCAAGAAAGATCAAAGGTTCTACATTCCATCTCCTGGAGGCGATTACTTGTGCGCCTTGGATCTCTACTTCAAGGAAGGCAACCAACCCGAGTTCATTCGCGTGATTGATAGTATTCCAGATACGGGTGAGCCTGAGCTGGCCTGGCTAAATTCCTCTTCTAGGACAGATCACTTGGTGGAGTCACCCTCTGGTGAACAATTCCTCGTCAAGTGGTATATATACAAACTATTGATTTGAGAACAATTTTTTTGTTCTAAGTCCTGCTCACCCTATGCATGCATTTAATTGCTCACTAGACACAAAAAGAGGTGAAATTAATATATGTACTTTCATATGTTTTTAGGTACGGCAACAGCACAATGCACAATCATAACAAAGTGGAAACACTCGTGCACATGGCATCACAGTTCATGGTGTTTAGAGCGGAGGAATCATGGGATGAAAAGTATGTGAATTACACAGAAGACATTGGAGATCTTTGCATCTTTCTTGGACATAGTGAGGCCTTCTGCATCCCGGCCAGCTCGTGCCCTGGGCTCAGGCCTAACTGCATCTATTTTGTTGGCTATAACTTTGGTGTTTATGATCTTTCCACCAAAACTTGCACTACCTTCTACACAGAAGCTGACGTTCCATTAAGGAACTTGGAATTCCCTTACTGGCCTCCTCCAGTTTCTCTCTACTCCTAATCAATATTTTTGTTTTATTAGTGGTGTTTTTGTCCCTTTTATGCTAATATCTAAATCCCTTTCAATCTAAGAGTTCAATGAAATTGATTACTAATGATGTGTGGTATTTTTTATTTTATTTTTACTATAATTTTGTAGTGTTTTTTTAATAAGAAGTTGTTATCTGCTAGCTTTTGTATTCCTATGTCAACCTAGAAGACATTACAGTAAATATTCTATAAATTAATAATGTTGGGATAATGATATTTTATTAATTTATAGTGATATTAATTTATCTATAAATTAATAAATATTAATTTACAGTATAAAATAATAAATAATTATTTTATAGAGGCTTTTTCAAAAATTAAAAATAAATAAATTAAAAAATTTTGATCTAAATAAAATTAATGTATTGAATGTTATAAATTTTAATAGTTTTAGACTTGAAATTTTTAAATTTTAAAGAAAATTAAATTATTTTGATAATAAATAACAAAGATTATATATGAATTCACTTATATAAACAATTAACATAAATTTTAATTTATGATTAGTAATCTTAGTTGTTATATTTAAACAGTCTATATGACTATTAAAATAAAAATTATACATATTTATAATTTAAAAATTTATAGAAAAGTTTTTTTTATTTTATGAAACATTTATTTACATTATAACAATAATCTAGTTTAAAATACAATATAATATTTTTTATATTAGAAAAATTATTTATGAGTTTTAACATAAATTCATAAAAATAAAATTATATTATCTTTATATATATATATATAAATTTACATGATTATTAATTTACGTTATTAATGAGACCAAATATTTACATAGAGATTATAAAAAATTATTATCTTATTATCTTATCGAATTTTATTGATTTTTACACTGGTCCAATTTAGGACCAGCAAATTTTATTAATTTATAATATTTATTAATTTATGAGTATTAATTTATAGTAGTTCTACTGTATATATGTTAATTGACTACCTCTGTGTCTAGCGGTGACTGCCTACATACTTTCTGAACAACCACATTATTATGATTTTTTATTCAAGTTTTCGGAGAAATAAAATAAATCGATTCCACTTTTAAGGCCCATTTTCTTTTCTCACCCCAAACATAAAAGGTAAAACCCACTAAGAGTCTGTTCATCACTCAAAGCAGTCGAGAGAGGACCACAGTTGATATAGAAGAGTCTTCAAGGAGAGACAAGAGCCCTCATGTTTGCCTGAGCTGTCGTCGTTGATGTCATTACTTTCCTCTCACAAGTTTATATTCCTTCATTTCTTCTTGGCCTCAAGATTAATCTCCCTTCGATGTTGAAGGCTAGACAATGAATATATAGGCTACAGAACTTGCAAGTAACAATGAAAATAAGCCGCATGCTCTACTAGACAACTGCTCTTGCTCTTTATTATGACGACGATATATTTATTTTCATATCTCTTTATTCCAATTTTTAAAAAACGAAATGGGTTATTAATTGTTTATTTCCATAAAAAAAAGAGTTGCTATCTCCATAAAGATTCTTCTACATTAATTGTGGACTTGGTGGCCAAGGCGTGGTTTTCTTTATTACTCTGAAGCGAGACGGAGAAGACGGAAGAGACATAGTTCAGGATTTTGACCATGTCTCAGCTCATTAACCGACTCTTGAAGCCATCACTCTGCAAACATGTCATCGTAAGTTTTTTATTTTCTTGGTCATCGTAGCTAGGTTCTTATTTTTTATGTAATAACTAGGATTTATTTTTGGTTCTTACTTCTTGTATATGGCATGCAGAGACACAACAATAAGGTTCGGATGTTCTCCTCTAAGCCGACATACCCGTACATGTTGATTGACCACCTCCTTAAAGCCAAACAGTATTCCAATGATCAAGTATACTACAGTGATAAATATAAAACCAAGCTCGTGATTAAGGACATAGAACTCGCAGAGGAGGTCCGAGAGGTGATGACTCGTGGATTTTCACATAAAGATGGATGGAGAGTTAACTTGGAAAAATCTGAAGATAATTCCACAAGTCTCATGCTAATCACTAACAAATCATCTGACATGGTGAAATATCATCCCTCCTCTTTATAATAGTTCTCGAATCCAGAACGTGGCTATATCCAACTCTCCTGACATAAAGAAGAAAGATTTGGTAGTGGCGGTCAAGTTCGTGGGATCTGATGTGAGTTTGTGCAAGCCATTCAGCGACTCTAACTATGGATGGATAAACATCAATACCTCTGGCTCTGCACACCCTTTCTCGAGTCTAATGTATTCAAAGAAGACTAAAAAGTTTGTCACTGTTAGTCCTTCCGGGGAGTACTTGTGGTCTGTGAATCTCCACTTCAACAAGGAGAACGATGTCCACAAAGAGTCTTCCTATTTGCTTTTTCAGGAGGACCCTCTTCAAAAGTTGTACAAGTCAGATTTGGAAGAATACATCTGGCGTTCCAGAACGGACCACATGGTGGAGTCACCCTCTGGTGAACATTTCCTCGTCAAGTGGTATGTATTATATTTGTTTTACATATGTAAACACAAGTTTGATCATTTAGTGCTGAAACATATATATATATTATTTGCAGGTTCGGCGAGGACGTGAGCCAGGACAACAAAATCTTCCAGGGAACATATGGGTTTATGGTGTTTAGAGTGGATACACTTTGCGGTCATTTAATTAACACCAAAGATATTGGAGATCTTTGTATCTGTCTCGGACATAGTGAAGCATTCTGTATCCCTGCAAGCTCATCCCCTGGACTCAAGCCTAACTCCATCTGTTCTGTGGGCTCTAACTTTGGTGTTCACGATATCGCAACCGATACTAGCATTACCTTCTACACAAAAGATAAAGTTCCATTAATGTCCAGTGAATTCCCTTACTGGCCTCGTTCTCTCTCTTACTAGTGACTTTGATATATTATCGGATGTCTTTTATATTGGGTTGCTCTAGTGCCCTGCATTTTTGTTTTTGTTTTGAGGTTTGGTTCACGTACTACGTAGTTCATGTTTTTGGTCCGTAGATTTCTGATATTTGAAATAAAACATGACAGAACCCGCTTTATCTTTTTGATGATATATACTAATGTAGATATTATGAACTTGTTAGATTGGGCAGTATGTTGCTGGAACTGTTAGTTTTGAATCTCATTTCATAAGTAAACATGGGATTTCACTTCTTGTGCATATGACGGTTTCTACTGGTGTGTTCTTTCTTAATCACAAGACTATAAAAAATAAAACAAAATGTATGGCCAAAAAGGCTAATAAGAAATCACCACCAGAGTAGTTGTGTATTAGAAAGAATGAAAGAATATATAATCAAACTAAAATTCTGAAAACAAAACAAAAGTCACCAAGAGGTAGGAGAGAGAGAGAGAGAGATTATTAGTTGAGATGTTTGTTACTCTAGAGAAGCATATGATGATGGTTGTTTTGTTGCTGACCAGCTGAGCCAGGCGGCGGTGGGAGGGCAAGGAAAGAGTCTCCAAAAGGATTCGAAGGAGAAGGACCTGCTGAGAACTGATGATGATGATGATCATGAGGATGAGTGTAATTGTATGGACTCTGATGCATCATCATCATCTGTTGTTGCTGTTGTTGTTGCATTGCCATTTGAACGTTTGTTGGAGGAGCAATGTTATTGGACATTGCAAATGGATCTTGTTGCATCTCGAATGGGTTCGGTGGTGCTGCTGCTGCTGCTGTGTCTGTGCCACCATGTCCATATCCAGCATTGGTTAGTTGGATCTGTCTCCTAGCTGAATCATCCTCGTATAGACTGTCAAGCAGTAGATTGTCGAATCCTCCTGCCTATAAAATACAACAAGAGAAAACAAACACATGTGAGTTTTGAGGTTAGAAACAGAGAGAGTTTTATATTTGTATAAATGTGGTGTTAGACTGAATTACAAGTTTGGTGTTTGGTGCAGGCCGAGGATTGTTGTTGTTGTTGTTGTTCTGAGGAGTGACCAGTGCCAGTTCCCAACCGGATCCACCAGTTTCTATTAAGCTTAAACTGTTTGATGGGCCTGGTGCTTCTTGACCTGCAGAGAACAATAACAAAACTTCTCCAATATTGTTAACAATGTTTACATAAAGTAGTCTCTAGTTTTTGTCAAGAATTATTTTTTCTCTACCTGGTGGATATATTGCAAGAGCCAATGCATTACGGTCCTCTATCTCTGCGGCTTTTGGGTTTATCTCATTCAGACCCTGTGAAGGAGAAGAAAGTTAAGGTTGAGACTTTGACCAAAAGAGATATCAGTACACATAAGATGATTTGTAGAAGAAGATTCACCAGAAGATCATCGGTGTCTATCAAGAATGAAGGTTTAGCATCTTCCTCTTTTATTTTTTCTTTGTCCTCTTCCTCTTCTTCGATAAGAGGTTGGTCGCCTTCGGTGTTTTCATTTTGATTTTCGGCTTCTTCAGGTTCTTCAGGCTGTGCTGAGTGTTCTTCTTCTTCTTTTTCTTCTTTATCCTCCTCTTTTTCTTGATACTCCTGTAAAAAAAAAACACAACCGTAAGAAGACTTATAGTGGAGCAACATCAACCAAGTATGATGAGAGTCAAACTTCATACCAGCTTTTTCTGTACAGAACCACTTTGAGGAGCTTCTTTAATGTAATCTTCCATTGTTGCAAGAAAGGACGGAGGAGGCTGAAAAAAGATTCAAGAATTATGTCTTTTGAGGTTATCAATCTCACATCATTGATCTCAAAGTTAAGAACGAACCTGTCTCAAGGTTGGGAACTGAAAGTTTCTCGCAAGCTCTAGACCTTTGCAGTTCTCATAAAAATCAGCTAGATTTTCAGCCTGTACAATAAAAAACATCAATAGGGAAGCTTAGTGAAGATCAAGACTTAGTCTATTTAGCTTTAGAGCTTTACCTGTTGGCCAGCTCGTTTGTATATATTTAGAGCTTTAACTGCATCATGTCTTGACATTTCAAAGAACTGAATCAAGAATAGAGATATATATATACTTTATTAGTAACATACAACAGAAGAAAATTGATACTAAATAATAGAAAGAGATTTTTCTACAAACCATATCAACAAGGTTAATGATTCCATCATTAATAGCACAATACACTTTGAAGCTTTCTTTAAGCACCAATGCAAGAGCGTATTGGATTAGATAATTGCTATAGGCTACTCCTTCAGGCTGCAAAGCTGAAAACGCATTAACAAATCATTTCATTTAGAATATAGAAAAAAAAGCGGGAAGATGATATGACTTTACCTGACAACCAATAAGCCTGTAAAGCAACTGTTGCAAAGCAGGTAATTGCTCTAACAGTTCTTCATCAGACAGCATCCTTGTTCTATACGATTGAGAAGCATTGAAATCCACATTCTGGACATATGATTTTTTCATAATAATAATTAGATTCTTGATTTGTTTTTAAAAAGGTGAGAAATTTCAAGAACAAACCTTTGAAGATGCACCTGAACCTTTTGGTAAACGTTCTGCTTCTATGTCATACTTCAAAACTCGATAGCATTCAAGTCGCTCCTCGAGGAAAAGTGCGTATGTTCTAATCCAGGCAGAGCAATCCCAAGCTGTAAAGAACAAGACAAGAAAAATTCTTTTTAACAATTTTCATTAACATACCAAAGCATTGGATTACAATAGATATAGAAAATGTTATTCACCAAGAGGACTTGTGTCATCTTTGAAGTTTGATATTCGAAGTATATGGCCTCTGTGTGAGTAATTGAGAAGCTCTTCTCTAAATGTGGGATCACCTTCTCTTAGTGTTCTGTGAATGACTATTAACACTTTGATAGCGACCTGCGTGTTGTAAAAGCAATTCAGAACAAACCCAAAAACAGAGTTATATTAAAAATGGAATCTTTAAGAGTGAAACTCACAATCCAATTGCGAGTTTTGGACAATCTCTTGGCAAGTGCGTGAATACAGTAAGCAACATCAGCTCGTGGTCTTACTGCAGATGTTGCTGAGAATATTTCTGCAGAAAGATGATAAATCAGAAACTCATAATCGTAAACCAAATCAAGTGTTTGTGTGAATAGTTATGAAACTTACTACGAATATGTCGTTCTTTAGGAGCAGATTCGACGTGATTTGTGGCTTTGACGATCGCAACATCCAAATCCTATCTCAGTTTTTATATAATTTCATCGGTCAATATTTTACAGCCGAAAAGAATTGAAATTATGAAAATGTAATGGTGACCTTGAATTCGCTGTTGACTTTGGCGATGCCTACGGTGGTGGAATCTTTGAGCGCTCCGACGGCTTTTCGGAAGCTGTGAAACGTTGCCATCGAGGGATAAAATCGGAATCTGGAAAATAAATGCTCCGGCGATCACCGGAATTGTGTAACTATCTGGTAACGACGGAGAGAGAGAGAAAGAGGATGAAGAAGACGAAGACCAAGTTTTGGGTTTGCTCTGTTGTTACTTTGTTAGTCGCCTGACAACAAACAGAACACAATAACAGACTTTTCAACAAGGTTCCTCTCTCTTGCCCTCACCAGACGTGCGAAACCGAATCTTGATTTTTCTCTTTTCTTTTCTTGATTTTTTTATAAAACTGATTTTGTAAGTTTTGTTAATATGTAACGAAAATCGTATCTCATTTACCAAATCAGCGTTTTAGTTTAACCTTAACAAATATTGGAGCATCTCCAACAAGGGGTTTTAATAAAAGTTCTTAACAATGAAAAAATTAAAAATAATTTGAAAGAGAAAAAAAATGTTGAGATAGAGTTCTATAAAAGTTCTAGTTTTAAAACCTCTTCACCATTTATAGTTGGTGAGATATGATTGGTTCACTTTCTTTTAATAATTAAATTTAATTAAACAATTAAAATATATTACAAATATTAATTTAATAAAATTTAGATACTCATTAGAAATTCTTAATGCCTAAAATCGATGCCACTTATTAAAATTTCTTTTATTTTAGTATATAATCACTTCCACGATTATCGATACATCTGTATTGCCAAATGAAACCCACTCATTTATCTGTCATTTTTTGTAAGATAGATAATACAATCTCAAAATTTCCAAAAAAAAATTCTTTTTCTTGCACCATTTGAACTGATTTAGATATATAATATTGAAGATTACAGATTTAAATAATGTATTTTTCACTTTTCACCTTTAATAAGAATAAAGAAATACCGTTAAAAATAGAGCGCAATGTTAAAGTTTAGCCTTTAGACCATCATTAGTGGAGGGTTTTAGAGGAGGGTTCTTAAAATTTTATAATGATAAATAATAATAAATATTAGAAAGGTTCTTAACATAAGAGAAAATGGATCTAAAATTTTTTATTTAATAATCATTTTAGGGGTTCTTAGCATAGGTTCTTAGCATAGGATTTTTAAAATTGAGAATTAAATCTCACGAGGGATTCTACCATTAATGCTCTTAGGGACGTAATGTGTGGGACCCGGATGGTATGCTTTTAGATCATACGGTTGGTTCTGACTGCATATATCATTCATTGCATGTTTTGTTCCAAATGCTCATTTATTTCTCTTAGTGAATGACATTAACTAGTTTCAGTTTGCTTAATGATGTCCAAATAATCTGTGCTTAGAATACAGAAAAATATACCAAAATTACAAAACGTTGCATCTATCTATCTTGCATGCATGTTTTTCTCTTTTGTAGCTGTGCTTTAAATTCATCACTTGTATTTTCCCCTTCTTTTTCTTTTACCAATGATACTTTCATCTCATGTTTTGTTTATAGTTTCCTCATGTTAGTGTGTATATATATATCCATGTGCTATGTATTTGGTACTATTGTGCACATAGAGATCGAGGACCAAAAAACTGGAGCTGAATAATAAAACAATATTATTATCACGATAATAAGATACTATGAGGTGGCATGGGTGTAGTTGAGAGTCATGCTCCAGTAGTGGTAACATACTTAATTAGCATCTTGACAATCTCCTTGGAGACCTTTGAACCAGAGTCATTAAGTTTCTTAATCCTGCCGTCTGTCTCATCTTCTAAACGTTTTGCAGCTGCTTCTTGATCCGTCTGAAACACAACGTAATGAATGAGTAAATTAAAGATTAAGATCTCAGTAGCTGGTTTTTGTTTTGGTGCTAAATAACTACCCCAGAAACTTGTGCTTGATATTCTGCTTCTAATCAGGACCTGTACTCTTCCATCTCCTTCTCAGCTTCGTCTTTCGCCTGCTTCATTCTTGCTAGCTTTGCTGATCATTGGTCCATCCATACGAAAACAAAAGCCGTAAGGATTCAAAACAAAAATCTTAGTAATCGAGTCAAGAAACCATTGGTTAAAGAGAAAGACTATATACCGGTCCTAGCAGCCGAAACAATCCGTCCAGCTTCTTGTTCAGCAGTTAAAAGCATCTGAATCCCACCTTGGCCTCTTAACGAATCCATGGCTTGTGTTCTCTCTTCAAAGACAATGAAGATCTGTGTTTAAATGGCTTGTGTTCTCTCTTCAAAGACAATGAAGATCTGTGTTTATTCTTCTGCGAGTTTTGTTGATATAAGCCTTTTTGGTTATGGTTTAGATTAGACGGAGAGCGTTTTTCTCCTTGGTTCATGGAGTTCGTTTTTGACTGATTGTATTTTTGAAATTAAAATGATTTCAAGAAAACAATGAGTGTGCCTTTAATTTTTTTTTTTTTTTTGTTAAACTCAAAACGTACTTTTTATAGAATCACAACCAGATTCCAAATCAACCGATCGATGTGGATATATGTTTTTTCTTGGTCAACATGTGGATGCATTTAAGATTTTAAAATATTGTGCGAAACAAAAGTGAAATGGGAGTACAATTTAGGAACTAACAATTTCTTAAATATATATATGAAATACTGTTGAAAAGTAAAGAATTTTAATCATCTCATTAAGGGTGTATAATAAAAAAAAGTAAAATATTTAACAATAGTTTAGAAAATGAATATGATACTTTTTGACAAGGAAAAAAAATTGATTTTCATAAATTAGATTGATTAACGGTAAATAAAAAAATGAACTTAAGGATTCTTAAAAAAACAAAAACAAATTTATGATACTAGAACACCCCTAGGCCCTAAAACCATCTCCAATGGGGGTTATTAGATGAGGGGTTTTTAAAAATTTATAATGATATATAATAGATAAATATTAGAAAAATTGTTAAAAAAAGAGAGAAGGGTTCTTAAATAAGAACTTTTAGATATAGATTCTAAAATTTAACACACAAATGTGTGGGGTTCTAAAAAATTTTAAAACCCTTATTTAAGAACCTCCCATTGGAGCTGCTCTAAGTATTCATCCTAGAGCATGTATTTATGTAGAAGTCATGTTAAAACCCAAAACGATGTCTTACGTACATTCCGAGAATTCACGGAGATTTAACCGTTTTTGTGATTTGTCATCATCTAGGCATCTTAGCGGACGTGTAACTGTGTAAGAAGCTCGTTTCTCTTCTATTCTCTGTTACTGTTGTTACGATCCCTATTAAGTATAATTAAGGGTGATGATCTATTAATTCCTTTAACTGTGAGAAGCATATATATGTGGTTTCTCTTCTTTTCTTCGTGTTTCTCATTATGTGGTTTCTGGTCTATTCTCATGTATTATAGAGTTTAAAAAATAAAAACGCTAGTATGAAATAAAAGCTAGTATTTTTTTTTCTTGGTTAAGGATTTTAATTACCACCATAATTCACATGTTTTCTTCGTAAAGGATCTTACCAACATGCTATGTAGTATGAAATAAAAGCTATTTTCTTTTCTTGGTAAATGATCTTATCAACATGAAATAAAAGCTAATGTTACCACCATAATTCATATGTTTAATATATTATATTATGATATATGTTATCAAATAAAAGCTATATTATCAACAGTAGACCTTTAATAGCCTGCCACCTCAAATACGTTATTTTCACTGATGAATGCACGATATAATAACCAGAATATGCCCAAAGGCCAAAATATAAATCATACACATGCAGTGCATTGTTGAAATTTGCATTTAATTTCCCACCACGCGTTCCCTCTTTTAAAAAAGGAAAAAATTGTCACAACCATAATAATACACAACATAAACAAGTCGTTCGAGTTGAAATATAAAGGAGATTTGGTTTTCCACATTTTATATATTTGTAATTAACGATCATGCAATAAATATCTACCGAAGTCAGAAAAAATATGATGATGATCAATAAGGTCTGGTTGCTTTCGGTTATCCTTTTAGCGTCTTGTCTTCTTGGATTCAAGGCGGTGATAGTGATCGAGGCCGGAGCAGTGGCCATAATTGCGCTTAATATGCGGCGATAGTCTCGTTAAAAGTTTGGTTGATGTTCAAATGCCATACTTTGATGTTATTGATCTTTCCTTTTAGTTTGCTTTTTTTAGTTGTTCTTGTACCAAAAAGTTGTTGAACTGCCAAACTTATATAGACATATATATATATATATATATTTCCTAGATTTATAAGCTTATTGAACACTTACGGGAGTAAACAAATTAAGCAACATAAGGATCATTTTTACTAGTTAAAAAAAAAAAGCAATCAATGTATGAAACGATTACGGAGTTAACTAGAGACGGAGAAATATCAGAAATGACTAATTAATCATGGTTTTGGTGATAAGCTGATATGTCACAATTAATTTTTTGGAAAACTATCGGTTTGAGTGTTTGATCGTTGATTCGTTTCAGAATCCTAAAAAGTATAGTTGCACATACGTAAAGGGGCTGACATTTCGACGGTCGTGCAAAAGGGAATTTACTTACCTAACAATGTATATATAGTAACGATGACATAAGAATACAATAAAAATATTAATATACATTGAAGAGAATAAAGAGAAAGAGTAGATGAGAAAACTCTCAGACAGCATACCTCATACGTAATAATATAACAACTGTGTCGAATCCTAAGACTTGGTCATTTCGCTATGCATCATCGGGAGCAGTAAAAAAAAAACATGTATGCTCCAAGCCTCTTTAGCTGGACCCACCACATTATAAGCTCATCAGTCATCACCACAACCAACTCAAAGAATTCTTCTTCTTGACTTTGCGTCTTTTCTGTCAACTTTTTTTGTTCTTTTATTTGCAACATATATTATAATAGTTAATTGGATCGACTAAATTGTTATATATTATAAACTTGTTGAAATTATTTAAAAAAAAACTTTCCGAAAGAAAGTGAAGATTTTAATGAAAATTTACAAGTTTTCGTGAATTTTCACGAAGTTTTAAAAATAAAAATTGTTGTTTATGACACTTACTATTTTTTGAGAAAAGCTTCAGACATAACTGGAAATATTGTTGGTCATAGAAATTGATTAAAAAAGGATAATTTTTCTTAAGTTTTTGACATTGACTTTAGTTAATTCTTTACTTCTTTAACTGATGTAGGCCGGGTGTCATTTGTCTTATTAAATCTCATAGCGGCCATCCATATCTAAAGTCCAGTCTCCAAACCAACGTGTGAACGCGTTTTGACATAAATACAATCATTATCTTATAATACTAATTTCCTTTTCGACGCTTGGTTCGGAGCTAATTATAAGTTTCTTGCACGTTTACAACATTCTACTAGATGAATATGAAAATACTAATTCAAATGAGAAAAGAATGTTGGTGATATAAATATGTTTCTAATAATATAATAAAAATTTACAAATTTTATAGAATAAAAGTTTTTGAAAGTTTTACAAAATTTTAGAAACTTTTACGTGTTTATCATGTTGCAATAGTACTATTCATCTTCTTCATTATCACTTGCAAAAGTCAAGCCAAAATTTCAGTGTTGGGGTTCAGAGCTAATTAGAAGTTTTAAAAAAAAATTATTTAGGAGTTTCTTGCAAAGTTACAGAAACATATTGGAGAGGAATTGAATTACAAATTTTTTGAAGCTGGGTCCAAGACCGTCAAGAGTTAGAAGTTACTTGAACAAATGAACTCAATGCCTGTATTTTATGCATTTTATTGTCCTTCGAATGAAATTAATGGAGTTTTTTTTTTTTCCACATTGTCTCGTTAGAGAGTGTATCGACTATATAAAAGGGAAAATCCATCCAAGAAATGAAAACAGTACTTAGTAAAGGCTTTATCGAGAAAAGATGTGGGTGCAAAAATTATGATTAACAAATGTGCTAGTTTTTTTTGTTTTTTCTCAAATTTTCTAGTTAGTAAATTTTACTTTTAAAATATCAATTGATACTACTACAAGACAAAAACAAAAGCATGTTTTCATAAAATAATTTATACGCAAATGCAACCAAGACCTTTTGATCTTATAAAACCAAACACTGATTCCTACGTGCATCAGTGATACCAACAACTTTAGCAGGTAGTTCGGATAAGTAGGAAGACAGTGTCAATTTATTTATTTTCCTTTTTTTTTTTATGTTATGATGCGTCGTTTTATATTTTTCATGTATTTTGCTTTCAATTTCTTAATTCTACACTTTTCTATTCACGTCGATGGAAAATGAAAATTTTCTAAAGTTATAGTATTATTAACTGAAAATTTATGTGTGAGAACAGATTATTAAAAAAAAAAAAAGGTTGTCATTATGTGTGAGAACAAACTAATTGATTTAGTGCCTTCATTTTAGAGTAGTATAAACATTATGTGTGTAAGCGTTGACCTCAGATACGAAAACTCTTTACATTAAAATCGATATTTATTCCTTTTACCATTGTTAACCCTTTCAGATCCATTTACCTTTACCATGAACAAAATAACGAACCGAGAAAACTTCACAAGTAGTACTCAAGTAAAAACCAAATATAATTCGGTAAAAAAAAAAGACTAAGATTTGCGAGTGATTAGACTTTATTAGAGAGAGTTATTAACTAGGGTCACACCACAGATACACATTGCTTCACACCAAACAATTCACGCTGAAACCAATAAACTTAGTTCTTTTATTATCTTCTTTCATTTAATGTCCCTCGCTCTCATCGTCTTCCTCTCTAACCACTTCCCCTCTTGATAATTTATCTTTCTATTTATTTTCCTTCACTCTCCCCTCTCCAACTAATTAAGCATATCCTTTTAAGGTGAAAAATGCAGCCGTCCGGTGATCCGGCGACGGAGAATGAGAAGGAGAAGGAGAAGGCGCCGGCTCAGCCAAAAGTGTCACTATTTAAGCTCTTCTCTTTCGCGGATTTTTATGATTACGTTCTCATGATTCTTGGATCCATTGGAGCTTGTATTCACGGCGCCTCGGTTCCGATCTTTTTCATCTACTTCGGCAGACTCATCAAAATTATCGGTCTTGCTTATCTATACCCTAAACAAGCTTCTCACAAAGTCGCCAAGGTTTTATATTTTCATTTTTAATTTTATTATGATGTAGCTCAATAATTTTAATTTTTAATTTAAGAGAATTTGAGATTCTTCCCCTGGTTACTCCAAAATTGAACAGAATTTTACCTACATATTTTTTTTTTGTTAATTATGTACATCAAATAAAATTCATATGAAATGATTATCCGTTATTATAATTGCTTGGCTAAATTTTTATTTATTTGGTGCAGTACTCGTTGGATTTTGTATACTTGAGTGTGGCTGTACTATTCTCATCATGGTTAGGTATATATTTAAATCAAGCAATTTCTCTGAATTGTGATTCATTTTTTATATTTAAATGTTAATTAATAAAAAAAAATGGAAACAGAGGTTGCATGTTGGATGCATACGGGAGAGAGACAAGCGGCGAAGATGAGGAAAGCTTATCTCCGGTCAATGTTAAGCCAAGACATAAGCTTATTCGACACCGAAGCTTCCACCGGAGAAGTCATCTCCGCAATCACCTCCGACATCCTCGTCGTCCAAGATGCTCTCTCTGAGAAGGTACCCCTCTTAACCAAATTAAACCGGTATTGAGTTCTTTTTTTTTTCTTACTTTTAAGATATACACAAATATTTATTTGTTTTTGTGTAATGACCTACTAAAGTCTGCTAACTAAGGTTTGGCGCCTGTCAACCAAATCTATAGACATTTTTATTTTTCAAATATAGAGACATTTGGATGTTATAAATTTAGAAATATTTTACATGGGTTGTTTTTCTTTCGCACATGGGTTGATCAGTCCGTATCAGTATTAATGCGGATAACAAATACTTAATCCAATAATGTTGAAGATGATTTATTTGGTTAAATAATTCATTTTATTATTATTTTTCAAGTTAATATTTGGCATGCATCGATCTGTTCTCATTACTTTCTAAACATTTTTTTTTTTTTACATTAAGACCCCAATAAAGGATATATAATATATACATTTTTTATAAAAATTATTTTTTAACCAAGTGGTGTTATTCAGTGGTTTGGAATTGGGTATGTACCTGCTTGAAGACCCAGTTCGATTCCACTTGGTCACCCAACTCATAACAAAACTATGCGAATAATAAGATGAATATAAAAAGGATTAGTTTGGACTGAATGACCAGATAAACTTTTGGATTAAAAAAAAATATATATATATATATATATATACTTCGGTCCTAGATGCAAACATAATAAATGCATTGTCTTTAATTCGGTTATAGCTGCATTGCATTTATAAGGCGGTTGAGTTTGATATAATTTAATTTAAATTTAAATTTTTTTATTGATATTTGATTCTTTCCAGCTAGACAACCATAAAACAATAGTCTGATCGCTTAAATATAAAGCTTTAAATGCGATCACGCAGATACGGTTTAATGGTTTATGATAACTGTATTACCGGTAAATTTGTGTTGCAGGTAGGGAATTTCTTGCATTACATAAGCCGGTTCATAGCTGGTTTTGCAATCGGATTCACGAGTGTATGGCAAATAAGTCTCGTCACTCTATCTATAGTTCCCTTAATCGCTCTAGCCGGCGGCATCTACGCGTTCGTCGCCATTGGACTTATCGCCCGTGTCCGGAAATCATATATCAGAGCCGGCGAGATTGCGGAAGAGGTTGGTTACTTCTCCAACAAGGAAACTTATTAAAGTGTATATTTCTTGTGTGGATTTCATATGTATATGTCATGATGAAGGTGATCGGGAATGTGAGGACCGTACAAGCATTCACTGGTGAAGATAGGGCAGTGAAATCATACCGAGAAGCTCTGGAGAACACGTACAAGTACGGGAGAAAAGCCGGTTTAACCAAAGGACTAGGTCTTGGTTCGTTGCACTTTGTCTTGTTTCTGTCTTGGGCTATGCTCGTCTGGTTCACAAGCATCGTGGTCCACAAGGATATCGCCGATGGTGGGAAAGCATTCACTACCATGCTCAATGTTGTCATCGCCGGCCTGTAATTAAGATCTTCCTATTTTATTTTGCTTGCTCTCTACGTTTCCTTTGTTTTCTTTTGTGCGGATCATAAAGTCTTTGTTTTCGGGTTCTGTGTAGGTCTCTTGGACAAGCGGCACCGGATATTTCCGCATTTATACGGGCAAAAGCTGCTGCGTATCCAATATTCCAGATGATTGAAAGGAACACGACGGCAAAAGCCAGCGCGAAATCTGGCCGTACACTCGGGAAAGTTGATGGACAAATTCAATTCAAGGACGTGACTTTTCATTACCCATCTCGTCCGGACGTGGTGATCTTCAACAAGCTACACCTAACTTTCCCTGCCGGGAAAATTGTGGCACTTGTTGGAGGAAGTGGGTCAGGGAAGAGCACGGTCATATCTTTGATCGAGCGGTTCTACGAACCCATTTCTGGAGCGGTGTTGCTAGATGGGAACGATATCAAAGAGCTAGATATTAAGTGGTTAAGGGGACAGATTGGTTTGGTTAACCAAGAACCAGCTCTGTTTGCGACAACCATTCGTGAGAACATTATGTATGGCAAAGACGACGCGACAACTGAAGAGCTTGGCCGTGCCGCAAAGCTTTCGGAAGCCATCTCGTTCATCAACAACCTACCTGAAGGATTTGAGACCCAGGTTTGTCAATCAGATACCTTAGAATACAAGAAACGACTATAATTCCTAGATTCCACTTTTACCTTGGGTACAAGAAACAACTACAAAGCCTAAAAATCTGATTTTTTCACTTATAGGTCGGCGAGAGAGGGATTCAACTATCCGGAGGACAGAAACAGAGGATTGCTATATCAAGAGCAATTGTGAAGAATCCGTCGATACTCTTACTCGACGAGGCCACAAGTGCTTTAGACGCAGAGTCAGAGAAGAGTGTGCAAGAAGCATTAGATCGAGTGATGGTAGGGAGAACAACGGTGGTGGTTGCTCATAGACTCTCAACCGTAAGAAACGCTGACATCATAGCAGTTGTTCAAGAAGGGAAGATCATTGAGTTTGGAAACCACGAGAATCTCATATCGAATCCTGATGGAGCATACTCTTCTCTCCTTCGTCTCCAAGAGACTGCCTCGTTGCAGCGTAACCCTTCCTTAAATCGCACGCTAAGCAGGCCACATAGGTACTAGCTTAACACCATAACAGTCTGTCTCTGAACATTTTCATTAGAACTAGGTATATTGAGAAAACTAAACCCAATCAAACTGAAAACCGAAAGCCGACTTAATTCTTTCTCATAACGGTTCTCCTTTTATCATTTGCAGTATAAAATACTCGCGGGAACTATCAAGAACAAGGTCAAGCTTCTGCTCGGAGAGGGACTCGGGAACTCGACCGGACGGGGCTGATTCATCCAAAAAGGTGAAAGTGTCGATGGGACGTCTTTACTCTATGATTCGCCCGGACTGGAAGTTAGGCGTGTGTGGCACGTTATGTGCCTTTATTGCTGGATCTCAGATGCCGCTTTTCGCGCTTGGAGTCTCGCAAGCCTTAGTTTCTTTTTACATGGAATGGGATATAATGCAAAAAGAGATAAAGAAAATTGCTATCCTCTTCTGCTGTGGTTCGGTCATCAGCGTCATTGTCTACACCATTGAGCATACGTGCTTCGGTACTGTAGGCGAGCGTCTCACGCTCCGCGTCCGCGAAATGATGTTTTCATGTTTGTCTCAAACTTTATAAACCAAAACAAACTTAATATCGTAAAGAAATTAGAGATCTCAATTTATGTTATGTGATACTTTATTTTATTTTTGGTTTTGTAGCGATTTTGAAGAACGAAATCGGGTGGTTTGATGAGGTGGACAACACTAGCTCAATGTTGGCATCACGGCTCGAGAGCGACGCTACTCTGCTTAAAACCATAGTGGTCGATAGGTCAACGATTCTACTTCAGAACTTTGGTCTCGTTGTGACCTCTTTCATCATTGGCTTCATACTTAACTGGCGTCTCACTCTTGTCGTCGTGGCCACATTCCCATTGTCTATAAGCGGCCATATCAGCGAGGTAACCAACGCTTTGCGTCTTTAAATTCAGCTGCTGAGTTTATGGTTTAATCTTTTTTTTTTTTTTTTAGGGTTTTAATTTTTTTTGTTATATATATTTCTAGAAACTTTTCATGCAAGGCTATGGAGGAAACTTGAGCAAAGCGTACTTGAAGGCCAACATGTTGGCCGGAGAGTCTGTTAGTAACATTCGCACGGTCGCCGCCTTCTGTGCTGAGGAAAAGATTCTAGAACTTTATTCAAGAGAGCTTTTAGAACCTTCCAAACGTTCTTTCAGGCGTGGACAAATTGCCGGACTTTTCTACGGTGTCTCTCAGTTCTTCATTTTCTCTTCCTATGGCCTTGCCCTCTGGTATGTCTCTTTCTATATATACACAAAGTTTCATGGATAAATTAACTATATAAGATTGTAAAGAATGAAGTGTTAATTGTTAAATTTGATAGGTACGGATCAACTTTAATGGATAAAGGATTAGCGAACTTCAAATCAGTGATGAAAACATTCATGGTTTTGATCGTGACTGCGTTAGCGATGGGTGAAACATTAGCTCTAGCTCCGGATCTGCTGAAAGGAAACCAGATGGTTGCATCTGTATTCGAGATCTTGGACAGGAAAACTCAGATCGTTGGAGAAACCAGCGAGGAGCTGACTAATGTGGAAGGCACGATTGAGCTCAAAGGCGTTCACTTTAGTTACCCTTCGAGACCAGATGTTGTAATCTTCCGGGACTTTGATCTGATAGTTCGATCCGGAAAGAGCATGGCGCTTGTCGGACAGAGTGGGTCCGGGAAAAGTACGGTCATTTCACTCATTCTACGGTTCTATGACCCGACCGCTGGAAAAGTCATGATAGAGGGTGAGTGCTCTTAGGAAACCCTGAACACAAACTTTCTTGCGTCTCAAGAAATCTATGAAAACAAAGGTTTCTTGCATCAAAAGAAAGTAGTCATTTAGCTGAATAAGCTTGGTTTTTTTTTTTTTTTAATCCAATTGCAGGAAAAGACATCAAGAAACTAGATTTGAAAGCACTGAGGAAACACATTGGTCTGGTTCAACAAGAACCAGCACTTTTCGGGACGACAATTTACGAAAACATCTTGTATGGAAACGAAGGAGCGTCTCAATCTGAAGTAATCGAATCAGCTATGCTCGCTAACGCTCACAGCTTCATCACCTCTCTCCCGGAAGGATACTCCACCAAAGTCGGTGAACGCGGTGTTCAAATGTCAGGCGGTCAGCGGCAGAGGATAGCTATCGCTAGAGCCATCCTCAAGAATCCAGCGATTCTATTACTTGACGAAGCTACAAGCGCTTTGGACGTTGAATCCGAGCGTGTGGTAAGTTTCTTTACCATTAGTTTTTTCTAGGTTTTAATCCACATCAACTTATGAGTTTACACGATTGAATATTAGGTACAACAAGCATTGGATCGGTTAATGACAAACCGGACAACGGTGGTGGTTGCTCACCGGCTATCGACTATCAAGAACGCCGACACGATAAGTGTATTACATGGAGGTAAGATCGTCGAGCAAGGCAGCCACCGTAGGCTCGTTTTGAACAAGACTGGTCCATATTTTAAACTCATCAGTCTTCAGCAGCAGCAGCAACAAGATCCTTAAAGTACTATACTTATAATTTAAAACTCTTAATTTTGACTTCCTTTTTTTTTTGTGTGGAAAATATTGATAATACTTTCGTTCGATGTGTATTTATATACAATCATTGGCGAGTTTACATGCGACTGTAGAAAAAAAATGGTTATGAAATCGAAACTAGTAAAATGTTCTAAAACATCACTATGCATGTAAGTAAAAAGTTTCAAATGAATTGTGCGTTTTTAATTTGTTTCAAATGGATAATCTCGCTTTTCCTTAAAGTCCCATGAAAATGCACGACATTTTCCCTTTTTTTTTTTTTGGGTTAAAATACATGATTTTTAAAGACCATCTTTTGAATTTACTACTCCAAACTACGAAATTCAACCTATAGAAGGTCTACGGCAGTGTTCGTGCAAAGCGGTCTTTGGCGCCTCTACGCGGTTTTTGTTTTTTTTGGACTTTTTGGTGTTGTTTGTTCACTTTACAACATATAAAACTGTATTTACTTTTTTGTTTTTGTTTTTTTTTTATCACTCTCTTAATTATCCATACGTCGTTTCACCTTGACATTCTTCAAGGAAAAGATCAACAAAAGGACAGCTTTCATCTCCAAATGGATTGGACTTAAGTTCATGTCCTACAAAATGACAAAATCCTTTACAACAAAGCAGCCATCACGGCAAATAAGGCAAAGTCAAATTAATGTTAACTATTTAAATCAACTTGAAATTTTACAATGTATATTAATGTTAATCATCATATTTTTGTATGTGATAATATATTTTTATTTTTTGTTTCCATATATCATATGCTCTCTTGTTAATATATTTCACAGAGTTTTAAAACAGACGAAAGCCCGGCTTTAATTAAATAAAGTAAAAACTATATATGTATAAATAAAGTACAAACTTTAGATAAATATTGGGGAACCAGAAAAATTAGTGTCATCGTACGAAATGGAAAGCGAAAATCAACTAAACGAGACCAAAAAAAAAAAAAAAAAAAAAAACTAAACGAGACAGGCGAATATCGGAATATGGATAATTATTGAAAAAAGGAACGGGAAAAGTATTCCGTGTAATAAGAACAATACTTGGGTTCACCCCTTTGTTCACCTCCCTTTTTTTAACCAATCAAATTATGACAACTAATATTTCATTTAAACACAAATAACAATACTTAAATTAAATTTAAACAAATAAAAATAAATAAATAAATCTACAAATAAATCTTCCTGTGACGGTTCTTAGTTTCTTACCTTTACCATCAATATACGAATAAGAAGAAATTTACCTTTTTTACCAGTCGATTCCTTGATAAGAAAGCAAATTTTGTGTGGAGATATATCGTTTCAACGTTCAATCTCAAAATAATACCTAGACAGCTCCTTTACAATCATCTCTTGGTAAGATTTTACCTCAATTTTCAATTTCGTTTTGCCTAATCAATAATACACATGTTTTCAGGTCGTATAAAAAAGTCTGTGTAGCAAATATTTTATTAAATAGATTAAGAGTGACGTTTTAGGTTGATTAGAAAACCATTCAAGTACATGTGATAGCAGCTATTTTATTAGATGAATTAAGAATGACGTTTTAGGTTGATTAGAAAACCATTCAAGTACATATACGTAGTAACATCAATTTTATTATATGGATTAAGAGTTCATTGTTCTTACTGGGATTTCTTATTGGCTTACCCTTTGCATCATCTCGTTGTTAATTAGTTACTTTATGTGTTATTCTCTTTAACATGTTCAAACTCTGTTGGTTGTCTTCTTGTTATGGTCTTATGCTCTTGTTTATTAGTTTTTCCAGCTTAGATATATCTGTTACACTAACTATGGCCCAATCTTTTTATAACTGAAACCTGGATTTTTATTTTCATCCAGTCACTTGTTGATCATATAAAGCTGTCTTTGTTTGAGTTTAAATTGAAGATTCTTTGGTTAGTTTTAAAACTCTGTTAATTGTTAAAAGTTTAGTTACGAACAATAATTTATATTTTGAGAAGATAAAGCATAGAAAACTTATGGTTGTGTTGATTAATTTTAACTACGAACAGTAATTTGTAGTTTGAGAAGAAACAATTCTGCAGGCCATTGTCTTTGCTTCTTCTTTTATCTCCCTCTATATATATATATATTTTTTACTTGATTATTTTTTTTTTCACCGTGTTTTCTGTTTTGTTGTCTTTGAATTGGTTAGTGCAGATTGGAATGGAGAGTAGTCATTTAAGTGGTGGTGAAATTGTTCTTGCTAGTCAGTATGGATCTAGTTTGCAAGTATCGAGTGAATCCGGTTTGTTAAGTCAAAATTCCGTTAACTTTTTAGTCGAGGAAGAAAATGATTCAATAAGTGAAGCTGAGGCTTCGGTCAGTGAATTTGAAGAAGAAGATGACGTCGTAGCCAACAACGAGGATTATGTTCAAACTGAAGAGGTTGCAACTTTAGAAACAACCAAAGAAAATGAGAAGAAAGATGAACTATGTATTGGAATGGAGTTTAGTTCTGATGAGACTGCACATTTAGCTTATAAAAAGTATGGAGACAATCATGGTTTCAACGTAAAGAAACAACGGAGGATGAAAAAAAAAGATAAAGTAGTAAGACTTCTTTATGTTTGCTCAAAACATGGGTATAGGAAAGAACCTAAGGTTGAAAAATCTTATTCACAACCAATCACACGGTGTGGTTGTACTGCTCATATGACTTGTTACCTTCAGAAGACTGGAAGATATAAGATTGTGTCTTTCGAGCCGAATCATAACCATGATTTAGTGAGGACACCTATGAAGCATTTGTTGAGGAGTAATCGAGTGTTATCTCTGTCTCAAAAACAACATGCTGATGATGCCGAAATGTCAGGAATTTCAGTAAAAGCAACCGTTGAAATGATGAGTAGAGAAAGTTGGGGGACGAGAAAATTTTCGGATAAAGACTATCAAAATTACATATATCGAAAACGAATGGCAAAAATGGAAAAGGGAGATGCTGGAGCTGTTTTGGAATACTTTCAAAAAAAGAAGGAGGATAATTCATCTTTTTTTTATTCAATGCAACTTGACGAGGACGATATGATCACTAATATCTTCTGGGCAGATGATCGGTCTATAAGTGATTACAATCTTTTTGGAGATGTTGTCTACTTTGACACAACTTATAAGACCAATGAATATGATAGACCCTTTGCTCTCTTTGTCGGGGTCAATCATCACAAGCAAACTGTTGTGTTTGGTGCTGCTCTCTTATATGATGAAACCACTGAGTCATATAAGTGGCTTTTCGAGACTTTTCTTGGAGCAATGTCTGGAAAAAAACCAAAAACAATTCTTACAGACCAATCTGCAGCAATGGCAAATGCAATAGTAAAGGTATTTCCTGAAACAAAACATAGATTATGTGTTTGACATATTTACCAAAATGCTGCTAAGAAGTTGAGTCATGTATTTCATGAAGCAGAAAAATTTGCCATGGACTTTAGTAAGTGTGTATATGACCATAAGGAAGAAGAAGATTGGTTATTGGCATGGAATGATATGCTCAAGAAGCATAAGTTGACAAACGATAAATGGTTGAAGAATTTGTTTGAGCTGAGAGAAAAATGGGCAATGGTATATGGACGTCATACTTTTACAGCAGATATGGTGAGCACGCAGCGTAGTGAAAGTATGAATAATATTTTGAAAAAATACTTGAAGCGTAGTTATAACTTGTTGCGCTTCTTTGAACACTATGAGAGAGTGTTGGGCGATCGGTGATATAAAGAATTAATTGCTGACTTCAATATGCTGCATACCTCACCGGTATTATGTATCATGTAGAGATGCTGCAAACGGAGGAAGTGTATACTCCAGAAATTTTTAGCTTGTTCCAGAAGCAATACATAGTTATCGGTGATTATGTTGCCAAAAAGGTTAGTATGGCAGAGATGGTGTATGAATACAATGTATCTTATCATGGTGTAGGACGAGAGCATTTGGTTCATTATGATGCGACAAACGAAACAATACATTGTGGTTGCATGAAGTTTTCTTTTACTGGGATCTTATGTCGTCATGCATTAAAAGTGTTGGACAAGAAGAACGTTAGAAGAATTCCATCTGCCTACATTCTAAATCAATGGAGTAAAAAGGCAAAAGCACGAAGCATATCTTATTATCATTCAGAGACATCTAATGAAACAGATAAGCAATCGATTGGTAGACGATATAGCCATATATGTCGTACTTTCCGTGAGATTGCGTCTGTTGCTGCTGATCATATAGAATTGACTATGTGTGCAAATGAATATGCCTTTCAGTTGCTTAAAAAGTTAGAAGAAAAAAAAAAGGAACTTGTGAATGCTAATGCATGGATGTTCCAAGCTTCAAATGTTGAACATGTGGAAGAAGAAAAAGAAGAAGAAGAAGAAGACGAGAAATTTTCTAATGCACGTGGAGTAAAAAGAAAAGCTGCTGTTGGACGACCAAACAACAAAAAAGTCGGAGCCCATGGTCGATATTTGAGTGTTCTTGAAACGAAAAATCGGCGTACATCAAAGAAAAAATTATCATTTCAGGTATAATTTTTCTTTTTAGTTTATGTCCAATTTTCTTTGAAATATGACTAAATATATATCTATATATATAAATTAATTGATAATGTTTCAGGACTCTAGTCTTAGTCGAGATGCCCAGTTATCTATTATTACCACCAGTCTCATTCCCACCTTTCCAGATACCTATTCATCTGCTGTTACCACCAGTTCCACCTCGCATAATGAGCCACTTCTCTCACAAGTGTTCAAGGTAAATACTTCATTCTTACTATTTATATTTGAACAATCTGTAATTTTTTTAAATAATTTGAAGTCTTATATTTTGTAAGAATTTAACAAGAGTTATGGAGGTTCATCGTAAAGAAGAATCGTAAAGCTCTGATATATTACTATTTTTTTCTTCAAAATCACATACGTACCACAAAGTATTAAGGGTTAGATTGATTTCCTTTTTTCTTCTTATGTAGAATCACTTTCTTGCAAAATTACATTCGTACTGTTTTTTTTTTTTTTTTCTGGATTTATCTTCTTTCTTCTTTCTTATTATTTTCTTACAAAATCACAGACATTAAAAAGTTGAAACGTTATAATGTATCCAAACATTGATCTCGGTTTGTGTATGTGGTTACTTCCTAATTTCACAGTATTAACTACTTCCTAATTTTCCTGACACTTATTTGCCTTGCTTCCTATGAAAATGTTATTCTCGAGCAAAATCCAAGTTTCTCCACTGCTTGTCTCCACTGTGATGTGAACCTTGACATGTTCTGAACCGCATGTTTCACCAATATGTCTATAACAGTTTGGCGCTTAAAAAAGAATCCAAATATTCCTCAATTTTGCAGTTTTGACATAATAACATGTTCAATAGGTGCTGTGAATCATGGAAGCATTCTTACCATGGAATTTTGAAACGTCGTGCAGCAATCTCCAAGCATGTAATCAAAGCTTCTCGTTTTGACCTGACAAACCTTTTATTCTCTATGGCATCTGCTTTATTTGTGCATTTAGTTTAAAAGAAAAACTAAACAAGTTCAGGTGTAGGAACTGTGTAAGTGTAATTCTCACGTCTAGCCTTCTTCTTTTCCCTCTGCAATCTAAAGTTTTTTCTCTTTCTTACTCAGTAACTTATGGGATTCTCTGGCACAATTTCTCTTTGATACACACACTTATCTGTAAAACTAAAAAAAAAAAAAACTATGTATATAAGACACTATAAACCCTGAGTATAATGGTTCAAGACATTAATATCCACATTACAGATCATAACACAGTAAGGAGGCAATCTCTATTCTAAAATAATCAATTAAGGCCAAGCACATTCCAAAAATATGTCAGCGACAAAGGTACAAGGGGCTCTTACAAAGTTGTCATCATCAAAGATATTAGTTTTATTGCAGATGAGAACATGTTCTTACGAAGCCATGCCTTAAATTTAAACAGCTTGGTTTAGTCTATATACTGACCCTCTTAATTCACACATAAACTGGAACTTAAAAGCTTCAATCAAACCATAACATGTTTAACTTCCATAATCTTCCCTTCCCTGCACCAACCAAACATCAACGAACTAAAATACGGTAACCTCATATCTTCAAAAAACTTTGCAGAATCTTTAACACTACCGTGCTTACACAACACATCTAGGAAACACCAAAATACATACTCGTCTGCTACTAAAAAAAACTTAGGCATTTCGTCCATCACCTCAATGGCTTTCGTCACCATATCTGCAGACGCAAACCTCCGCACCGAAACCACAAACAATTCTGGTTCAATCGGATTCTCCTTGCCTCATTTCTTCAATTAAACCCCAAACAGCTTCAAATTGATGTAATTTACTTAGAAGTTTCACCACTAATTTATAAATTTTCGTTTTTGTTTTTATTTTCTTTGAAAGATAAGAACCGTCACAGAAAGATGTCACCGTTAACAGATTTTATTTACAGATTTATTTATTTATTTTTATTTGCTTAAATTTAATTTAAGTATTGTTATTTGTGTTTAAATGAAATATTACTTGTCATAATTTGATTGGTTAAAAAAAAGGGAGGTGAACAAAGGGGAACCCAAGTATTGTTCGTGTAATAATAATACCTTATTAGTTTTCTCCACCCACTCGGTGACAGATATTTAGCAAAATAAAAAGACTCCGGTCACTTACGCCGGTGAGGAAACTTTATGAACCCCTAAGCTCTCTCACTGACTTCGTCTTCTTCCTCCATCTCCGATCCGGTGGTTAAACAGGCTCGTGGAGGACTAGCAAGACTAAGAGAATCATGGGAAATGGAAACTCAACGGAGACGAAAGAGTCTCGCCGATCGAAGATGCGTCAGAAGATTAAGAACTTTCGCAGTCGTCGCTGTCTTCGTCGTCCAGGATCTGGAAGCGACTCTGGATTGGCTAGTCAGAGATCTGTGAGCGCAGAAGATTTCGCTGGCATTGCTCTTCTCACACTAATCGGCGTACGGTTTACTTCTCTCCTTGATTCTCGTCAACTGCGTATTTCGATACGAGATAGTCATTTTTTGTATTCGTTTTCGTCTTTTGTAATCTTCCTCTTCAGGCGGAGATGAAGTTAAAGGACAAGTGGCTTGCCTGTGTTTCCTTCGGTGAACAAACATTCCGCTCGGAGATTTCAGATACGTATGTCACCTAACAATTATATCCTCATTCGATTTTTGAATCTCTTCCATGAATGTTAACACCATCTTGTATCTGATGATTTTGCAGTACGGAAAAGCCGATTTGGAATTCGGTTAGAAAACTTTCGATTTCTGTTTTTTTTTTTGGTTGAGCGACTTTTGAATAGTTTGGGTAGTATCGGTTTGTGTGTTTCTGTATATAGGAGAAGAAGCTTCTTCTGGAGAAAAATGGACCGAGCTTGGCTAGGATCTCAGTGTTTGAGGTGTGAAGAAATCTCAGCTGACTTTCTTCTTTCTAGATTTGGCGTTTAGTTCATTGATCGGTTGAGATGATTTTTTTTGTTTTTTTTATGCAGACAAATAGGCTCTCGAAGAACAATATTGTTGGTTACTGTGAGCTTGATCTACTTGAATTTGTAGTGCAGGTCAGCAGCTAAAGGATTTTTTTTTTTTTTTTTTTTTCATATGAAAGCTGTTTAGGTTCTTCTACCTTTTTCGTTTTATTAGATTTTCATTTCAGTATCTTTGCTTCCTCTGGCTGAAGCTCGAAAACTGACTAGTGTAAGTGTGGGCAAGTTGGCCTCATCATTGGTTGAGGGGGTGCATGGATTAGATATTGCAATGCCTTGAATGATAAATCGATGAGAAAATTGTTTGTTCACATGTTCATTTTGCTTCTCGTTTGTACAATGTGATATAGGAACCTGACTCTACTTGCAAGTCATTTGACTTGTTAGATCCAGCCTCATCTAATGTTGTTGGCAGCATGTTCATTTCATGCTCCGTTGAGGTATGCAGTATGTTAAAAAGTTAAAAAAAAGTGGTTAAAGAAATGTAGTGGAAATGGTTTCTGATTTTTGGTTGCTAACATTCGCAGGATCCTGTTGAAACAGAGACATGTTTCGCGAAGCGTATTTTGTCCATAGTGGTATGCTTTACTTAATCATCAACTCTGTCTATTCTGGTCTTGTGAAGTTTTGTGATATTATCCTCTTTGCATGGTACAATTTTAATTTTCTTGTGTTTTCCAATGATTGTTTATAAAGACTTTTTTTAATCAGATTTCCTTGATTCATTTTCTATTGTTCTCTTTATTTTTGGTGTGAAATTCTTTCAGTTAAGAAGCCATGAGCTACCTTTCTCTTTTCAATGGCTTCTTAAGCAGTTATTCTATGAAACATTATGGCATGCTGTAGCCTTATTGTTGGAGTCCTTTATCTAATCGCAGGACTATAACGTAGATGGAACACTCTCATTCTCAGAGTTCTCTGATCTGATGAATGCTTTTGGGAATGTAGTGGCTGCTGACAAGGTTTGACCTTTAGTAATTTTCTCACCTCTATCTGCTGCGTGTGTTTGTACTTGTACATATGTATATATTTCCGAGTTTGTAGTGGCAGTTAGTCTTTGAAATTTCAAGTACCAAAAGTTTATCCTCAGCATTCTCTTTTATATATAATGCTAGATTGATGCATTTTTCTGAAGGATCTTTAGATGTTTTCACTGACTTGTTTACCAGAAAGAGGAGTTGTTCAAAGCTGCTGACCTGAATGGAGATGGTGTTGTTACAATTGATGAGTTGGCTGCACTTCTTGCCCTTCAACAGGAACAGTAATAACATCTTTACATTGCCAATGTTTACAACTTCTATTCATACATACTGATTTACACATCCTTGAACCCCAGTAATTTGCATGCATCTATTGCAGGGAGCCAATTATAAATAGTTGTCCGGTTTGCGGTGAGGCTCTTCAACTTTCTGACAAGCTCAACGCAATGATCCATATGACTCTCTGTTTTGACGGAGGAACTGGTAATCAAACGATGACTGGAGGGTTCTTGACTGATAGGCAGGCTTCATATGGGTTAGAACTTTCATGTTTTTTAGCTTTTAATCAGACGTTCTAAAAATAATTTATGTATTCTTTGCTTAATCAGTTAATTTTTGAACATTTCGTCAGATGGATGTTCAAACTAAGCGAATGGACTCATCTATCAACTTATGATGTGGG
This sequence comes from Cardamine occulta, assembly GCA_028015245.1. Classification (NCBI taxonomy): domain Eukaryota; kingdom Viridiplantae; phylum Streptophyta; class Magnoliopsida; order Brassicales; family Brassicaceae; genus Cardamine; species Cardamine occulta. The sequence goes on from CM051387.1 coordinate 14,335,689, forward strand.
TTTGAATACTGGCTCAAGTGCTTCCCATATCGTGGTATCTTTCCTCTCTACCTTTTTTTTGTTTAGTGTCATGATAAACATCTAATTTGGAGGCCAATTATCAAGTTTTCTGATTTCTTATCTTCTAAAAATCCTTTAAACTTCAGCAAATCCTGGCTCGAGGGAAGCCTGATATTTTTGCTTTTATCCTATTAGTTTTTGTGGTTTTTGTTTGAGTATTTCCTAACGGTGAGCAAATCCACTAAAAGAGTACTTACTTTTACTTGATACTTAGGTGATTGATCGAAAGACTAAGAGGCTCGTGGAAGAGTTGATTGATTCAAAGATTGTTATGTCAATGAGAGCTATTTATCAGTCAAAAATTGGACTACATCTTATGGACCAAGGTAACGAACTGGTCCTTCACCTGTAGTGCCTTTGTGTAGATATTATTATTTTTATTTCTACACTTTCTTTATGAACACGAGCTTCACATTCTTTCCATTGTGTCAAAGCAAACAAGTCTTCATTTTGAATTGATTTCCTTGATGCAGGAGCTAAAGAGATTTTGCAGAACCTTTCTGAGAAACAGGGGAAGAAAATGAACACAGTTGAATCTGCCCAAAATATACCCAGCTTTCTCGAGTTCTTCAAGGTGTGAGTTCTCTTATTGTTAAGTTATTGTGTGTCAAATAGCTGCTGAGTTTAAGCCTGACACAACATGGCTTGTGGTTTGGAGTTTAACAACTCCTGTTTGAAATGTGATATCGATATAGTGCTATACTGCACTGTCTTAGAAGAATTTCGATGATTATTAACAGAAAACCTATATTAATTGGAAATTGAGACATCATGTGAAATCCTCTCTTATGCTTTATATATAACAATGGCTAGGTTGGAATTGCTTCACTAGATCTCCTAGGATTTAAAACTGCATTGCCCTCCTTTTGTAAGTTTTCCATGAACGCCGAAAATTGAATCATTTGTTTGTTGCAGGATCAAATCAACATGGCCGAAGTCAAGTATCCTCTGGACCATTTTAAGGTATGCAAAGACAACTCATGATATGATTCTAACCACGATTTAATTGTAAATATGTTGCTAGTTCTTAAACTTGAAGATCTAACCAAAAGACAATTCACGGCATGACTAGGTATAAAATATATATAAAAGTGATAATGAGGTAAATCTTAGCTCAATCCTTTGCCAGTTTTATCGAAGACGAGAAAATCAAAACCATGATAAATTGGCTAACTGTAAAGCTTGTGTACTTCATGGATATGAAAGATGGTCTTTTCATTTGCAGACGTTCAATGAATTCTTCATACGGGAGTTAAAACCTGGTGCAAGACCAATTGCATGCATGGATAAGGATGATGTTGCAGTATCTGCTGCTGATTGTCGATTAATGGCGTTTCAATCGGTGGATGATAGCACGAGGTTCTGGATCAAGGTAAACCGATCTCTAGAGTAGCTACAATATAGTAATTCTGCAAGCTAGGCATCTGCAAAACTGAATATCTCTCAAAATAAGTGATGCAGCTGATAACTTCCAATACAGCCTAAATGTAACTCACTATTCTATTTTTTTCAACCGTTTCAATATTGTTAGGGCCGGAAGTTCTCAATTAAAGGCCTCCTTGGGAAGGATGTTGATTCCGATGCTTTCCTTGATGGATCTTTGGTGATATTCCGATTGGCTCCACAGGTATGACAAGACTATGCTTCATGTCTCTTGACCATAAGCTAAAAAAATCCTAGTCGTTTTGGTTCCTTCTGTTTATGCATTTATTGATCTGTTACAGGACTATCATCGTTTTCATTCTCCCGTCTCTGGCGTCATTGAAAAGTTTGTAGATATTTCTGGAAGCTTATATACAGTATGTACTGATTCATCTACTTTTTAAGTTGAAGAGTTACCTTCTTCTCTTTCGTATTTTCTTATTGGTGTTACTTTTGTTCCTTGTTGATCCACCTTGCTTCTCAGGTTAATCCGATTGCAGTCAATAGCAAATACTGTAATGTGTTCACTGAGAATAAACGAACCGTTGTGATTATATCAACAGCAGAGTTTGGAAAGGTTTGTCATCCCTTATAAGTCATGGACTATCTTTTTCTCTGTCTGCTGAAGCAAATTGTGTTTGTAATTGTTTCTGTGCTTGATGCTATGAACAATTCAGTGATGCTATAATTTATGAACGAAGCTGTATAATGAATCTTATCACGTAACTTGACCTCAGCTTATTTTCTGTAACAGGTTGCATTTGTAGCGATTGGAGCAACAATGGTTGGTAGCATCACCTTTGTTAGAAAAGAGGGAGACCATGTGAAGAAAGGGGACGAGGTAAGCAATTCTAAAACCATTTTTAAAAAAAATTGAAAATAGGTAATAGTTTCTTGTGCAAGTCACTTTAACTTTCTCCTTTTTCCAGCTTGGTTACTTTTCATTTGGTGGAAGCACGGTTATAAGCGTCTTTGAAAAGGTTAGCTTCTAACTTTTTTTTTTTTCCTTTTGTATGCTAAATGTAAAAAAATAAATCTCAAAACTCTTACCATTACTACATTATACTTAATCTCTTCACAAGGTCTCAAAGCTGAATGATTGAATTATATATTTCCATTACCCTTCTTGATTTGAAAATCTTGTGACAAAATATCATACATTTTCATAATACCGACTCTGGATGAGTGCTTGCAGCTGCATCAACCTTACCTTTCACGTGACATGTATTTCAGGACTCGATAAAGCTTGATGAGGATCTCTTAGCTAACAGCAGTAGGTCCTTGGAGACTTTAGTTACTGTCGGAATGCAACTAGGTGTCTCCTTTCCAAAGCTGGAAAAGTGTGTTCTGGAACCTTGAACTGGTTGAAACTATGTGAGTTACTACAAAACTATGGGTGATCTGCTTTGGTTTGGTTTGATTTTTCTAGTGTCTCTTTTCCATCACGAACTCTGTTCCTCTTTGTTTGATGACCAATGACTTTGTTCTGTGTATATAACACCAGTATGTCCTGGGCAGTGGTACTTGTCAATATTTACTGTTTTTCATGAGTTTATTTGCTAGGTGACAATTTTACATGCAAATAGGGTTAAACACATGTCTTTCTTTATAACTGTCCTAATGAAGTGACTTTGTCTGTAACTTTCTCTTTCTTTCTTTTTCACCTTCCTCTCTCTCCCTCTCTCCCCTTTGTAATCTCATTCTGTGTGTGTTGAATTTACTAAAATCACAAATGGTGTGGACAAAGGCTAAGGTGAGTCTAGCGTTGTCTCTGGTTACGGTTTTCCTCGGCGTCACTCTTGCTGATCTCCAAGTCGGGTTTTACTCTAATACATGTCCTCAAGCCGAGTCAATCGTTAGGAGAGTCATCTCAGGAGCGGCTTCTTCCGACCCAAACCTCCCAGCCATACTTCTACGGCTTCATTTTCATGACTGCTTTGTCGAGGTACAATGCACTTTCCTCAACTTTGTGATTTCCCCTATTGCTGCTACTTTTAGAGATTTAAGAACACGTTCTCAGGGATGTGACGGTTCGATCCTCGTGAACAATGGAGCAATCTCTGAGAAGAATGCTTTCGGGCATGCAGGCGTTAGAGGATTTGAGGTAATAGAAGCCGCGAAAGCCGAGCTTGAAGCTGCATGCCCCAGTGTGGTCTCTTGCTCAGACATTGTTGCCTTGGCTGCACGTGATGCCATATCTTTGGTAAAAACAAAAAAAAAGTATTTAGAGGAAAATTAATACCTTGCGATCTTTCTTCTAATTTCTCCTCCGTTGTGATCAATTCGTAAAACAGGCGAATGGTCCGGCGTATGAGGTGCCAACTGGGAGGAGAGACGGTTGGGTTTCAAATATGTTGCTGGCTAAAGACATGCCGGAGGTGAGTGACTCGATTGAGATACTAAAGGCTAAGTTCATGCAGAAAGGACTCAACGCCAAAGAACTTGTGCTTCTCAGTGGTAAGTGTCTCTTCTTCTTTTTGTTTTTCTCTCTCATTCATGTTTGTTTGGTGGTCTCGAATCTCTCGAGGTTTTTGGTTCGAAGTTCAAGTTATATGATTTTCATTTTCCGAATCCGTGATGTGTTTCGCATGTTTCGTCCGTTTCCTCTTTTCTCCGTGTTGATGTCACGTGCTTCTCTGTGTGTTACGAAATGCTGGTAGACCAACAAAAAACATGTTAGGATTTTTTTTTCTAGCTAAGCCAGCAGTGTTTTCTTGCTCAGAAAAAAAGTTTTGATGAAAATTTGGATGATTAATTTGTGAAGAAAATCTTCTAACCAAAAAAAGATGGATCTCATATTACCTATACTTCGCTAATTTTAAAGAGAAATGAATAGTGGTTTGTTAAAAAAATAGTTTAGGCTTTGTTTGTCAACTTACTTACGTCACTTATTCAAGAATTTTGTCTATTATTTCTACTACATTGATATTAGAAATAAGTGTTTTGATTATCTGTCACCTTATCCACTAAATCTGGCATGGCCAAGAAATGTTATATTCATACGAAAATTGGCCCCTGTTATACGAATCGGCGCTTAATCTGACAAAACGTCATAATATCTATTGGGCCATGCTTTAAAGTAGATTGTAGGGTTAAATCATAAACTTGGACGTGTGACCAAAACAGAAGACAACTATCTACATGCACGAGGCTAATACAAGCGAAGATCACCAGTGATCATGCGTTTTAAACCTTGTCCGGCTCAGTTTGTATTTTTTTTTTTAAATTGAGAAAATAGTGTTTCTAGATGTGTCAGAAGTCAAAGGTCTATAATGTCTAAACATATTTGAATGTGACAATCGTCATACAACGCTTGAGTGTTCCACTTTCCGTTCGTCATGATAATTTTTTTATCTACCGTATCAGCTGCTCACACTATAGGGACAACGGCCTGCTTCTTCATGACCAAACGGCTCTACGATTTCTTACCCGGTGGCCAACCCGACCCAACCATCAATCCGGTATTCCTACCTCAATTAACCACTCAGTGCCCACAAAACGGTGACGTAAACGCCCGGATACCAATGGACCGGGTCAGTGAACGGGTATTCGACAAACAGATTCTGCAGAACATAAAGGATGGTTTTGCCGTACTTCAGACCGACGCAGGTCTCTACGAGGATGTAACGACCCGTGGGATCGTGGATTCATATTTTGGGATGCTAAATCCGTTCTTTGGGCCAACGTTCGAATCTGATTTCGTAGAGGCAATAGTGAAGATGGGGAAGATTGGTGTGCACACTGGTTCTATAGGGGAGATTCGACGGGTTTGCTCGGCCTTCAATTGAGAGAGTATGCAATGTAATTGAAAGTGGTTTCTTATACTCCAAAATATGTATAGGCAAAAGCCTAAACTCAGTGAATCCTAAAAACAAATAGCTAGAGTATTGCATGGTACACTATGCGAGTCAGCGAAATTGAAAAGAATAAATAAAACAAAATCTAAAGAGCATCGAAAACAAAATACAAAAGAGTTGAATGTACGATTTGTGCCTCATGTTTTAATATATAAAAGATATTGAAATAATATTTTAATTTGCTGTGTATATAGCGACGTCATTATCGTTACATACCACTTTTGGCCACTAAATCCTCACATCCTCGGCGTTATTAGTGTACATATAAAATTTCATTAGTTTCTGCCAAAAGACAATCAAAGTTCTATTCATTCTGATCCTTTACTTTCTCGAATCAACTAATTTCTCTTCCATATTCCCTTATGACAAAATACAAGACGGGCCAGTAAAAGAAAGAACAAAAAATATAGCAACTAAACATGAATAAACAAAAAAAAGAAGAAGAAGAGAATAAAAAGTTGTTTCGAGTCTTATTCTTAAAATCGTAGCCCACTTAAATTCCTTGCGTTGGGCCTTCTCACAAATCTTCCCTGTCGAATATGAGAACAACCACAGTATTATAATGAGTATCTATGACCTAACTCCCAGCTCAAATCAAATGTATTTAAGAGTAAGTTTCATTATAAGTGTCAAACTTTACATTTTCCAAGATAATAATGTAGACTTCATACCTTGATACGTGGGCGTTGATCGGCGTTGAGTTTGCGAACTTGATATCGGATTGTTGTGGAAAAGAGTCGGTTCCTCCGTTTCTCTTTATACCTTAGCACACTTAATTCTCTCATTCCGCTTTCTCCGAACAAATCTATCTCACCCAACCTTGTCTGTCCCAAAACATCATTCATCATTCGTTAGGCTTTCTTCTTCTTTTATATTTAAAAAACAAAGAAATACAAAACTTATGGCTTTAAATGTTTTCGAAAACAAAATAGAAAGAAAAAAATTAAGAAGCATTTCGACTTTCAATTCTTGTAAGATTGAATGTGGAGATTTACAATGAACTGTTGCTAAAACAAAAAATTTAAATTTAAAAGGCAACACTCTCTCTTTTCACTTCAGATGCAAATCTGAGTGACACGTGGCCAAAATTTAAGATTATGTTTGATATTTAACCGAATTAAGATAAACTAATATTTTTAAAAAAAGTTGATTTCTGCGGCGGGAAGGAGAGATTAGAGAACAAAGTAACGTACGTGGAGGTCGATTCCGGCGCCGTCCGAACCAAAAATATCGTCGGAAAACGGAGATTCCTTCTCCGACCAAGCCTCTAAAATCCCATCGTAGTCAAGCTTCAACAACAGATTCAATCTTTGCGGCTTAGGATTCAAGTGCGCATCTTCGGAGCTCTTTGATTCCACCGCCACTTTCTTCTTCTTCTTTTTTTTCCTGTCTCCCACCGCCTTATTCTTGCTGACATCAACGACACTGGATTTTACGTCATCAGCTGTGGCGGTTTGAATTCTCGGCGAGATCTGTTCAAATTCCACGGTGGGAAATTTCCACAAGTCCTCCTCGTCATTTTCCCGGAGAGCTCTCCTCAACCCAAACCGTAACTGAAATTTCCCGGTGGAGCTTCCATACAGAGGATTCATCATCATCTCACCAAATCCACCGACTCCAGCTTCACTCTCTCTGTCGTTGCATTGTATATTCCCCATAAAACTATCGATCCCTTCTTCAATCTCCTCATCCAGAATCGATTCCGCGTCGAAATCGTCCCAATCAACAAAATCGACTTCTTTAAGCTCGAACAAGTGATTCGATTTCGTTTGAATTGTGGGATGTAACAGAGAACTGTTCTCAAGGATGGAGTCAAACGGAAGAAGTAAGTGAGAAGCTTCGTCGTAATCGGTGAGAGGAGATTTAACGCTGAAATGATTTTTTAGTTTCTTGGAAGTGAAGATGTTTGGGTAAGCGGTGGAGAGGAGAGCCTCTGCTTCGTCGTATGTTTGGTTGGGGCGTTTCCGTGAAGTCCGTGGCCTTCTCGTGGAGATTGCGAGTGGAGGAGAATAAGTCTCGGAGATTGTAGATGACGGCGACGGAATGTTATGTGACGACGGCGATTTTACCATTTCCAACTCCAAGCTACAAGACGACATTTTCTTGCTCTGGACGTGCTATTAGAATCCGAGGAAAAAGCAGAGACTTTTCCGAGAAAATCAGGAAGCAAAAGAAAAAAAAGAAAAAAAGAAAGAAAAAATATAGAGTTGTACAAAGTCTGACTTCTCTTGAAAATACTCTTTCTTAGCTGAGTTTTAGGGATTCGGGTTTGTTTTGTTTTGTGTGTTCTTTCTCTATAGGATGATGATAAACCCTAAAAACCCTCTGACAAAATCTTGTTTAGTAAATAAAACAAAAAGGGTCAAAACTTTTAAGGGGAAAAACCCAATGGATATTTGAGCTGAGAGAAAGAGAGGTTATGTAAGTAAGAATTTCCCAGAGTGAATGTATAGAAATCGATGCACCGATTGGACTGGAAGAGTCAGGAGATGGTGTGACAAAAGAGAAAACGCCCGTCAGGGTTTGTCAAAGTTATTTAGTCAAAATCAATTGAGGCTCGGTTAACTGGTTTTAATTGTGAAAAATCATCACTTAGTTGCTGCGGAAACAGAGTGGAAAAAAGTGGGAAAGTGACAGAGAATATGGGAAAGACTCAGCAAAATGTACTTTCTTGGGAGATGATAGTGAATAATATTAGATTAATGATATTGCAAGATTTTTAACTTATCAGTAATATATACGTAGCTGAATCATTATTTTATAATGTGAAAAAAGGATCGAGGCGAACACGTCACTTGACTCCCTCTTTTGGGCTTAAGATTGATTTAGAAGGTTCATTTTTAAAGATAATAAGAGCTTTAGTGTGGGATTCCTTCCCATGTAGTGTAGATCTCGAAGCAAACAGTCAATTCTAGCCTAATTTCAGATAAATCTTTTTTATCCAAGTGTTTGTTCATCCAAGTGGCAAGGGTTCTTCAGGTTCTGTCTTTTAAAGTTTGAAATAACTGAAGTTGTGGTTTTGTTTTTTTTGTCTAATTGACCGAAGATGTCATCTAGCATTGATAAGGCGTTGATGGCGATGTCATTAGAGGAGGATGACGAACCTACTAACATGCCTGACTTACCAGAGTTCTGTTCTGCTGAGCAGAACGAGATGAGCATTGTTAAAAGAGTTCTCAACCCAGATTGTCAAAGCGTCGCTAGTCTCATCTTGGATATGCCAAGGAAATGGCAGTTGTATGAAAGAGTTAGAGGTGTAACCTTATCTTAAGAGAGATTCCAGTTCATATTCAAATATGAACACGAGTTGGAAGATATACTCAACAAAGGTGTTCATACTTTCAATGAATGGACTTTGGCAATCGATCGATGGGTGGCGAAGCCTCCACCGGATTATCTCCAATTTATTCCAGTGTGGGTTCAGATCCGGAATATTCCACTTAACCACAGAACAACTAAAGCATTTACTTGGTTAGGAGAGTTTGCGGGACAGGTTATTGTAGTAGCATTTGATCCCACCAAGGCGCAGAGCAGAGATTTTGTGAGAGTGAAAGTGAAATTTGATGTCTCAAAACCTGTTCGAAGAACTAAAATGATTACTATCCCGACTAGTGAAGAGTTACGGTTAAGTATGATTTTGAAAGGATTCAGAAGCGATGCTTCACTTGTCAAAGACTGACACATCAACAATAACAATGCCCGTTGATGTTGAAACTAAGACAAGAGAAGAAAGAAGGAGGTAAGATGAAGGTTCAATCGTCTAAGCTGGCTCCAGTGAGGATAATTGGGGAAACTGATCCTCTGTTTGGTATTGTTGAAGAACATCAAGTTGGAATGGATCCAATTACGGGTAGAGAAAGGATAAATAAAGAAGTGCTGGAAAGAATGAGGCAATATTTAATGGTAGCTGAAGGTGGTGAAAAAATTGCAAGGCAAGAGAGAATTAAGAAGTCTCTAATGGAGCTACAAAAAGATCCTTTAGCTGAGAAGTCTATGTTGAGACTAGAACATAATCCAGTCATCACTTCAAATATGGATAAAGATAAAGGTCTTGTTTTTGACTATGACAGCAAAAAGGAAGAGCCTCTGGTTAAGAAATTAATGGGAGCAGCGATAAAGTCAGGTCAAGCTATGTCTAGACTTCCATTCCACGAATACATGCTCTCAGATTGTGAAGCTGCAACTTTCACAGGCTCCTCTCAAAGTTTTCAGCAAGGTTCAACGGCAAAGAGTACTGGCCTCTATGAGGCTGGCTCTTCCGGGACTAAACATAAAAAACCGAGATAAAAAACGAGGAGCAGACCGTTTAGGAGCAGAAGGAAAAGAGGAGGTTTGACGAGACAGACAATGGAATTAGAAGGTTCTGAAAAGGTACAAGGTTCTGAAGGGGTACAAGGTTCTATGGGGAAAGAAAGGCTGCGGATGGAGCCGAAGTATCATCAATATGGATATGTTGTTGTAACCGGTTGGTAAATTCACAATATGGATATGTTGTTATAACCGGTTACTCAATTGTTTACCCGTTAGACTAAAATAATTAATACAAAATATATAATTATATTACATATATCAGTTACAGAATGTAAAGCTTCCGATCGATACAGGATATGATGGGTTTTTATCCCAAAATGGAAAGATAACTAATTTTATAATATTTACTAATATATATATATATATATATTTAATACTAGAACTATATATTTATAATAATTAATTTTTAATACAAATAGATTAAAATTATCAATCCCAAATGGATAATTATATAACATGGATTGGTTATAGGATGAGAATTTTTTGAGGAGTACTGGACATGATAGGTTTTCATCCCAAAATGGACAGATTTACACTAATCATAAAATTTATCTTTTAATTAGTAATCTGATATGGTAAAAAAAACGATGTAATTGTATGTCATCATGAGTTATAAGAGACCATCAAAAGCGATTAATGTACGTATATGTATTTTTTTTGTTATTGATAGATGATGTCCATACATGTTTTGGTTTTCATTTAATTACGATTTTTTGTTTAGATTAATTTAATATCTAATTATGTAGGATTTGCTCTAAATTATTTCAATGGGAATAAATAACATAATTGATTTGGCATAGGTTTGAAGCATATTATAAATCGTACAAAACAAAATACTATATCTATATGTTAAAAAAAAAAAAAATTTATAAACTATAAAGAAACACAAAATTAGTAAATTAACTAACCAAAATAAAATACAAATATTTAGTAAAAAATAAAAAATAACACATTTATATTAAAACAATTGACCCGCAGTATACCGCGGGTTCGAATCTAGTATCTTTTAAAATCTAGTGTTATTGGATTGATAATTTTAAATTATACACCTAAATCCACTGTTATTGAAAACATATAATTTGATTTAAAAGTTCCAAACGAGATTTGAGGAGATTTCTTACTAAAAATACAAAAAAAACTAAATGTTATAGTTTTAGGTAAAATTTCAAAAAATTTAATAACAAAATTCATAATTCACCAAAATTTCAAAAACCATGTTTTGGTACACATGTATTTTTGATAATTCCAAAATTTCAAAATTACTTAGAGTTTGAAAATTGAATTTATCTATCTATTTTTTAAATTATTTTTTTATAATTCACCAAAATTTCATCAAATCATCTCAAAACTCATTAAAACTCAAATATTTTCAAATATTCAATTCAATACACCTCCTTACGTAGCTATCTGACTTATATGAACGATAACAAAGCACCAATATGAACGATAACAAAGCACCATGTGTTGTTTCTTACATAGATATATCGCTTCGAAATAAGTTTAGTGTCAGATTCCCAAGAAAGTAGAAACCCAACGACTGGACTAAAACCCTCAACCTCAAAACAAGATATTAGTGTCGACTGTAATTTTAAGTAAAGCTCGTTAATTCTTCCAAATGTTAATATTACATTAGTATAAAAATGAAAATGTGGAGAGTGAGAGACAGAGAGTTGCGTTATTGGGGCCCCTCTGATGTCATTCGGAAGTGATATGTGGCAAATGGCAATCATACGTTTGCGTCATTATGTTCAATAGGATCATTAGAATTTCTTATATTTTCTTAAGATCATTACAATTGCAGTATCTTCTCATGTATCGTTAAGATATATCCACGATCTAATCTTCATTAGTAAATCCGTATATTTTTAGTTTTGTCTTATCATATACTAGATTATATTCCGATCAGTCATTTTCTTATATATTTAACAAGACAAGACGTACAAAATGAGAATTTTAAGTTGTAGTATTATATTCCCATCAGTCATTGAATATGTGTATATACGAGGAATATGTAACTTACTAAGGAGGAAAGATGAGATATATCTATAGAGAAAAGAGAGGATAAACCTGTCTGCAAACTCTGCCACTGTCTCCAAAGTCCGTCCCAGTATTTTTTTGGTATCTTCTTATATTATGATACTTCTTTTCATATGAGAACATGTGACCTATCTTCTTCTCCTTTCTTTTTCCTCAACTCTTCTCCTTTTTAACATAATGTTAAATTTATTTTTCAAATTAGGTTTTTCGAAGAAATAGCCACAATGTCTTTTTGGAGGTGATGAACCACATCGTCATTAGATTTGTTTTAGCTAGGATCATCAATATAACCGGTCTACGTAAACCACATCGGCATTAAATTTGTTGTGTTATTTACCTCTGGATAAAATTTTATTTATGACGTTTAATCCGATGTTACATTTCCTTTTTCATTTGACGTCGCGGTAGATGTTACCTTTCGTATGTGTTGAAAGTGCAAAGACAGATTATAGACGTTAATACTGATGTCGTTAATCAGAAAACAAACTAAAGATTAAAAAGTGCTAATAAATACACTATGAAAGATTAAAAAAAAAAAAACATGTAACTGGAAACTCCAGTGTAATAAATGTGCAAGTATGGCCCTTGAGAGTCAATTAGGCCACTGTACAAGATTGACCAAAATAGTTACAAAATAAAAAATACAAACTACAAGTGAACTCTCCTCTTACATATGTATATGGAGGGGACCATTAATTTATACATACACACATATGTTTTGGCCTAAGTTTCTCATTTTTTGACTCAGCATGGGGACTCATGCAATAGCATTGCTTTCCATCTTACGGTTAACTTTTCAACCCATTGCAATGGTATTCCAAAAAATGAAAAACAAACAAAACAAAAGAAAAACACAACAACAACAAAAAAAAGAGAGCAAGTATTACTTACTACTAGCTAATTAAGCAACGCTTGGACGAGAGTATAAGAAATGAAAATTTTTAGTTGATACATATATATGTTAAATTATTTTTGTTAAAAATAATAAGACTTCGAGCCATGAAAAAAGTAGAAAATATTTTCTAAATGTTTATCAAAAATATATAAATATTAGTAGTTCAAACGGCATCAAAGATGATGCATGTTTGAGTGCTGTATTATTCATGTTCTAATTTCGTATGGGGGAAAGATTAATTTCCTGTTTAAAATATCACTTTAGTTTCTGATCCAAAAAAAAATGTACGAACCTAACTAATCCAAAAATTTCAAACATATAAATACAAATTTTTTTTATTAAGAAAGTTAAGAAACTAAAATACAAAAGGGGAGTCGCAGAGAGATAAGTATCTTCTGGGCCAGCAGATAAATTTTACGTTACGTCCCTTTCTTCCCCCATTTGCATATTGCATAAGATGACAAGAGCTATTAATTAACTAAATCTTCCAAGTTTACGGTAAAATCAATATTAAATTTTCATCTCATTTTTCCATTTAAATAAATTTTATATATCGTGAAATGTGATGTAACTCAATTATATTTTACATACTACATACAAAATGTCTAGTTTAAAATGTTTTATAGGTAAATAAGCGACAAATACTCACAATAATAATAATTAAAATGAAGAAAAAAACAAATTTATTAATTAGTCTCTATTCTTTTGTCAAGACATATACAACTAATCTTCAAACATATATTTAAATATCGTTAATTAGAGTATTTTTCTGCTATTATGTATAGCTCATGGATTAAAAAATTATATTGTTTTTGATTTTTTATGACTTATGTGGTTTATGTTTAATAGCTTATATATATATTGGTTTGTTTTCAAGCTTTAACCTTTTAAGTAACACAAATGAAAATTTATTTTATTTACTTTTTCGGATTATATATATATGAATGATAAAACCTATATACACATATATTTTAATTTTTGTGATTATCATATATTTGTTTTTGACAATTCTCATTTCCATCTTGTTTTATGAATTTTATCCCATTCTGTCTTATTTCCGTCTTAAATTTCAAATAAACATTAATTAAACATCTTCAGTTCTTCAAATTCGCATTCCCTTTTCGTTCCCATAAAATCTTATTTGCCTACCTATAGCCAGCTCATATGGACTGTTTTTCGACCCAAAAAAAATATATAGCTAATGGGCTAAAAAAAAGTCAAAGTAAAACTATCTTACCTGAAAGCCCAAACCATTGAGCCTAAACGACATCGTATTGTTTAACAGCGCCGATCCTATAATCAGAGGTTAAATCATTCCCTCTTTCTCTCTCTCTATCGTTTGTGTTGCCGGTTGTAATGGCCGCCGTCGTAGATTCCGTGGAGAACGGTTCTATAAACCTCCCTCAGAATGCAAACCTTACTCCGGCGGGAACCAGTGCCACCGTATTGCTTGAAGAAAACTCTGGCGCCTTCTCCGAATTGAATCAACATGATAGCTTAGCTGCTGAGACTAATACGAACAATTCCGCGGAGGAGAGGTGGCCAGGTTGGCCTGGTGATTGCGTATTTCGTATGATCGTTCCGGTGAGTAAAGTCGGATCAATTATTGGACGCAAAGGAGACTTCATCAAGAAGATGTGCGAAGAGACTCGTGCTCGTATCAAAGTCCTTGATGGTCCCGTTACTACTCCTGATCGCATCGTTAGTATCTCTCTCTTGCTTCGTGCTTCACTGTGTACAAAGGAATCCGAATTTGAGGATTTTTTGTTTCTATTTCTAGGGTTTCCTAATCATTGTTAGTAAGATTTCTTGAGGTGTGATCATTGATTCCAGTAGAATTTAGTCGTATGTGATGAATTTTCCCGGGAAAGTTGATTTTTTGTGGTGAAGTTGTGAGGAACAAAATTGCAATTTGATTAATTTTCTGGTTTATAATTGTAGTTTTTGAGTGTTGACTAAGTAATTTGTTGTGATGATATAGGTGCTAATATCTGGTAAGGAAGAGCCAGAGGCTTACATGTCCCCTGCAATGGACGCAGTCTTAAGGGTGTTTAGAAGAGTTTCAGGGTTGCCCGATAATGACGATGATGTTCAAAACGCTGGAAGTGCGTTCTGCTCAGTACGTTTATTAGTTGCATCTACTCAGGCGATCAATTTAATCGGGAAGCAAGGATCTTTGATTAAATCAATAGTAGAGAACTCTGGTGCATCAGTTCGCATTTTATCAGAAGGTATTGTCACTCTATATTTGTCTGTCATCTTTAAAAAAACTGGGCCTCTGTAGCCAGTTTCCTGTTTCTGAAAATTGTAATGCTATATAGAGTTAATGTGAAAGTATTGGATAATAATTCGTAAAGTGTACTTTTTGCTGCCAGAGGAAATACCATTTTATGCCTCTCAAGATGAGAGGATAGTGGATTTACAGGGGGAAGCTTTAAAGATCCTTAAAGCATTAGAAGCCATTGTTGGACACTTAAGGAGATTTCTAGTCGACCATACTGTGGTTCCTCTCTTCGAGAAGCAAGTAAGCTTGGTTGTCTGAAACGATTAGTTCATTGCTTTCTCTCTTATTTATGAATTATCTAACTTTTGCTATTTTTATCTTTAGTATCTAGCTAGAGTCTCTCAAACTCGCCAGGAAGAACCATTAGCTGAAAACAAGCCATCTCTGCATACTATTTCGTCAAATGTAATCGAGTCTGATTTCTCCGCCCTTTTAGCACGGAGAGAACCTCTGTTTATGGATCGCGATTCTTGGGTGGAGTCACGTGTTCAGCCTTCGGGAGTTTCTATCTACAGTCAAGACCCTGTACTGTCTGCTAGACACTCTCCAGGTCTTGCTCGGGTTTCTGCTGCTTTTGTTACACAGGTAATTTCCATTGGATAGATACATCATATCTCCTTAGAATATTTAGCCTTAACACCGCTCTTACTTATTAAATTCTTATGATCAGTCTTCTTCCAGTTGTTATCGCTTCTAAGCTTATGTTTCAGAACTAGTAATGACGTTTCTACAACGGGTTCTCTTACTAGGTATCTCAAACGATGCAAATACCATTCACCTATGCAGAGGATATTATTGGTTTAGAAGGAGCTAATATAGCCTACATCCGTCGAAGAAGCGGAGCTACCATAACCATTCAAGAGAGTCCACATCCTGCTCAAATCACAGTGGAGATCAAAGGCACATCTTCTCAAGTACAAACTTCTGAGCAACTAATTCAAGTAAGAACACATTCATTCCATCTATATATACTTTGCGTGAAACCATATTGTAAAAAAATACTAAGATTACGCTTCCTTTACATGCTACCGCCTGCTTTTTCCTCTCCATATTAAACCCTATTTTTTCGTTTACGTGCGTATAGGAGTTCATCAGCAATCACAAGGAACCAGTTTCAGCTTCAGGGGAATATGGCAGAATCGACACTGGCTGTGAACCTGCATATCCTCCTCAGCTGAGCAACTGTCAAGAGCCGCTCTCGAGTAGCTTCATGGGAACAGAGACGGTGCAGTACAGACCAACAGCATACTCTCAGCTGGCGGGTCCTTCAAGCTACACGCCGTCGCTAACTGGGCAGACTTATGGTACGGAAAATAGACCAGCTTCTGATGTTGGTGGTGGCTACAACAGTTATAATCTTTGAATCGTTTGCTGTGTTTTATGAGGTTTAAATTAATTTCCAGATTAAATTCTGTTTATTAGGGAAAGGCTCATTTATAATAGAGAAGAATAGAACAAGTTCTACAGTGCCAAATGCCAATGTAGCTGAATGTGTAATGTAAATCTAGGTTGTGCCTTTTTTTTTATGATCTCGTTATGTTTTACACACGTTTTTTAGTCGCTGTCAAATAAGAACAGTTACATGGTTTTTTTTTGTTCAGAAATCAGAATAATTATTTCAGCTTTAAGAATTTATAATTTACTTTTTAACGAATGGTTATTGAAATTGAAGTTACTTGTCAAATTGAAATTACCATCACTATTTCTTCTTCAACTCTTTTAGCCTTTATTTTTTGTTTTGTTATCTTGTTTATGGTTTCCTACACAGCAAGAAACAATACTTGCAGATTTTGTATATTTTCAATTTTAGAGTTTCTTCTTTTCAAAAGAGAAAATATAATAAACAGAGACGGCTCAACAAATGTACTACTATCACAAAACAATTGCATTTTTAAAACAAGAGTCAGCACATTAAACAAATTAAAGTGCAGTTTCTCAGAAATATACCCTTTCAAAATCCACAGAATGATGAACGCAAGTTGTGTAAAATGTATTTCAAGTTGGCCATAATCAATCTTTGACGTGCGGAATCATTCAATTGTCAAAGAAACATTATTTGAGCACAGGTACCCGTCAAATGTCAAATGTCAAATGTTTCAACCTTTACCCTATGCACGTCATCTTATTGAAACATATCCTCTTTGCCAATGTACCTTGCCTCCCAAATTTACATATAAATATGCATTTCACGAGCACTTAGAACTTCATCAACAAAACTTAGAACTAACATTCACAGGAGAAGGAAGAAAGAGCTCATCAATACAAAATGAGGGCAATCACAGCTTTGTTTTTCCTTTTCTGTTTCCTTGTTCCCTCTGCTTTAGCGCAGCTCCAATTTGGGTTCTACGGCCGATCATGCCCTCGCGCTGAAACTATAGTTGCTAATGTTGTTGCCAACCGTTTCCGCAGTGACCGTACCATTCCTGCAGCGTTGCTTCGTATGCAGTTTCATGATTGCTTTGTCAGGGTTCGTATATAAGCTTCTCCTTGTTTATTATGTGTATTTATATATACATCATAAACTAGCTAATATTTAGACATAATATTGAACAAGGTACGTTTTGAATGGTTTTGTAGGGTTGTGATGCTTCCCTCTTAATCGACCCAAGACCCGGAAGGCCATCAGAGAAAAGCACCGGACCAAATGCAAGCGTGAGAGGTTTTGAGATCATTGATGAGGCTAAGAGACAGCTCGAGATTGCGTGTCCTCGAACTGTCTCATGCGCAGACATTGTAACTCTAGCCACCAGAGATGCTGTCGCATTGGGTGGTGGTCCAACGTTCTCAGTACCAACAGGAAGACGTGATGGACTAAGGTCAAGCCCCAATGATGTGAACTTGCCCGGACCAACAATTCCAGTGGCCGCAGCAATCCAAATATTCAAAGATCAAGGTATGGATGTGAACGACATGGTTACACTTATTGGTGGTGGCCACAGTGTTGGTGTTGCACATTGTAGTCTCTTCCAGGACAGGCTTGCCGACCCAGCAATGGACCGTACATTGAATGCTAGGTTGAGGAACACGTGTCGTTCCCCAAATGACCCATCCGTGTTCTTGGACCAAAGGACTCCATTTACCGTGGATAACGCAATATATGGAGAGATCCAAAGACAAAGAGGAATCTTAAGAATTGATCAAAACATGGGTCTCGATAGATCAACCCGTGGAATTGTGTCCGGTTTTGCATCAAGCAATACACTCTTCAGACAGAGATTTGCCCAAGCAATGGTTAAAATGGGTAGGATCGGAGTTCTTACTGGAAGTTCAGGAGAGATCAGGAGAAACTGCAGAGTCTTCAACAACGGACGTTGATTCTACACTTTCTTTACCATTATTCATTTCAACTCTTAGTTTGTTTTTCCTCCCTTTTTCCTCTCATTCAAATAATCAACCAAAAGTTGTTTTTTTTTTGGTATCATATTTTATTTTACTCCTTCAAATTGATGTACAACGTTGCATTATGTAATTTCTTTTGGTAATTTATGTGATTATTCATGTTATTCTATTGTGTGCAGTTTTTAAGTGGGTTTTGCTCTTCAGCCCCTTGTAGCATATATAGCTTTTCTTAATGTGAATGTACATAGGGTTTAAAATTTATGGTTTAGGATTTATAGTTTGATACATACCTTTTGGGGTTTATAAAGGTTTTATAGCTTACAATTTTTATTTAATGTATGGTGTAATGTAAATTAAAATGAACACCAACCATGACCAAATGTACGTTTGGTATATCGTGTACGTATGTAATTCATGAATTTTATTAAGAAATTTTTTGTCCTTTTCTAGCCACTTTGACCAAATTTATAAAAACCTTTTCAGACTTTGGAAAAAAAAAAAAAAACAAGTGACACAATGATATATTGAGCATATTTCCTATCTTTTTTTTATGTAATGCTGATTCGAGTGAACGAGTTAAAACAGAATTGAAACTGATCAAGACGAGGAAGAAGTGTATTAGTCTGACACAATTGACATCTCTGAACCAAAGATTTGCAAACTAGTAAGAGACAAGGCAAGAAAGGAGATCAAACTTCAAATGGTGACCTGCGAGGTTCTCTTGCCGGATTCACAATCAGAGTCTGTCTTCTCTTTTGTGTATGCGGCGAATGATGAAACGACTAGGCGTGATCTGTGGCAAGAAATCGTTAATGTCTCTTCTCATCAGCGTGTATTCGGTAAACCCTGGTCCATCCTTGGGGACTGATCTAAACTTCAGATAGTCATACATTTGGTTAAATGGCTATAAAGAGAAGAAAGAGGGACCACACGCACGCGCCGCCACCGCAGTCCGGCTCGGGCTCGTGGTTTGTGGCAATGGGCCTCCAGAGGCTCCCGCACGCGTACCTTTCTTGAAAAATTCGTAAGTCCATTATAGAATTCAAAAAAAAGAATATTCGAATTTTCTTTTTGTGTTAATGCGCCGAGAGATTTGGGCGTAACGATAGAATCTGCGTAATGCGTCTGCCAAGATTTCTCCAGTGGAATTTGACCGAAACTGCCCTCTTATTTTATATATTTTAAAACTCGAGATATCATTAGATATTCGAGATCGATCGTTTGCAACAAAATTTCTCTCTCGTCTTCTGTCTAAAACGTAAGTCCGTTCAAGAGTATCGTAGAATCTATGTTCGTTGGATTCCTTTTTCGAGTGTTACGAAAAAGAATTATTTGCAATTGTATCCTGAGATTCAAAGATTGCACCAAACGGTTACACTACCGGTGATTTATTAAGTTAAAGACAGAGACCAAGTCTCGCCTTTGCATTTAGATTGTCGGGTTTATAAGATTTATCTCGCAATTTCATTTCCGGAAATTCGAGCGCCTACACCCTGCACTTCCCTGAAAAATTTATTGCCTGGATCTCCCAATGCATCACCACTCCTCAGTTCTCGGTTTCAGTTAACGGCCATGCTTCTGGATACTTTAAAAGCACCAGAGGTTTGCGACAGGGGGACGCTATATCGCCTTACCTCTTCGTATTGGCTATGGAGGTGTTCAGTAGACTGATGAGATCTTCATTTGCAGCTGGGTTCATTAAATACCATCCAAACACGGAGGCTCTTGACATTTTCCATTTAATGTTTGCAGACGACGCTATGGTGTTTTTGATTGATCTTCTTATTCACTTCAGGGCATATCTGACACAATGGATCTCTTTGCTAGTTGGTCTGGACTACGAATGAACTGTGATTGTTCACCACGGGTTTGGATCCGGCAGAATCCTTAGCTATGATAAGCTCGGGATTCTCTCTTGGCTCCTTACCCATCAGATACTTAGGCCTCCCATTGATGAGGAGAAAGCTTAGAGTATCAGAATACTCTCCACTCATCGATAAAATGGTTATGAGATTCAAATCATGGGCTGTCGCCTCCTTATCTTATGCAGGGCGGGTGCAGTAGTTAAAATCTGTTACCTACGGACTCATTAATTTCTGGACGTCTACATTTATCCTGCCTAAGGCTTGCATCAAGAAAATGGAGTCGCTTTGTGCCTGGTTTTTGTGGAACGGCTCTATTGACAAGTTTAGAGGAGAAAAAGTTGGCTGGGCCGATCTGTATTATCCAAAGGCTGAGGGTGGTTTGGGTTTAAGAAGGATTGACATCTGGAATATCACTCTTTGTTTGAAGCTTGTGTGGTTATTGTTTGCAGGCAATGGCTCTCTCTGGATTGCTTGGCACCATCATCACCATCTGAGAGGTAAAAGCTTCTGGTCATTGTTGGAGGTGGGTTTGGCAAACCCCCCCCCCCCACAAATCAGTTTGGTACATTAATCGTCCAGGCCCATTTATGAATTAAATCCCAACAAACCAACCGACTTGGTCACGCGTCAGTTCGGGTGTCGGGCTCAAGACAACTCCACCGTTTAAATCTTTATTATAAATACACTCATCTCATTTATTGAGAAGAAGATGGTGAAAATCAAAAGAAAATACATAAACTCTTCTCTATTATCTTCTGCAACTATCTTATTTACCGAACTGAAATTCTACAAGTGAACCCGACCTGATTATTATACCAAATTCTATTCTACACAACGAAAATCTCGACCTATATTAAATAAACTTGTTGTGATCTTATCCTCCAACAGTTATTAAAACCTATGGCTTCAGATTCTTGGAACTGGAAATCGCCGCTAGCTATAAAAACCTACGCTGAGCCCTTTGTTGCTTGTGTGTTGGGTAATGGAAAGCTGGCTAGATTCTGGTTTGATGCTTGGACACCTTTAGGCCCATTGATCAAATTCATTGGGAGACACTGGACCTAGAGACCTCCGGATTCCTCTACATGCCTCTGTTGAGGCAGCCACAAATGGCTTGTGCTGCAGAATGCCACCCCCGAGATCGACTAACGAAGTTTCACTTCAGGGATGCCTCTCTTCGATCAAGTTACCTCTTCCCACATCACCATCAGATTCCTATATTTGGGTAATGAACGGTACAACCTCTCAGCAGTTTAGCACGGCTATTGGGAGATCCTTAGGCCTAAGCCGACGACAAAGGACTGGGCCAGTTTGGTTTGGCTTAAAGGGGCCATCCCGAAATATGCTTTTTCTGGTGTGGATTGCGCACTTGAACAGGTTGCCAACTAGATCTAGGCTGGTTTCTTGGGGCATCCAAATCTCCTCAGCCTGCTGCCTCTGTTTGGAGTACGTGGAAACGCGGGACCATTTGCTTCTTACTTGCTCATACAGTTCTCAAATATGGAACCTAGTCCAAACCAGACTCGGTCTCACGCCTTGCATCTTCTACACCTGGTCTTCTCTTCAAGCTTGGTCCAAGTTGAAGTCTGACTCTGCCCCACCGCTGCTAAGGAAGCTTTCAGCTCAGGCAGTCCTCTACCACTTCTGGAAGCAACGAAACAACATCTTGCACAACCATATTGACATCCATCCGATTGTTCTGTTCAAGGAAATAGACAGAGTCATGAGTAACACCATAACAGCTCGTCGGCACCAGAAGCAATTCCGGAATCTGATGGTTCTATGGATCCGATAGTTGGTGAATTGACACTCACCATTTTTGCTTCTCTTGTTTTTTATTATTTTTTGGCAAGAGTACATAGTTAGGTTAAGCTTTTGTAAAACCTCAAACTTTCATTTTAATGATATTCACATTCTTATCAAAAAAAAAATAAGGAGATCAAACTTCCACAACATGATGAAGTATATATAGTATGGCTTGAGTAATAATTCATGACTATCAAGTTGCAGTAAAAGACAAGTCATGTTGGGATAAGAAGCTATTAACAAAGTAAGAAAAGACGAAGTTTTTACACACACAAAAAACATACATTGTTATGTTTATAGAAAAACTAGAGAAATGCAAACTCGTTGGTCTCATAGAAAAACCAGAGAAATGAAAAATCGTTGAACGACGTAAGTGGAAGAGAGGATTTCATATTAAATATGAAAGAACCAAGATTCAAGGAAAGACAAGTTGGGAAAATGTATTCACAAAGAGAACGAATCAACTATACTGAGATTTTTTCCACATGTAGTCAAAAAATACTTCCATTTAGATTCTTTCTCTCCGTAGAAACGCATCTTAAGATTGAACAACTTGATTTCAAAATGGTCTTACTTCATGGTGAACTGGAAGAGAGGATTCACATGACACAATAAGAAGGCGTGATATACTTATATTTAGAGGAAATGAGAGTAAAATATGATTGCTGAAAAAAATCTTTATATCGTTAAAGCAAGATTCAACATAGTAGAATCACCAATTTAGCCCTCTCATGTTAGATATTTGTTTTGAAATACTCGTTTATGGCAATTGTGTGTTTAGTTAGAAATTTATTCATCTATGTATATTGTATGTCGAGGACATCTTAGTAGCAGAAAGAGATGAGGGAGTTGTTATCCATGAAGTTAAAGGTGAACTGTATAAAGTTTTTGAGATGAAATTAAAATTTTGGACCAACAAAACAAATATTTGGTGTAGAAATCAACGGAGGTAAGTCTGGAAGAACACTTGAAGTCTCCCAACAACGGAGTTACCTTAAAAATGTTCTCAGTACATTTCAAATAGATCAAGTAAAATCAGTATATATATATATATAGGAAACTCAGGTGAAGTTGAAGTTATCTTCTAAAACAAATGAGATTCAGAAAGATAAGAATGAGGAATACGTGAAGATTGTACCGCATTCAAATGCAATTGGTAGTCTCATGTACTCTATAATTACAACTAGACTAGATTTTTTGCCTACACAATTGGAGTTCTATACGTGATTAGTATAATCAAGAGATGGGTTTCAGATTTTAAAAATTGTAAGAACTTTTTTTTTATTTTAAGGTTTTAAAATCATACATTCGGTCAACCATTCTTTATCATCTGGGCACCCTACAAATGTTAGTAAAATTTATTAAAGTCCAACTCTCTCATTTTATTTATAAAAAAAAACCAATAAAATGTAACTTTACCTTTTCATTGTTTTCAAAAACCATTGTATTTTTATTTTTTGTTAATAGTTAATATATGTTGCAGGGAATTATTGTTGTCTTTACAGAGACAATTGAAGTTTTCTTTAGAGCACCTTCAATGGAAAGTTCTAAGATGGGGTTCTTACACTATTTTAAAATTAAAATATTAATAAACTAACATGAGGTTCTTACACTATTCATTAAATTGTTTCTTAAAATTCTTACTTAATAATTTTTTGTGAGAGTTCTAACAAAAGTTTTTTATACTATTCAATTGTTTATTAATATTTTAATATATTTTATTTTTTTAGAATCCCATCTTAGAACCCTCCATTGATGTCAGCATTAAACTAAATCCACTTCTCGAAAAATAAATGGTACATACCCTTTCAAAATCAACAGAATGTTGAGCGCAAATTGTTCGAATTATATTTGAAGTTGACCTTAATCAACCTTTGGACGTGAGGAGGACGATCTATCACATTTTTTATAAAACATTAATAAAGCACAACTAGTACATAACATATATTTCTTCAAACCATCAATTGCTAATGTATCTACCTTTGCCCTATGCACGTCTTTTTAGTATGAAACATTCTCTTCCAACGTCTTATCCCTATATTTGCATATAAATATGCATCTTACGGGTACTTAGAATTTCATCAGCAAAACTTACAAGTAACACAATCCAAAAGTGTTTCTAAGTTGTCACAGGATAGGGAAGGAAGAGCTCATCAAACGAAATGAAGGCAATCACAGCTTTGTTTTTCCTTTTCTGTTTCCTTGTTCCCTCTGCTTTGGCGCAGCTCCAATTTGGATTCTACGGCCGATCATGCCCTCGCGCTGAAACTATAGTTGCTAATGTTGTTGCCAACCGTTTCCGCAGTGACCGTACCATTCCAGCAGCGTTGCTTCGTATGCAGTTTCATGATTGCTTTGTCAGGGTTCGTATACGAGCTTTTACTTGTGTGTGTGTGTATATATACTTATATCATGGACTCGCTAATATAATGGATGTAACATTGAACAACGAATGTTTTGAATGGTTTTGTAGGGTTGTGATGCTTCCCTCTTGATCGACCCAAGACCCGGAAGGCCATCAGAGAAAAGTACCGGACCAAATGCAAGCGTGAGAGGTTTCGAGATCATTGATGAGGCTAAGAGACAGCTCGAGATTGCGTGTCCTCGAAAAGTCTCATGCGCAGACATTGTAACTCTAGCCACCAGAGATGCTGTTGCATTGGGTGGTGGTCCAAGGTTCTCAGTACCGACAGGAAGACGTGATGGAAAAAGGTCAAACCCCAATGATGTGAACTTGCCCGGACCAACAATTCCAGTGGCCGCAGCGATCCAACTATTTGCAGCTCAAGGTATGAGTGTGAACGACATGGTTACACTTATTGGTGGTGGCCACAGCGTTGGTGTTGCACATTGTAGTCTCTTCCAGGACAGGCTTGCCGACCCTGCTATGGACCGTACACTGAATGCTAGGTTGAGGAACACATGTCGTTCCCCAAATGATCCATCCGTGTTCTTGGACCAAAGGACTCCATTTACCGTAGATAACGCAATCTATGGAGAGATCCAAAGACAAAGAGGAATCTTAAGAATTGATCAAAACATGGGTCTCGATGGATCAACCCGTGGAATTGTGTCCGGTTTTGCATCAAGCAATACACTTTTCAGACAGAGATTTGCTCAAGCAATGGTTAAAATGGGTAGGATCAGAGTTCTTACTGGAACTTCTGGAGAGATCAGGAGAAACTGCAGAGCCTTCAACTGACGTTGATTCTACACTTTCTTTACCATTGTTCTTGGAGAGATCCAAAGACTCAGCGGAATCCTGTTTTTTTTTTTTTGCTTTTTTTTTTTGTTTCTTAAAAATAATCATATCGGAAAGTGTGCTTTTTCCGGTATCATTTCTTGTTTTTTTGCCTAAAAATTGATTGGCGTGTTGCATGGACTATTAATTGTTTTTGATATTAATTTGTTTTTTTCAGGTTTGTGTTTTTTTGTGTGCTTAATCTCGTCTTAAATCTATCACGTTTTGGATAACAATGGTTAATGAATAAATGACTCAATAACCCGACTTTGTCTTTCCGAAGTTTCCAGCAGCAATATTTATTTTATAAGTGTTCTAAGATGAGAACTATTGGTTTGGTTGTATGTTTTTAAGTGTTATATCATCCACGAAAATAGTCTGAAGAAAATGCTTTTGGGTTCATGGAACTTATTCGTTGAGGGATATAGTGTGGCAAGTGTTGTCAAGCAAAGTCTGGTTCTTGGCTATGAAGAAGATAATGTCCTTTTAAGGA
Source organism: Cardamine occulta (assembly GCA_028015245.1). NCBI lineage: Eukaryota > Viridiplantae > Streptophyta > Magnoliopsida > Brassicales > Brassicaceae > Cardamine > Cardamine occulta. The sequence goes on from CM051387.1 coordinate 14,361,299, forward strand.
TCTCATTCTCTTTTCTCAGTTTCATTAGCTTCTGTTTCAATGTCTCAACCTGTCGATTTGAAGTTGTATCCCTCTGCTTTTCGACTATATTCGTCCTACTAATAAGCACTGCAAAGAATAAAAATTTAGTTTTTCAACATACTGACTTAAAAGAAGTTATGTGGACTCTTTAGTCTTGCTAATAAAATTGAAATTGTATTTTTTTCCAACGCTGAGTTAGTGAAGAGGAAGAAACTCTTACATTCTTTCTGCAGACTCTGAAGTTTGTTACTGATATCATTTTTCTCTTCTTGTTCCATTAGAAGGCAGTCCTTTAGATCTTGAATCTCGACTTCATCTGTAAAAAGTTACATAAAAAAGCCATGAAAACACAAACTTAAGCACTTTAGAAGTCAAGGTAGCCAGGTCTTCTTACACTTGCGTTCCACTTCAGAAACTACTCGATCCAGCTTCTTCGACATAGCTTGAATATGCGATTTGTTAGCTGTCAAGTCTTGGCGAAGCCTATCAATTACCACGTCATTTGTTGCTTTTTCAACCATAAGGCTTCTGTACAATAAAAGTTGTGGTAGTTAACCAAAAAGATGAGATGCATTGTTAGTTAAAATAAAGTCGTAATAAAATGGGCTTTTTTACCTGATTTAATTCTCTAGCTCTTCAACCTTTCTCACATGCTTTTGCCTAAGAGATTCCAAAACATTCCTATGTTCCTGCCAAAACAGATAGGTTTTAAGAAGTTAATCTATGAGTGAATACATATAAATAGGCTAGGAACAATCCAATCATCATCTTCAGTTTTCAAATCACAATGAAACTCTCACATGTTCTTTGCTTTTGTTTTCATCATTCACTCTCTTCAGTTCTTCTTTCAAGCCGTGGCACTTAGTTCGATGCTCAAGCTGTATATATCTCCAAAACAGAAAAGGTTTCAGGTTTCAGGTTTTAGGCACAAGAAAAGAGAGAACATTGTTATGTTCCATTGCTTTGCTCACCAAAACAAAAAGGAAAAAAAGTAAGGATTCAAGAAGAAACGGACCTGATCAGCAAAATTGTTTAGTGATTCAGTATATAGCTTCTTCAGCTTTTCATTCTCTGCAGTTTCCTCATTCAAGTTAAACAATTAGAGACCTCAAAAAATCACTTAACGCTAGCAAATACAAAGCTAATACGAAACACCATCAAACAAAAATCAACCAAACCTTCTTTAAAAGTCTTATTACTAATCTCAAGAGCCTCTCTTCTACTGGTTTCTACATTGTTCTTTGATCTGTAAACATTGATCTCATTCAACCCGCTTTTGAAATCCTGAGAGAAACAAAAACAAGCTATGTATTCTGGATTCTTCTAACAATATAATCCTTCAAAATAAGCATAAATTGACATCTTATGAGCAATCAATTTGAAATCTGTATGAATATTTTCAGTACCAATAACCCAAAAATTTCTGAAATGTTTCTCTATATTACCAGATGAAGCTTAGACAAGAACTTTCAACAAGAGGAGATCGAAATTTCTAGATTTAAATTTCAATCGATTCAATCGAGAAGGAGATAGAGTCGATTTTTATTCCAGATGATGATACTCATAATCGAATTTTCAGTCTATCGAGAAACAAAACAGAAAACTGCAAGCAGCAAGCGAAGAAGAAGAGATCGGAAACAGGGCATCGCGAAAATCACCTCGTAGATCTGATCGAAACTAGAAAGAAGCAAATTTATCTGCTCATCACTCGTTGCCGCCATGATTTAGATTTGAGTTTGTTTTTTTTAATAAGCGAGGGAGATTAGAAAGAAACAAAACGTTAGGGATCTCAAAATCAAGGGGTGTTTTGGTAAATGTGTCGAGCATTCTGGGCTCGTTTTGTTGTTCGAGTGCTACACTTTGCACAGGCCCACTTTCTTTCCCTCAAATCATCACAGATGCTGTTTTAAGCATCATTGTTAAATCAACCTAAAGTTAAGTATTTATTTCGTTTATAGTGCTAAATTGCAATCATAAAACAAAACAAATATTCTATCATTTAGTTTACTAATTGTTGTTTGTATTTTTTGTATGAAAATCACTCAAAAAGTGACTGAATATTGTAAAAGTATTTGACACTGCCTCCAAATTTTATTTTAGAGATTGTATTCTTTTTTCTTTTTTTTGAATAATGGTTTAGGAGAGATTGTATTCTTCATATCGAGATGTACAAACATTTACGACATACTTCTTAAGTGTAAGTGTTCATAGTAGACTTCGCCTCTTCGTTGTAAGAATATTTTTTTTGTTTTTCTAAGTTTTCAAATCCATGTTCGCTAAGAACTAGTATGAACTAAAAAAAAAAAAAAGAACTAAAAAATAATCCAACCAAGTAAAAGAAAAATATTGAGATATTAATAAAAATTTAAAAATTAAACTAACTCTAAGTTTAACCGCTGGTTAAATGGTCTCCGAGACCGAGTTTTAGAAGATGCCTTCTGATGATAATATCAAAGTGTACTGAATTAATAAAATGTTAAAATTTAATTTCAATATTGTTTTTTTTGGGGTGAAGTTTACACTTATGGAAGTAAATAGAATAATAATCTAATAATTGATTCTCAGCTAACATACCAATTTAATTAAAAAAAGAATTAAAATTTTGAACCAACTTCTATATTTAATACCATTTTTTTCTGGTCGAACAATATATTAACCATTTAAGTACAGTTTATCCAGTCAAAGAGATATATTACCATTTTTCTGGTCAAAATATATATTACCTTTTATGTAGAGTTTATCATGTTAAAGAGATATACATATATTACCATTTAATGTGATAATTCTACAAGAATTAAATGAGAGTCAAAAAAAGATTTGTTTCCTTATGTGTTAAAATTTACTTCTTTTTCTAATTTACCATATTCTGAAGCTATACCAATATAAATAGATAGATCTACATGTAGTGCAAAATATACTATCTTTCTCAAAATGTCTTCAATTCCAAATGAGTTCAATCCTTATGGCGATTATATTATAAACCATAATGGCTTTGTTCCATCAATGTTTATTACCTCTAACAGCACAAACCATACCAGTTTGTTTTCTATGTCTCATTCTTTTACTTCTCCTAATTCACAAACTTCTTCATCGTCTTTAAGATTCAATCATTCACATGTGGTTCATTATATGGGAAGCAACATGGTTTCTCCTTTCCGTACTCCTAGCACGGTTCAAATCTCAGATTTTGCTAACTTTTCTCAAGTTTCTATCAGTCAAAATCTGGTCACTTTCCAAAATAATAATGAATGTATCAATCGTGTCATAACTTATGATCCAATGATTTGGAGTTCTCCATCTCACCTTCCAAATGCTAAACACTATGAAACCTTCACCCCTAAACCCATCGATTACTTTTGTTCGCAACAAGAATCTGCACATCATATTCCTAAAGGTTGTCCACCAGTGAAATTCTTTCATAAACCAATTGAGGTCCTTAAAAAAGTTAGGGACTATATTGCTTACAAGAAAGACGAAAGAAGTGAAGAAGGCAAAAACAATGGTTTGATACACAACCTACCCTATGAAAAAGAAGGCTCATTTATATGTCTCAAGTGCAACACTTTGTTTCATACTTCACAAATGTTGGCTGCACATATGCGGGTTGTTCATTGTAAGGATGAGGATAATGAAAGGAGAAAGAAAAGACATAAAGTATATCATCATGAGGTCCATGGAAAATTCTAGAAGATCGATAAGTTTCAGAAGAAAGCTGAGACAATTGAGAAGAAATCAGTGATTATGAAACTCTTCAATATATTATGTAATTGGTGAAGTAATATCTATTTAACATTTAGCTTTAAAAGAAAAAATGCATATGTTTTATTAATGTTTTTGTTGTTTGTGTTCCAACTTATGTTATATGAATAACAATGAATATTTTCTTTTGCATTTTATCATATTTGTTTATGTTTATCCTTCATCAATAATTTTATTTGGATTAAAGTATATCATTCAGTGGTATATATTATACTTCATTTTGAAAATTCTCAATGTTCTAAAAATCAAGTATTGGCTCTTATCTAGACACCAAGGAGGCATTAGACACTGGTCAACTGCGTATTTTAAAAATGGATGAAAAATTGGTGAAAATAAGAAGTCATTTGAAACTTTAGTTTTTGTTAGAAATCCATAAGAAAACTATGAAAATTTGTATTATTGTGGTTAAGATACATAAGAAAACTATGAAAATAGGAGAAAAAAATGAGAAGAAAAATGCAGAGCGGCGGATATCAGTTAGATTTTTGGAAGAATAAAATGTTCCGTGAGTAAATTATAATTTTGTCCTTTTAATTTTAAGTTTTAAAAGATAAGACAAATGCGTATAAAAAGTATCGAACAATGTTCAGACCCGGCCTTGAGACCAAGGTAAATAACTCCGGCCTTTAGGCCCATCGGAGCTTAATAAAACAGAATTCTCCAGTTTAATAGGAAAATTAAATTATGCAATTTTTGTGTGCGAACCAAATTTTATAGATTTAGTAACAAACCTCCATTCCATGGTTTCATAGAAAATAGAAACAGCTTTTAAACGATGTATGTGAATATGTAAACCATATTTATTCAGCCAAAACGAAGTTGAAAGATCAAAGATAAAAATAATTAATGAAAACAAATTATTCAATAAAAATTCTTTCTCTTTTATACGTGATTTATAGTTTTAGTAGTTTGAAATATATGTATTCAACCAAAAAAACTATATTTTCTACGTGATTTTTACCATTTTAATTTCGAAATAGTTTCCTTAACATTGCTGTCAAGTTGTTAAATCGTAGTTTTCAGATGCTATCAAAATAAGATATTTATAAATTAATCGAAGGATAATCTAGCAATGGCTAGATATTGTGGGTACTGGGTAGGTATGTCTTACAAGCAAAATATACTTGCAAATTTTTTTTTCGTAAATGTACTTGCAAAGTTGCAAGTAGCAAATAAACAACGGGTAATTAATTAATTAAATATTTTTGACTAAGAGAGAACAGATCAACAGCTTAGCTATAAGCCTAAAATATGCATTTTAAATATATAAGCTCTCTCTCCTATCAAATATTAATCTTCTAATTTTGCAGATGCTCGTAAATATTAAAAGCCTACGGTCAACTTCCATAGGAATTATGTCACGTATTTAATTGGGATCTTCTGGAGGAGAAACCCATAGCGGCCCAATATTAAATAAGAACATATAGAGAAATTTATAGAAAGATGATAATCATAGAAAAGTGTTTTTCCGATAGACATAATTAATCACGCAACAAAACAAGCTTTAAAATCCGAGTTAGATTACATTTGGTCACCCAAAGTGGTACAAAAATGAAGTTGGTATCAAAACGATTAGTTTGGATCGAAAACCTGGATGAATTTCTAAATCATAAAATAAAATAAAATAATTAAAAAAACAATAATTGCAAAGAAAAACAAATTGGTGGTAGCTTGTCTTCGTACCTTCCGCATGTGCTCATTATTTGTCAAGTGCCAGATTCTGTGGGCGCTTATACCTAAACCCATCTCACTGTTGTTTTGTTTTCGAAAAAAAAAAGGTTGTATAAACTATATGTTATTATGTATGAAAAATGAAGAAAATAAAAAAATAGTTTGAAAAAACATTTTAGAGTTCTGAAAGACTAACTATACATATTTGATGATATGATCAACTGAAAATATTTGTGATTGAGAAAATAAAAACAAACTTGTTAAAGATGCGTAATTCAAAATTCGTCGGAGTACAAGATAAGGTTATGAAATTACCATATTCGTCGGAGTACAAGATAAGGTTATGAAATTACCATATTTCTCTTCTGAAAATAATGGTTGGTCCCAGAATATGAGGTCATAACTGTGACTATATACAGTATGATTTAATTTCAAGTTTCAAAATTTGAAGTAATCAGGAAGACTTGTTTTTGTTTTTTTCCACCAAAAGATAAGACGATTATCTTCAACTGGAAACATAAACCGCCATAGTACTACGTTTGTATTTTAGTATATTCGGGGCAGAAAAAATGTAGTATAAAAAGTTCATATATTTTGGGACGAATTCTGCGAAACTAAGTTAAACTAATTATAAAACATAATATATAACATTTAAAATCATCAAATCTAGTGACTTTTCTTTGTTTACTATCAATTAAGTCGAAGCCTAGCTAGTACTCGTTCATAATTTTGGTTTTAAGCAAAAATCGAAAGTGAAAATGAGGACATTTACTTACGTTTATGATTTGAGTCGAACTATCACTTAACCACTAATAATAGGTTTACAAGTCTAGTGAGTATTAACCATGTATTACGTATGAGCCAATTAATGTAATCAACTTTGTAAAATAATGCAATAAACTGATAAATTACTTTGATAAACTACTTTCCAAATAATATATCAAAATATTTGTAAAAAATGGGATAAATGTATTTACATATTTTATTTAATATGATTACTTTTGATATCTTTGCCAAATGGATAGTTTACTAGTATTCTCTGAATCTTTATCCTATGTTGGTGTACTGTACGTGGTATATGGACGGTGTAGGTACATGTTCACGTAACGTTTTAGCTTTGTGGATAGTCAGTATACATGTGTGTGCCTAATCTTCCATTAAAACCTGTTACACCAATTTTATTAGACCAGACATCTCTAAAATGGCCAAATATCTGTCAAAAAAAAAATATATATATATATATATATCTTCAAAAAGTTGGTTCTCTATTGATGTACCCTATACATTAATTAATCCATAATTATAATTGTGCAACATGGATTTGATAAAATATATAAAAAAATTCCAAATAACAAGTTAAATCAATCAAAATTATAAAATTCTGAGTTATATTTAAAAAAAAACGCCTAGTTTACTAAAATTATCAATTAAAAAGACACTTTAAACGGTGCAATGAAAACCACCTTAGATATGATTTGTTTTATTCTTAAATGTTATGTATTTGCTTTTTAACAAAGGAAGAAAATTGGGTGGCGAGTAGCGAGATTCGCGGGTACCCAAAAGAAAAGAAAAGAAAAAACAAAGTCCACCCTTTAAGAAAAGTTGACTTCTTCAAATTGAGACGTGAAATACAGCTATACGGGGCCGTACCTTCACTTCTCTTCTCGGACATATCTTTTAGTATTTTATTTTAATGTATTTCTCGTACATATATCATGACATATTAATAATATAACACATTAAAAAAAAAAGTGTATTATAATGTCGTAAAAGTGGATGACTAGGCTCTAACAAATATCATCCTAATATATCCTTTAAATTGATGTCTTCATTGTCTTGTGTCTACTCATATAGTTTGTTAATGTATTATATTAGTATCTAAATTTTACAGGTGTGGGTTTCTATATATGGCGGAGCCATTTTAGATGAGAGTTGGGTCAAGTGACCTATGATCCACTGACCCCTATAAAATGATTAAAATCTATGAAATTTGTTGTGGGTTGAATTTTTTTTGGAGTTGATTTCAGTGTCACGAGTTCAATTTTTTTATGTGACCTTTTGTATTTAATTATCTGTCCTTTTTCTTACATGTTTAGTGTTTTTGCTTAAACAATTACAAATCAAAATTTCAAAGCAACCAATAAGTTTGCATATTAGGCTATATATTTCAGTATAAGTATTTAGTACACTGCAATAGAGAATGAAAATATGAAACATGATATGGTTTGTGTATATAGTACTATATTACACCGATATGTTAAGGAAAAAAAAAACTGGAGCCCTTTGGAAAGTTATGTCTACATATATATTAATAAAAACGGATTATACATTTATACAAAGATATGTTATGGAATGATTTATTTTATTCTAAAAATCTAAGAAAATACATACAAAGTTTAAAAAAATTTATATATTATTTAACAATAAAGTTAGATTTATGTTTACTTGATAACCATTTAAACTGGATATATATAAATTAATAAAGTATAGAATAATATACAAGGCTGCCAGAAAAAAAGAAGAAGAAGATATTGATCAATTGGAGACAGAGAGCGAGAGAGAATATAAAGTTTTCTACGCCAAGCCCTCTCTTATCATCCGTACATATCCTCTTTATTTCAATCTTCAACTCTCTCTATAGTATCCTTATAATTATATAAGTAGCCCATATTTTCAACTCATTTATAATACATCTTCATATCATAAACCTCTCTTTCTCTCCCCCTCTCCCTCTTCTCCTTGATCTTTGTGGGTTCTAGACTTTAATCATATATGCACATACACATAGACATAGGAAGATATGATGGGTTACGAGCAGATGAATCAGATGACAATGACGACAACGGCGATGATGAAGAATTTCAATAAGGTTAGACCAATCAATTCTCCACAGAAGAAAATAACGAGGAGAAGTGTGTCGGCCATTGATGGTGGTGCAGCTGCTGCTGCTGGAGAAGGAGATCGCCGCCGGAATCTCGAGACTCTTGATCTTAGTGGCATGTCTTTGGCTTCTCTCTCGGCCTCTTCAATCAACTTAGCTTCCATCTCCAAACTCGATCTCTCCAACAACAATATTCAGGTATATATATTGATATATGTTGGATCATATATTCATATTAATTTTGAATTTGCATCCTGGTTTATTTTTTTATCAATTGTAAAATAAATAGATATTACTAAGAGTATCTTGGACATAAACACTTTTTATTAAAGGGAAGAATAGCGATATATATATAGTCACTACTGTATATTAAAAAACAAACCTTAACAACAACCTATAAAAACCCAAATCTTTTTTTTTTCTTTTTTCAGAACTACTTCAATTCTGAATACGTGGTCCTTTTCATAATTTACTTATAAATATATTTTAAGGGATGATATATCTATTTAGAAATTTAAAATACGTGAGAATAATACTACGTGAGTACTAGTATTCGTCGAGAGTCGAGAGTTATTTTTGGGGGTTTTAGAGATTTGAGAGGTGAACTACGATATAATAACAGGCCTTTGAGGTCTAATAAAATGAGTTTAATTAAAAGTTGTGGCACTAATTAAATCACAAAAGATCGTTGCTTGCAACAATAAAGAAATTATATAAGATCGTAGAGAAAATGAAGCAAGGAAACTTCATCTTGTTGTATATACTATATGATTAGTTAAAGACACAAACGGAAAATCTGCTAAATGATAAATGTGAACACATAAACTAATTAATAAACTTCATATTAATATATTCAGTACTTCATAGTAATCAACGAAGAGAATTTTGGTCAATGTTGTATTCCTTAATATGTTACTTTTGTCACTTTCTGTTTTGTTTCATTAAAGAAAAACTTTAATTAGGTTATTATTATGTATAACAAGACAAAAGAAAAACGTTACGGATTCGGCAAAATTTTCCAGAATTACTGGAAAAAAACAATTACTGAAATTTTAAATAATCACTACTTGCATATATATAGGTTTGTGTACACGTATGTTTGCGTATATATAATATATAATATGGTGGACAACGCTGAACGCTTAGCACACAGTTTCTTTTGGTCAACTCGAACCTTATAATGCATATTCGTTTTTATTTATCTACATCTGGGTTCATAAGTAATCGAGCCACAAGTGTTCATTTTTTTTTTCGTTACATAATTAGTAAATATGATAGCATTAAATATACATAAAATATGAGTCGGTCTTAACATTTACATACTTCTCTCTTTGATTCTGCTGTATTGAATCCGTCGTCTTCCACTAGCAAATATTGTTTTGACAAATATTCGTTATAAAAAAAAATTCTAGATTTGATTAAATGACATAAAACGTTGAAAAAGTTTTTAACAATAAATAAAACATGTAGTTAAAAAAACTACTAGTCAAACTTATTATATTGATACGTTTAGTTAAGATTTAATTAATACCGATGAATTTTCATACAAATCAATGTTGTCGTCATTCAATTTTAATTATTTTTGAAAATCCATAAACATTTTTAATAGTACGAAAAATCCAGATTTTTATCGGATTCGGAGGATAAGTTTGGTTTTGATATGCAATGTTCAGGGTTAAAGAAAAAACTACTACCCAGCCATCAAAGTAGTTGACACCAAAGAAATCAAATTAACGTTTTAACAATAATCTAACGTAGCATTGTTACTACCGTACATGTGAACAAGTGAATTTGGACGTCCCGAAGGCACACAAATATTACTATATATTATTTTTAGGTATAGAATGTCTCTGTGAGAAGAAAAAAAGCTTCTATACCTAAACCATATTTTATGTACGTGTACCACTTAAAACTTTAAAAATTGTAGTATCACTCATTTAGCTGGTTTCTAATGCAGAAAATTCCGGAATCTCTAGTAGCAAGAATGTTAAATTTGTGGGCATTGGATTTACACTCTAATCAGCTCAAAACTCTCCCCAACTCTATTGGATGTCTTTCCAAGCTTAAGATTCTTAATGTCTCCGGAAATTATCTTCAATTTCTTCCCAAAACTATCGAAGATTGCAGGTAAGAAGACCTCTTCTTCGCATCCCAATTCTCTTATGATCATCTTATGAACCAAAACGCAAAACGCAACAACAAAACGCAGATCGCTGGAAGAGCTAAACGCCAATTTTAATGAGCTGACGAGGCTCCCAGACGCGATAGGGTTCGAGCTAACGAATCTTACGAAACTCTCCGTTAACTCTAACAAGCTTGTCTTGTTACCAAACTCTGTTAGCTACTTGACGTCGCTGCGTGTGCTTGACGCGCGGCTTAACCGCCTTGGTTCGCTTCCTGAGGATCTTGAGAACCTCGTGAACCTTCAGGTTCTTAACGTTAGCCAGAACTTTCAGCACTTGACGGCGTTACCTTACTCCGTTGGGTTGTTGATATCTCTCGTGGAGCTTGACGTTAGTTATAACGGTATAACTGTTTTACCGAACTCCCTCGGTTGTCTTCGCCGGATTCAGAAGCTCTCCGTCCAGGGTAATCCCCTCATCTCCCCACCTTTTGAAGTGGTATGTCCAAAATTATTTTCATTTTGTTTTCTCTTTAGTAATATAACTTTTGTTTTTTTGTCATTAGTATGCATTCTATTAAATAATCCAGTGTGACATATCAAACGACATTACTACAAATCATTAAAACATATGTTTACAATTCTTGTTTAGTAGAATTTAGTAGAATGCGTTCAACGGAAAGTTACAATACAGAGTATAACTTGTTTCACAAGCATTCTGATATATCGTGTGTTATAGTAAGCAACGCAAATGTGATATCTATTTTAGTTTTGTATATATGTGTTCAGTTTAGTTAGTTAGTTTTTTTGGATAATAATAAAAGGATCTTTGTTATGTTAAAGCTATATATATATATATATATGCTCATCCGTCATTACTATAAGTATAAGGATAAAATTTGTGCTATTATATAGTTTAAATTAGATGATTCTGACTGTTGCAACAGGTGGAACAAGGATTGGAAGCAGTGAAGCAGTACATGAGCGAGAAGATGACCGAGTCTTACAAGAAAACTCCAATCAAGAAAAAGTCGTGGGGCATTGGTAAGCTCGTCAAGTACGGCCTGAGCTCTTCTCCGGGGAGGAGAACTGGCCGAGGAGACCAGAGGGAAGGCTTCATCAACGTCTCCGATTACCGTCAAATAGATGGAATCGCCTCCCCACGACACGTGTCCCTCTTTAACCCACAACGCCTCTTGTCTCCACTCTCCGCATATTTCTCTCCTCCCAGGTATTAGCTTAGGTTTATTTCTGTTTTTATCTTCTACATACGATTCCGAACCTTTCTTCACTATTACATCCATGTAGTGTTAAACTGTTAAGTAATGTTTTTCGTATACGTTGTTTTCTGCATGCTTGGCGTGATGGTAAAATCGAATTTTGTGTGTATACGTTTTTCTCTTTGTCTGTTTCATATTCGTAGACCTCTCCATGACTTTTTCTTTTTGTTGTATCTTGGTTCTATTTTGTTGAACGCATTTGTAAATTATGATAGAGAGTGTAGTCCATGTCCACATGTATAATGTAAGATCGCATTTTGTAAATATCACTTGCACTATAGTCACACAGTATACTCCGGCTTTGTCTGACCACGTCCGGATCCGATTACAAAGATTATCCGAGGAGAGAACAAACCATTGAAATGTTACATTGGTAGAGAAATTGTGGTTTCGGAAGAGTTCATAGACAAAGCGTTGTCGAAGAAAATAATATGAAAAAATCATTATTATTTTCTCATCGTGTTCATCTAATCCAGTTTCACCCGACTCGATTGACTTGTAGTTTAAAGATATTGAAGAATCATAATTATTTACATAAGTTGATAGTTATTTAGTATACGAATAGTTTAGTATAATTCGTAATCTATATTCAACAACTAGACAGTGTGGGGGAAATCACCAATTTGCAACCAAATCACTTGGAATCTTGGATGGATCAAACTGTAATGTAGTGACCAGTAAGTGAACTTATTCATACATAACACACAAGTTTTCAAGAACATAATAACTCCAATCAAGAAACGAAAAACAGAATTAACCTTTGTTTCCAGACTCCTCCTTCTTGTCTCCTTCATCGCTTTCGATCTGAGGTAGTCTCTGCCACCAAATTGAAAAAAAAGGGAAACTAAATATCAAGTAATCTCTCTCTCCACGGATTTTCATATCATTAGCATTACTGAGAAGTGAGAACATAACAAATATTGGTTCAAAAAAAAAAAAAAAAAAAACAAATATTGATTCAGCTAGACATTTCATCGAACACTTTACATGCATTATAAAGGAAGACAAACTTACGAGATCTGGCTTGTAAATATTGTGAACAACGGAGGCTCCAGCGAGCAGAGAAGCGACAACGACGACCGTTGACAATGCTAGAGATGGAGTTCCCGTCGGCTTCTTCCCTCCAAATTTACTATTCATTTTTTTTTTGGTCTCTTCGAAAGCTCTTTTTGCTTTGGGTCAATCAGGAAATTAGTAAACGCGCGTCTACGTCAACTTGCTGACTTTATTTATATATGATGTTAAATTATTTAAGGGCTAACTATTAATTTAGTATACACTTAAAATTCCTCATTCTTTAATCGTATTGCGAGGTCGTAATCGTCGTCTTGATGTGCAAGTAATGGAAGACTCTGATACTGAACAAACATTGGTTTCATAAGAAGCAAAAAATTTTAAAAAAACATTCATATCAAGAAAGAAACAAAGATTTTTACTTATTTATTTTTCATTTTTCTGTTCTTTGTACATAAACTGTAGATTGTGAGAAGAAAATGATACAAAGGAGTTATATATAATTGTATAGACAAGTATCTTAAGTCCTTCCTCTATTCCTTTGACAAGTATGGGACTTTCGTTATATCTCTCAAGGCCATGGCGTACAAGTAAAAACCCATTAAAACCACCTGAAAACACCAATCATCAGTAGCAAGAGGGAGAATCCCATTGCCTGCAACATTACATCAACAGATTTTTTCATCATATCCTCTGAATAATGTATACAGTGAAGTGATAGAGAAAAGAGACATTACAGTGATTGCGGAAGCAGCAAGGCCAGCTCTTTCTCTAGGATCCTTGCGGTAATAGTTCCCGAAATAGAGAAATGTTGCATAGTACCACAAGAAAGGGAACATAAAACCTAAGAGAAAGCTGTAAAAGAAGAGATAGCAGGTAAATCAAATTGGATATAGTGACGCTGCATTGACTTAACTCGAAAAACCAATACTCTACTCACGAGAACCATCCGATTCCACAAGCAAAGCATGGAAGAGGTTTGTCATATGCTCCATTTTCCACCTCGTCCACATCTTTTACAAGTGTATATCTTCCTTTCCCAAAAACCATAGCATCTATCATACATACAGTCTCTTAGTTGACAGAGAAGGTGAAAAAATAAAAATTGCAGGAGTTCCACACATGAACAGACTAAAAGGATACATCTTGAAAGAGTTTCTTAATGGATTGAGAAAGGGCTTGTGGTGAATAGTGATGTTACCTTTAATTGCAGAGTAATATGTAGCAGCTGGTCTCACTACACTGGCAATGGCATGCTTATCACCAGTGGATTTTACTAGCTCTGCACTTCCATCTACACGTTCTTTAGCAACTGCAAACAAATAGATAGATTAATCAAAAGAGGTGAAAGAAAACTCATGAAACTATACGGTAGACTCTACTTGGAAATGAGAAGGAACAGTAAAATCAATATTTTCTCATCTCAAAGCCATGTCCCTTGTTTTGGAAATCATATTTTTGGTATGTATAAATCACAATTCATGATCTTCAACTGTTCGTAAACAACCACTTAAAGCTAGTAAACTACTTTGTTCCGAGATTTGGATGACTAACAAGAACTACAAAAGATCATAGCTTAGGAGGACTAATATGATCACAAGGGGAAGAAGATGATTACTTTCCACCATAGTAGACGAGTGTTAATTAATGAATGTCAAGCTCTTGTTAGTGAGTTTTGACCCACAAGATCTTCAAAATTGCCTGCAACAATATAAACAAAAAATATGAATTCCAGAACGGGAACTCTAAAGATGGATTTCAATCGAACAAATAATAGAAAAACACAGATGCTTCGAGCTAAATCCTCGCAGCAATCAAATCAACAAGAAACTGAAATTAGCGAAACAGAACCATGAAAAATAAAAACAGAGTCCGAATCAGATTATATAATCTCTAATTGACAAAGCCATATATAACAACTACTCTAGAAATAGCAGTTGAAATCAATCAGTTTTGCGGTCTAGTGTTAATCACGAACCGGAGATCGCTCCAGGAGGTACAAGGAAAACGAAGGAGACAAATCGGCAGATAATTTCCAGAGCAAAAAAATGGAGAAGAGATAGATTGGAAGATAAGAGAGGAGATGAATCTGGAATCAATTAATCAGGAAGTCGAGAGTCGTCGTTCTTCTTCGTCTTCGTGTGCCTCTTCAAGTTTGTCAGCGTTAAATGCGTATAGAGCGGAAGAAGAAAATGAGTCTCTTTGAGCAACTTTGTCTCTTTCTCTATTTTCAAAATATTAAAATACTCTTATTCATAATTTTTCTAACCAATTAAAAAATATAAAACTATATAGACTTTCAATTTATTTGTCTACCTCTTTATTTGTCAACCATGATTTATATATATATATATATATATATATATTGAAAATTTTCATTGCATTAAAATGAAACGTAGACCTTGATTTAATTAAGAATTCAAAGTGACCTAGTGAAAGTGAATTAGGCCCAAACCCATAAACTGTAAGTAGAGAATAGAGATGGCGTCGATTTAATTAGGATGTAACGACAAACCCTAGTAATTGGGAACCAGATCGCGTGACGAAACTGAATGAGTGATGAAACTAGATAGGTTATGAAATCCAAAGCTGGTAAGATTCGTTTGCTACAGATGGATTTTGTGGTCTGTAAGAAGAAATTTTATTCCTCATTGTTCTGTCAATTCTTTGAAGAAGAGATTCAGAGGAGATGAATTTGTGACGGTGCATACGATTGTTTCTTTCAGACTAGACTCCAAAGATAGTGGTTTGTCAAGCAAGAAGAGCTAGATATTTCCGTGATTTATTGTCTAAGAGGTGAAGGAGAGTGTCGACATTAGTTTGCTAATCTGGATTTGCCACCATGATTTGCAGCTTTGAGGTGATGGAAGACCAGGCCCGATAGGAGTAGGGGCAATTGAAGAAAAGATGATCTCTGCTCTTTGCGTCTCTGTTACACAAGAGGCATCGGTGATCAGTTGAGATTCCCTACTCTAAGAGGCGATCTCTAGTCTGACACCTGTTAAGAGTAAACATCCAAGTAAGAAATTTATGCTTTGGTATCCCTCTTTTGAACTAAACAATTGGGTGCCAAGCTATTGGTGGCTTTGTCTCTCTAATGTCTTTGTAGATCAAGTTGGAGCAGAAGCTAGTATACAACACTTCTCCAATTCTCCATTCTGCCTTGTCTAGAGTGTTGGTGAGTGAAATAGTTGTGAGATGGCAGAAAAACTGTTCCATTTCCACACATCTTGCAGCTGGGAGGTTCCAAGAATCTCTGCGCCATCTGGAAGCTACAGTGGAGGTTAATGGGATACATGTTTGTCGAGGACCTTGAGCACCGATGAATATGATAAGAGGACCGAAGGGTGTCCAAGGATCAGCCCATAAGTTACATGTGAACCCATTACCCGGTTTGATTGTGAACCATCTTATAATTAGAGGCCTCAGTTTTAATAGATGATTCATGAGCCAAGTATTAGTTTGTCGAGGAAGCTTCTGTTTTTAATTACGTTATGATGTATCCAGGCCACCCAGATGGACTCGATTCTGCAGAGGAGCATCCATAGTAGCTTTATAGCACAAGTGCGGTTCCATAGTTCTAGATTTTTAACTCCAAAACCTCCATCATCTTTTGGTGAAGTTACAATTTTTCAAGCCACGCGTGCATTGCTACCAGCTTCCAAGGATCCTTTCTAGAGGTAGACACTGCACATCGAATTTATTTGTCTTATACACTTCTTTAGGAGGATAAAAGCGCCACATGAGAAATTAATTATCCCAGCAATAACTGTATCAATGAGTAGTTGCTTTCCAGCAAATGATAAGTATTTGGAGGTCCATGCACTTATTTTTAGCAGGAGAGGCTCACAATACCATGATTTATATTTCATGAAGTATAATACCATGTACTTATACTATGATTTATATTTCATGAAGTATCTATTGTTTTTGTTGTTTTAGATTATAGATTTGTCTAATTTTTTTTTGCTGTCAGATTTTCTAATTATGAGTTGTTAAATTCTTATGAAAATAATTAGATTTTATACGGATTAGTGTTTTCACGTTATATATATATATATATATATATTTTGCTAGGATTGGTAGTTGTTTGAGGTGGATTCCACCCTAACTTGGGTTTGCCTTGACGGGCTATGAAAATAGGTTATTAGACCCTTAAAGTATAACATAGCCTACAAAAGGAAATGTGGTTAATTGGAATCTGTTTCGAGCTGAGCTATATTTCTGTGGACTGTTGAAAGAGGTTACGGATATCGAAGAAACGATTTCAAAAATCGAAGAAACGACTTAAAAGATTGAGGAAACCGATCGAGAGTAAGGAATTTGCTATAAAAGAAGTAGATTGAAGAGGAGAAAGAAGAGATCAAACTAAAGCATTTACAACTACTAATAGACTTCTGAGCTCGTTATCATTTTACGAGTTCATTTTCACTGTAATTTGATCTCAGTTCGGAAATATTAATAAAAACATCTTCATTTTCGTTTTATCTTTTTCTTAGCAATATCTCGAATTAACAAATTTTTATAGTTGATTACCTTCCTAAAATTCCTTAATATGACGAAACACTTTTCACAGCTACAAGCAATAAAACTGCATTTTTTTTGTTGAAAAAGAAAAAAAAAATTCTCTTTTTGTTCGGCAACTTTTTTTAACGAACTTTCCTTAGACAACACTTCTCAAAAAGAAATAAACATCGTTTTCCTATAAATATTGGGAATCTTGTACACATCAGTCTTCAGACAACTTCCACTATTAGAATTAAGACCATTCTAGATACGTTACCAGTTACCACACCACATAAATATATAAATAGCAGTAGTTCCACCAGTGGATTGATGTTTTAAATTAATATGAGACTAAAACTCTGAATTATGCAAATATTTTCATTATTTATGAGTTTAATTCTAAATTTCTTACATGTTGTATATCTCATGATGAATTGTCCATCTGATAGGTTGAATCTGTCTACAATATACGGAATTATGTAATCGATCAAAAATATATTAACGTAAGATCCAAGTGGACATCCCTAAAAATATATTAATATTTGTTTATCATTTTGAATTGATTTCTTCCATGTGTTGTTTATCTAATGATTATGACAATTCTATTTTAGTTTGGCAATGATTACTACAATTTAGTACTATATTTAATGTCAATAAACTCTTAACTAATACAAATAAAAATTAATCAGAAGACCATTCGTCGAAGAAAATTAATCGCAAGACTATTACAATTAAAGCATATACAGTTAAACCTTTATAAAAATAAATTAATACCTCACTAAATTAATAATTTTTCAGATCTCAAATTGATATTTTAATTGAAATATCATATTTATAAGTTAATAAATTTGATAAATTAATAAAATATTATTATCCAGGTTTTACTGTAGTATAATTTATCAGCCTCCTTTATAAATGTGAACACTGAGAGAAATGGGGATGTTAAAATGCAATGATTCTGATCCAAATTAATTGTTGACAGAAAAATAATAATAAGAGGAAGACAATTCAAAGGAAAGATGAGTCAAAGAGAAGTCAACGACAAATTCGTCTTCGTCGTCTTCTTCGTACTCACAAGCTACACGACGTCGAGTGTTCGTCATTCCTCTAAAACTCTATCTTTCTGATCTCTGAGAAACCCTTTGTGTCTTTGTGCGTTGTGTTTATCTGCTCCTCTGTTTCGTTTCGATTTTTGATCTCCAATTCAGACATGAATAGAGGCAGCTTAAGTCCTCATCCCATCTGTCTCCCTCCTCTTGAACAATCCATCTCCAAATTCTTGTAAATTCTCTTTCTCTTTTTTTGTGATTCTTTGTAATGTCAATTTTAGGAATTTTCTCTACAAATATTTCTGTTTATTCTTCAGATTTAGATTTCTTGTTTAGGAATCTAACTTTAACATCCAACTAGTGAATCAGAGTTCACTTTTCTTCCGCTTTTATGTTTTGTGTTCATTGTTTGTGTCAAAGACTGAAAAATTGAATAGAACACAGAGTGGAACGTTCAAAGATGGAGACCTTCGAGTTAACAAAGATGGAATCCAGACTGTGTCTCATTCTGAACCCGGAGCTGTAAGTTCTTGAAATTGAGATCTCACTCTCTTCTCTCACATTTGTTTATGTCTATGAGTAAAATTTTTTTTTTTTTTGGGTTATGCAGCCACCTCCTATTGAGCCATTAGACAATCAATTGAGTTTAGCAGATCTTGAAGTGATCAAAGTCATTGGTAAAGGAAGCAGTGGTAATGTTCAGTTGGTGAAACACAAACTCACTCAACAATTTTTCGCTCTTAAGGTCAATTTTCTAATTCTGTGAGTTTATATATGTGTTGCTTCTTTTTTTTTTGGCGAGTGTGTTCTTATAAGAGGATTCATAATATTAGGTCATTCAATTGAACACAGAAGAATCAACCTGTAGAGCGATTTCTCAAGAGCTGAGAATAAATTTGAGCTCACAATGTCCATTTCTAGTCTCATGTTATCAATCTTTCTACCATAACGGTCTTGTTTCAATCATATTGGAGTTCATGGATGGTGGATCACTTGCTGACTTGTTAAAGAAAGTCGAAAAAGTTCCTGAAAACATGCTCGCTGCCATCTGCAAGCGAGTACTCTATGCTAATTCATAAAAACATCTCTTACTAGCTAGGCTTCTATTTATCTTCTCTAAAGAAAAAACTAAGCTCTTCCTTCTCTACTCTACTGAACGCAGGTGCTCCAAGGTCTTTGCTATATTCACCATGAGAGGCGAGTCATTCATCGAGACTTAAAACCTTCAAACTTGCTTATCAATCATCGAGGTGAAGTCAAGATCACAGACTTTGGTGTTAGTAAAATCTTGACAAGTACGAGCAGTCTAGCTAATTCTTTCGTGGGGACATTCCCATATATGTCTGTGAGTCTCCTCTATTTACCTCTTAACACTTTAATTGAGATTTAAAAACGTTTTATATGAATCCTTGGGGATTATCATGTTTTTGCAGCCAGAGAGAATCAGTGCGAGTTCATATAGTAACAAAAGTGATATTTGGAGCTTAGGATTGGTAATGCTCGAATGTGCAACGGGTAAATTCCCGTATACTCCTCCAGAACCTAAGAAGGGATGGAGTAGCGTGTTCGAGCTTGTGGAAGCCATTGTTGAAAACCCACCTCCTTGTGCACCTTCTCATCTGTTTTCTCCAGAGTTTTGTTCCTTCATCTCCCAATGGTAAGACAATTTTCGAACCGTTTCATTCCATTTCTTGTTTTGTAACTAGTAGGTATTTAAAATAATGGTTTAACTTGTCTAATAGTGTACAAAAAGATCCAAGAGATCGAAAATCGGCTAGGGAGCTTCTGGTGCGTTATCACATCACATATATATAAAGCTTCTTTGTGTCTTTCTTCTCCTAATGTCTCAGACAATTTTTAACGACTTTTGTTGTTGTTGTAAACTCATGGTGAGTAGGAACACGACTTCGTGAAGATGTCTGAAGATGCAAATTTGTCGTCTTACTTCACCGACGCAGGATCTTTGACTCCCCCACTTGCTAACTAGTTCCGAGTTTGAACAATCCTTTTCCCACCAAGTTATGTTTTACATCCACGTGAAGAGAAGATGTTATGAAAGACAACAAATTTTAGGAGATATGATTTATCATTTATGAGAGACTAATTTACAAATTTTATTACATATCCTTTTGGTTTTCTTTGCTTATTGATATACTTAAGTTCAGCTAAGTAACAAATCATATACATCACTATATTTTCTTTGCAATCTTTTCATTTTCGCATGTAGAATATTGAAAATTCTTTGCATAAACAATTATACTAGATCTTAATGTATTATATTTGTAACCATATTACAATTAGCCCGGGAAGAAAAACACAAGGGGCTTGTTTTTGAACGTTAAGACACAGAGCTTAACACATTAAGCTACAACTATCTCATATAACAGGTTAGTTAAAATGTAGTAGTTTTAAAAATAAGCACAAATTATTAGTATTTTGTTCTTCGAGAGAGAGACCCATACTCATTTTTTTTAAATTAAGAAAAAGGACCTCTGTTTCAGTTCAAAGGTTTGGTTTTGAGTTTCCTCTGAGGCTTCAAATCAACCACCACCACACTTATATTGTCTTTGCTTCCTCTCTGTAACGCCAACTTTGACAAATACTCAGCCGCAGACATCGCCGCGGGATCTTTACCTTCCTTTCTCCGCTCATCCGCGAGCAACGACGCATCTCCAGCCACCGCGTTCTTCTTGTGCCACAAGAGAATCCGCTTCCGCGCCATCTCACACGCTTCCTCATCAGTCATTACATCCCAAACACCGTCACTAGCAAGAATCAAACAATCATCTTCTTTAACTCTCTTCACAGCAGTCACTTCCGGATCAGGAATGATGGATGGTTTCAAGTATCTATCGCCTGTCACAAATGTTACATATATTTGTAAGAAAAAAGTTTCTATTTTAAGAACAATTAAAAAACTTTAAGGAGAAGTCGTAGAAAGAAAGCTTACCAATGGATCTTGACATAGCAAGAACACCAAAAACACGAGCTCCGTTCCACTGAATCACTTTCCCTCCAGCAGCTTCAATTCTCGCTGCTTCATCTTCTCTATCAGGCTACACAAATAACACAAACATACATCAGAAAGTGGATTGAACATCACAACTGAATCTAACTATAGATCTCGAAAGCTCTGTATATGCTTACTTTGTGGTCAACGGATAACGGTAACGGAGTTTTGCCACGGCAAAGAACGGCTCTAGAGTCACCGCAGTTAGCGACAAAGATGTGAGATGGGAAAACAACAGCGACCACCGACGTTGACCCAACAGTCTCCGGTGCGACTGACTCGATCTCCGAGTCAACTCTCAGAAACGAATTGAAAAGAGCTCTCTTCCACTTCTCTTGCCACGTGTCACCGTCGCAGAGCATCGGTTTCTCCTTAGCTACCTCCTCCGCTAAAGCCAAATGCATCCTCTCTCTACAATAATCCGCTACCTACACAAAACACCAAAAACCGATCAAATTCTGAACTTTATAAAACCCAAATCGCAAGATCGAATCTGATCATTTACCTGAGAACCGCCATGGCCATCGTAAACACCAAAGAAATGAGCGGTTGATAGAGGATTGAATCGACCATCTAACATCGAGCTAGAGCAAGATTGAAGGAATCTTGGAATCGTGGAAACAGCATCTTCCATCTCAGGTCGTCTTCCACAAATCGAAGTGAATCCATATAAAGGAACACTCTTGAATTCAAACAGACTCCTACTTTCTGTTCTGCTGATCATCTTCTTCTCGCTTTGAACATCTGAGCCGTTGATCTCTTCTCCGGCGGCGGAGATATCAACGACTATATCAGCTGCTGCTGATTCCTTCATGTTTAAATTAGGAGAATTGATCCGAGAAGTCAAAACTTTCCTAGATTCAGAGGTATGAGATCCAGAAACAGAGCAAGAAGAACTCTCCCTAGAAAAATCACCGTTCTCTGAATCTTGGTTTGAGTATTGGCCGTTGCAGTAACCTTTACCTAACCTTATCCCTGTGAAATCCATCTGGGTTTCAGAGAAAGGTCTGAAAGGTACTGCAACCGCCGGTGATACTTCCTCCATTGATGGGGAAAAAAAAAATCTGACTCAGAAATTAGGTAAAGGTTTGAGCTTTTTTTTTTCCTCTGTTTCTCTTTTTTTATGTTGGTTGATCTATAAAACAGCTCAAATGGAACAAAAATGAAAATTCGAAAGATTTCTACAGAAATTAAAGAGACAAGAAATACATGACTCTTCTCAAAAAGGAAAGCAAAGACAACCGCAGGAAACAAATAGAGATATACTCAAATTTTCCCGGGAAAAAAAACAGCACACAGAAAGCAGAAGAAAATATGAATTTTGAAATCAGAGTTTCCTGGATTGTGGGTAATTCATTACAACCTCTTAAAAGACTATGTAATCTCTATATATCTCTCTCTTCAATTAATTTCCAACTAAACATATTTCTAGATTCAACTACCTAAAAGTTGAAACTTTCTTCTTCTAAGAACTTCTTTGTGCCTTTCTCTTCACAGGTACAAGAGAAAGAAAGAGGAAGGAACTAAATGGGTAAGGCAAATGCAATAATTGCTTTAAATCTACTATTTATGTAAAAACGTAGATCAATATAACTTTATTTTATTAACATTGTAAAAAGTGATATTTTATTGGTCTATTAATATTTTTGTAATAAGAGGAGATGTTTCCTTCTTGAAAATTTAAAATCATACAATGCACTTGCTTCGAACTTCCTCTAATCAACAATAAAAAATATTTTTCTTTTCTTTTCATTGCTTGTCTTTTTTGGCCACTTTTTATTAACTTTACACAAATGATGAATCATTTTTTCCTGAAACCAAATATCCTAGATGTTTTCTCTTTTTCAAAAGAAATATTTTCTTGTTATTTAACTTTAGTTTGGTCATCTGTTTTAATGAGGTCGTATATGTATATTATTACTGGATGACTTTCACAATTTAAATCTTGTTATTTTTATATTGTCTTATATTTCATCTGCCTAAATAGAGTTACCTGAGCTTTATTCGTAATTTCTACCCAATGGTATTTGAGTAACAAAAAAAATCATTGGACTAAAAAACAAACAAACAAACATCATTTTCAGTATAAGAACAATACTTTGTCCATATAAAAGATAAGAAAGAATTGAATGTTTTTTATATTCTAGCAAAAATGGAAGACCCACTCGTAAAATATCCTAATAATGCTAATTTAAGAGGAATCATTTCATTTAAAACTGATTATCTTAAAAACCATTTTTGGTCAAACTTAAAAACCAAAACCATGATTGGTTTCTAGTTTTAAGTTATGTAAAGACCGCCATAGCGATAGAATGGTTATGCGCAGCTGGAAAATTTAGTATTTTCTTTAAAATAATAAAGAAAAGAGATTGGTCGTGCAATTATGAAAATACGTAAATCCTTTTCCAACATATCATTTTCTTTTCAATTTGTCCTAACGTAAAAGAAAAGGTTAAGGTCATAAAAATCCATGAATGGACCATAATTAGCCTTTTTTATTGACCAGAAAAGAAAAAAAAGAAAGAAAAACAAAACCTATAAGTAGAAAACATATATTTGTTGTTGTCGCGATATAAAAATAAAACATGATTCCAATCGTATTATATGGATAGAGTCATGGACATACTTAACCAACGACCCAAGAACATGAGAGAATCCTTCCAATTAAAAAAAAAACAAAAATTGAATAATGGGTCCCATGTTTAGCAGAATACCTCTGGATGAGCGACACGTAGAGGACGAGAAAAGTCCGATTTTGGTGAACGAGAGAGGGTGACGTGTACGGTGCGAGATGTTTTAGTTGGGTGGCGGAAGAGATGATAGAAAACAAAAAAAAGGTTCATTGAACTGACAAAGACAGCACCTTTAAATTCCGTAAATATCTTGTCTTTTAACTCTCTTTATTTTTCTTCTATTTTCTCAAATCTTATATCTCAATATATTAGTATTTTAGTCGTCAACAGAACGATATACAAATTTATTTATCAAGTTCCATAGGTTTGATGCCACTTGTGCTGTCTTCTTTGGACAATCTGTAATGATATGTTATTCAAATGGAAATGTGAATGCGGGCTTTGAATGATGGTGCAGCAAGCAAAATATACCCAAGACACCTAAAATTCAATGAACCAATCATCCTACTACCTTTTATAGAAAATGCTACTATAAAACGTTTTTAAAAGGTTGATTTGAAGGCTATACTATAAGATAAAATGAGAAGATGGCCAAGCAAAACATGAATAGTGAAACTTTGTATTTATGTTTACAGTTTACTTAATTTAATGTTTTGGATTTCCTTGCGGGAAAAACGATGGAGGGATGTGAAAAAACTTAATTTTATTTTCAACTCTTCAATTTTCTTTTATTTATTTCATATCGTATGAGCCACAAAGTAAATGGACCCTCATAGTACATTTGGATAAGAAAGCTCATGCACTAAAGAGTTTTTCTCATATGCTTGTACATTTCTGATAGGATTTTGGTTATCAATTTGGTTTGGTTCACTTATTGGTTTAGTTGTTGAGCTGTCCTTTAGATGTTATCCTCTTTTATATTAGTCTTTTACTACACCAAGGCAAAGAGAGATTCGTACAATGTTTGGTAGAGTAAAGAGAGAGACATTGTCTTGTAACATAAACCCTATGATATATAAAGGGATTTATTGAGTAAGGAATACATAAGAGGAGAGTGAGAACAAGAGACAGAGAGGGATAAGGGATAACTTGAGAAATCTTGTATTGAGAACAATCTCTAGTGGATTTTGGGCTGGTCCCGGCGAGATGTAGGTGTTGCTACTCCGGCACACTGAACTCGTGAAACTTTCGGTGTGCTCCTCTTTACTTTCAGCTCTGCATCATCTTCTTTATCTCTGCATCATTTATCAGTTTTGCTCTATCTTCTTCTTCTCCTTGCGACATTGCTCTGCTTCTGTTCATAAAAACAAACAGAGTATTACATCTCATCTTGTGCGTGAAACATATTGAAAGCTTGAACCTTTGGAGAGGGTAAAACCTCACAATTTCTCATCCCTAGATCTCCACTAATGTTTGATACCAATATAGGTGTCAAAATGGACGGGCCGTCCATGGTTTGTCCATGTCCAATAAATTATGGACCGTTCTTGGACAGCCAATTTTCGAAATAGGCTAAAATGATCAACGCTCAATTTGGTCTACGGAAAAAATTGGGCGGACACCGTTGGACAATGGGCGGTCCATGAGTTACAAAAATTTAGGACAAAATCGATTTTCCCGCCAAAAACATGAAAACACAATTCCCGCCAAAAATGTTAAAACACATTTTCCCGCCAAAAAACACGAAAACACAAATTTCCGCCAAAAACTATTGGCCCGTGGACAGCCCATTTTTACATGGGCGTTAATGGGGTTGGACGTTTATGGTCTTGGGCGTTTATGGACACGGACAAGATTTGTCCACAATAGAACTGGATAATAATGGACGGGTCGTTATAGATATGGACGGTTTATTTTGACACCTATAAATACCAGACACATTCTATTCTATAACAATTATGATATGTTTCTTCAGAGAATCATCATTCCGTACAAACTAAGAATCAGTATCAATGCTAGTGTGTTAATTAACCATTCCTGCATCATTAATTGTAATTTGTTTTTGTGCCATTAATTAGAAATTTCAAGAGGTTATAGAGAGATAATAATCATCAACAGGACCAGGCTATACATTTTTTTGAATCTCTTAATACTTCTCAATCAGAATTCCCAGAGAGTTTAATCTTAACACGAGATTTTTCCAAATCAAAGTCTCTTAAAGAGAAACCTGCTTAAGCAATGGATCAATGTCTTAAGAGTTAGACCTATTGAAATTGGAAGAATCTTAAAGGGCCAATCTGTTATCGGGCCTTCACTCGGCCAGTGTGAAATCAGAAACATTCAGACAGCATTTTGTGGAAGCATTCAACGTATAGTCCAATTCAACTATACGTTTCTTGGGCCAACACACGAAAAGACCGCTGCATACCGTTGATACCGTTGACTTGACTTTTGGAGTCGACTCTCACCGTCTCTCTATGATCAGATCAACCATGAGAAGGGAATAATTGACTAATAGTTAGTTATTTTGCGCAGAGAAGAAAGAAAGAGCGAAAAATCATTGAAATGGATTTCATCTCATCTCTACTTGTGGGCTTAGCACAAGTGTTGTGTGAATCTATGAATATGGCAGAGAGAAGAGGACATCAGACTGATCTTAAACAAGCCATCACTGATCTTGAAACAGCCACCGGTGACTTGAAGGCCATAGGTGATGACCTGAATTTACGGATTCAAATAGCCAATATAGAGGGACGAAGCTGCACAAGCCGTGCAAGAGAGTGGCTCAGTGCAGTACAAGCAGCGGAGACTAAAGCAGACTTGATTCTAGCGAGGTTTATGCGTAGAGAACGGAGGACAAGAATGCAGAGGAGATGCCTCGGTTGCTTCAGTTATGCCGACTTCAAACTCTGCAAGAAGGCTTTTGCTACATTGAAGAGCATTAATGAGCTGCGAGAACGCTCTGTAGATATACAAACAGATGGCGGGTCAATTCAAGAGACTTGTAGGGAGATACCAATCAATTCGGTAGTCGGGATTACCACGATGATGGAAAGAGTTTGGGAATTTCTCAGTGAAGGCGAAAACAGAGGAATCATCGGGGTTTATGGACCTTGTGGGGTTGGGAAGACAACGTTAATGAAGAGCATTAACAACGAGCTGATCAAAAGAGGTCATCAGTATGATGTACTGATATGGGTTACAATGTCCAGAGAATATGGTGAGTGTACAATTCAGCAAGCTGTTGGAGCGGGGTTGGGTTTATCTTGGGACGAGAAGGAGACCGGGGAAAATAGAGCTTTGAAGATATACAGAGCTTTGAAACAGAAACGGTTTTTGTTATTGCTAGACGATGTCTGGGAAGAGATAAACTTGGAGAAAGCCGGAGTTCCTCGACCTGACAGGGAAAACAAATGCAAGGTAATGTTCACGACACGATCTATGGCTTTATGCAGCAAACTGGGTGCAGAGTGCAAGTTGAGAGTGGAATTTCTGGGGAAGCAATACGCGTGGGAGCTCTTTTGTGATAAAGTTGGGAGAAACGATGTCTTGGAGTCACCGTCCATTCGCCGGCTCGCTGAGATTATAGTGAGTAAATGTGGAGGATTGCCTCTCGCATTGATCACTCTAGGAGGAGCCATGGCTCACAGAGAGACCGAAGAAGAGTGGATCTACGCTAGTGAAGTTCTGAACAGATCTCCAGCAGAGATGAAGGGTATGAACTATGTGTTTGCCCTTTTAAAACTCAGCTACGACAATCTTGAGAGCGATCTGCTTCGAACTTGTTTCTTGTACTGCGCTTTATTCCCAGAAGAACATTCTATATATATCGAACAGCTCGTTGAGTACTGGGTTGGAGAAGGGTTTCTCACCAGCTCTCATGGCGTTAACACCATTTACAAGGGATATTTTCTGATTGGGGATCTGAAAGCGGCATGTTTATTGGAAACCGGGGATGAGAAAACGCAGGTGAAGATGCATAATGTGGTCAGAAACTTTGCACTGTGGATGGCATCTGAACAGGGGACTTATAAGGAGCTAATCCTAGTAGAGCCTAGCATGGGACTTACCGAACCTCCTAAAGCAGAAAACTGGCGACAAGCGTTGGTGATTTCATTGTTAGATAACAGAATTGAGACGTTGCCTGAAAACCCCGTATGCCCGAACCTGACAACACTGATGCTCCAACAGAATAGCTCTTTGAAGAAGATTCCAACAGGGTTTTTCACGCATATGCCTATTCTTAGGGTCCTGGACTTGTCCTTCACAAGTATCACTGAGATCCCGTTGTCTATTGAGTATTTGGTGGAGTTGTATCATCTGGCGCTGTCAGGAACAAAGATACGTGTATTGCCCCAGGAACTTGGGAAACTGAGAAAGCTGAAGCATCTAGACCTACAAAGAACTCAATTTCTCCAGACAATCCCACGAGATGCTCTATGTTGGCTAAGCACGCTTGAGGTTCTGAACTTGTACTACAGTTATGCGGGTTGGGAACTGCAGAGCTTTGGAGAAGATGAAGTAGAAGAACTCGGGTTTGCCCACTTGGAACACTTGGAAAACCTAACCACACTCGGTATCACTGTTATCTCACTGGAGACCCTAAAAACTCTCTACGAGTTTGGCGCCTTGCATAAACGTATACAGCATCTGCACGTTGAAGACTGCAATGATCTCCTCAATTTCAATCTCTCATCACTCACTAACCATGGTAGGAACCTGAGAAGACTTAGCATTAAAAGTTGCCATGACTTGGAGTACCTGGTCACACCCACAGATAATGAAAATGACTGGCTTCCAAGTCTAGAGGTTCTCACATTACACAGCCTCCATAAATTAAGCAGAGTCTGGGGAAATTCTGTAAGCCAAGAGTGTCTGCGGAATGTCCGTTGCATTAACATTTCACACTGCCACAAGCTGAAGAATGTCTCATGGGTCCCACAACTCCCAAAGCTAGAGGTGATTGACTTGTCCAACTGCAGAGAGCTAGAGGAACTGATGAGTGAACACGAGAGTCCATCCGTTGAAGATCCAACATTGTTCCCAGCCCTGAAGGCTTTGAGAATTAGGGATCTCCCAGAACTAAGCAGCATCCTTCCATCTGGATATTCTTTCCAAAAACTAGAAACTTTAGTCATCACAAAATGCCCCAGAGTGAAGAGACTGCCATTCCAGGAAAGAGCCCAGACGAAGTTGCCAACAGTTTACTGTGATGAGAAATGGTGGAATGCACTGGAAAAGGATCAACCAAACATTTGTTGCTTAACGAGCTTCGTTCCAAATTGAAATGCGAGCTAGGAGCGCTCTGTATATAACAACATATGTCAGTTATATGTACATGAAAGAAATAAAACTTGTATCTTGCTAGAGAAATAATAACAGTTTGAGATTACTTTACTAACATCTCTGCTGCACGGCCATTCCACTGTTGCCTGTAACATGTCGCTTTATAACAAAGAAGTGAACAAAACAGAGCAGCCACAGATGTTGATTCTTACCATATTATGTTGATTCATATCAGACTATGAACACAGTAAAATTGTAAAGTGGTCATGGAGAATGTAAAAACAAAAGCATATAAAATGGGAAACAGATGAAATGACATAAGAATTACTAGCAACCTGACAACTGTATCAATCAAATTTTGCAGAAATTTCAAATTCCCATTGCCAATAAATTAAATAAGTATCACTATCCCATGAGACTTGGCGAAAGGGTTCAGAGAAAAGAAGATAGGTAAACAAGAGTTGACATTCAAATATGAAAGAAAAAAAAAACCCAAATCTCCAGCTTGTTGATTCCAGGTGAATATGAAGTTATATGCTCATAAGAGCACCAGCCCAAGTTCTGATGGCTTTAAGGCGCTTCTTAAACGATAATTGTAGAGATAATAGTGAAGCTGACCATCTCCTGGACCAAACTTCAATTCTTTTAGGAAACCCTCATTGTGCATGACATCCAATGCATTGAACACATCAAAACCCTTTTGTTTAGCTACTATTAGAGCATCATTCATCAGCTGAAGAAAAGTGGTCCGCGTGGCCACATTGTAGTATGAATAAGCAGCTTTCAGTGCTGTATAATTTGGGTTGCCGAGAATTGTCGAAGGAAGAGTGTAGAAGCTGCAGAAGTCAGTAACATCATGTGTCTCCGGGCTTTCTACAAGATAACTGTCCACAACATCCTCCCTTGGAAGAAGCCAGTGCTCAACATCATTCTCATCAAAGTCAGTCGCAACGAGAAACTGACTTAGATAATTCCTGAGCAAGCGTGTTACAGCGGGAACATCACAGGGTTCCATTTTCCTGAATCCAGGAGTAACTGGTACATCTGGTAACTTATACAGTTTTATAGTTCTGCTCATCGTCATTCTTGCACCAAGCCTTGAAAATCCAACATCAATGAGCTTCTTAGGATTCAAGGTTCTGTGCCAATATTGGCAGGTTGCAACTGGTGTTGGAAGCACAACCCCTGCAGTATAAGCTGCTTGCCATATATTCTCCAAATGAACCCTCCTCGTAACCTCCTTAATCATAACAGGTGCAAGTCTCTTAGACCTGAGCTTCTTGTGAACGCATAAGAAATTGATCTCTGCCATCTTCACAACATCATCACGCACCCTGATTCTAGCTGGCACACCGCTGATGAAAGCAACAAGTTTCTTCGAAGTCTTGGCACAGACTCCTATATGCCAGCTCGGATAATAACCAGGTGGACGCAAAGCCCAAGTAAGAAACTCCTTAGAATAATTAAACCTGAACATATTCTCATCATCCTCGACATAGTTGTTCTTAAGAAGGTTGTAAACTTCTGAGCATACATAATCAGACTTCATATCACAAGTGGTCCATTCATAAGCAGCAGGAAGATTGTATGGCTCCTGCTTAACCTCAGACAACGGTGTTGCAGGCTCAATTGGACCTTCAGGTAGACTCGTGTCCCCGATATCTTTAAACTGCCCAACAGGTTGAGTCTCCCAGAATCTGTGCTGTTTTTCCACTGACATGGAATCCTGGAATTGTCTAACTATAGTTTCCATTGAAGTATCATCCCCAACTAATTGGTTTACTTCAGCAATTTGATCTGCTTTCTCTTTAAGAGAGCCAGGAGATGAATTATCGTCACCCATTTCCTACAATTACAGTAGTTAATGACACTATGAACAAGGTATGAAGAACAAATAATCATGTTTATTGATAAATATTTCCAGGAACAAGAAGAAAATCATCAATGCGTATATATGTAGTGCCAGAAAACAAAACTTTTTCAAATCTTCCACAAGCTACACCATATGTATATTATGCTCAATCAAACTGAAATGAAAGCTCAGACCACAAATCAGAGATTAGTAGAGCTAATTTTCCCATTTGAAATAAAGGCAAAAGGATTCAGGAATTAGCAAAGTTACATAAAAATCGAACTACTGTATATGCAGATCTCACGACTAATGAAGACGGCAATGGCAGCAGAAAACTCACCGATTATCCTCCAAAGATTCCGATTTCGTTCCGTGAAGGATAACAAGTAATCAGATCTCGGAATCGTCACCTCTGATTCGGCATAGAACGAAGACTGCGACGAAGTGAGGTGAGTCGTATTGAATGAATTGCAAAACCTTTTACTTTTCAAATATTACATTTGTGCATCTTTTACTTTTAATTATTGTTCATTGAGCCCCAACATTTAAAGATTTTTTAATTTTAACTCCCCGAACACAATTCGACATTCAATTTCATGTTGGGTCAATCAAACTGTATAGAAATTTTCGTAGTGTTGATAACAGAAAAAGAACAAAAAAAAAAAAAAAGGTCATTAACCAAGTAATACAATTAATGTATCACTGGTGGCGGTGGTCTTGGTGGTCTTCTTCGGAGACTCGAAGATTATCGATGCCTTTAATGGCTGATTCGTACGGTCTTCTTGTAGAGGAAGAAGACCTGTTCGCAGTCTCTCCCGCAGAGTTCCTCGGGATCACACCGCGGCTGACGTCACCTGTACGGCTTCTCTGCAACTCCACGCCCGGAAAATTGTCCCGGCTGCTACTCACTGCCGTTACTCTCCTCGATGATCCTGCTGATTGTGCAAACAACGAGGAACTTGGCATCTGCATCAAAATGAAATTTGAAGTAAGTTTTCACACTTTTCGCCATAAAATCACATCCAAAAGTTGCATAGCGATTCATACCATGGGGTCTCTAGCATTTGAGGATGTTTGTTGGTTAGAAAGATTCCCTGAGTTCTCAAGAGCGCCTGAAGCTCTCCGTCGAGATGATTCCATATGCGGTCGCCCTTCTTCTTCGCCTTCGATACAACAATGAACAATAAACAATGTGAATGCTAACTTCTATGCAGAGGAATGAGAACTACTTTTGAGTGATCAGGGAAATTTACCTGTGTATCTGTCCATGTTGGAAACGCCCGGAGGCAACGCTGCGCTAGTTCCAACCGCAGGATTCTGTAGCAAAAGAGACTCGATCAGAAAATATATAACCAAAGAGATAGACTATTTAACTAACAACTCAAATCATAATACTTACGAGGGCACGAGATGGGGGAGCGGTTAGTTGTGATTGCTGATACTTCAAAATGGTCCAGTCAAACACGTAATCAAATTGAAACCCTGCAACAAAGAAATGAAGTTAGAAAATGAATTTGGCTAAGAAATTGTTGACTGGCTGGCTCGTTCAGAGGGAAGAAAATCTCAAACCTTCACGGATAAAGAGATCTCGAAATATCCTTTTGAGATAAGCGTAATCTGGTTTATCATCAAAGCGAAGCGATCGACAGTAGTGGAAATAGGATGCAAATTCGGACGGGTAACCACGGCATAATGACTACAAGGCGATCATATAAGAATCAGATAGGAGGAAACAGAAATCTGAGCCAAAAAGCAGCAGACTTGTGAAAACGGACTTACCTCAATAGATGTAGAAACTTTCTTTTCGCTAATCCTCTCATACTTTTGTTTTTTAGTTCCAGCTTTCAGTCCTTGCCACGGAAGACTAACACCAAGATATGCCACACATCATCACAATGAAAGAGTAAGGGGTAAAAAAGGGAAGCAAGGCATGCAGCATAAACTCACCTTCCTTTGAGGAAATACATAAGGATGTAACCAAGAGACTCAAGATCATCCCTCCGGCTTTGTTCTTGAGGTTCGCAGTGCCAGAAAACAAATAACAGCAGATGAGTGTCAAAACTTAATACTAAAAACATATGGAGAGCGACTAGAACAGATAAACATAAAGCAGATGTCAAGCTTACCAATTCCCAAGTGAGTATTCATGCTAGCATATCTCGCAGTTCCTGTCAGGTTCTTATTTTCTCTGCGAATGGGAATCATGGGAGAATTAGCAATTTCAGTCATCACATAACAACGGCATCATGCTCAAAGGAAGAACATTCAAGAGCTGAAACAATGATACCGCCTCACCTGTAGGGGATGTGCTGATGTGTTGAACTATCCCTGTACTTCTTAGCAAGACCAAAGTCGATGATGTATACCTAAGAGAAGGATTAAACTTAGTCAATCCAATGATGTATTCAAAAGTTAAATAAGACTCAAAAGGAGCAATTCGGATATAAGATGATGAACCTGGTTGGCACGCCTTCCAAGGCCCATTAGGAAATTGTCTGGCTTGAGGTCTCGGTGAAGGAAAGATTTTGAATGGAAAAACTCAACACGGTTGATCTTAACACAAAGTTAAAGGGAGTCAGAAGTCAAATTTTACAAATAAAGAAAGGCGTCACATGAAAACAAAGAGCTTTACCATTTGATCGGCAAGCATGAGGACAGACTTCAAGGAAAGTTTCCTGCTACAGAAATTGAACAGATCTTCAAGACTTGGTCCGAGTAGATCCATCACCAAAACATTGTAGTCCCCTTCAACACCAAACCATTTGACATTTGGAACACCAGCTACCATATTTAAGGCAAAAGACAGGTCATAAGAAACACACACAGAAAACAAAGAATCACAAACTCATTATCAGAAATAAAGATTTCAAAAGATAAGAATCATTACTTCCTCCCTGTAGAATCCTGTATAACTTCGATTCATAAAGCAGTTGTGGATGTTTTGTCTTCACATTTTCCTGGGAAAACAAAAAACAAAGTGATTCAATCTCAGCTTTCAACATACATTATAGCATCAAGTGGACAGACAAAATTGATCAAATTATTAAAACTAAGCAACAAGAACTCACAAGCTTGATTGCAACTTCTTCATTCGTTTGAATATTAGTACCTAAAAAATCACAGGTTAACAACAACAATGTTAGAAATATAAATGCACGAATGTAACGAATTCTAGAATACATAAAAAATAAAAACCAAAAATTAGAGAGAGTGACAAACCGAGATAGATCTCTCCAAACGAACCACTTCCAATCTTCCGGCCAAGCCGAAACTTATTTCCCACACGAGGTTCCATCAAGATAACCACGAAATCCTAATTACAATCTCAACACCAAACGCAGATTCAATAAGAAGGAAACGGGACCCAAATAAGCCCTTCCCAACCAGAATTAGCCCAGCAATTCAGAATCTCCGCAGATAAAAACAACACAGAGATCACCAACAATGAGAGTACGGAGCAAAAAAAAAACGGAGATTTCCACGGATTTTTACGCCGAATTGGGGGTGAAATTTACAAATCAAAACCTAGTAATCATCTTCCTCGTCCTTTCTCAGACGTTCCTCTCTCTTCTCTGAAGAATTGAAAACAAAAAAAAAAGATAAAAGAGCTTCGATGGACAGAAAACGATGAGGATGTTTTTGTCTTGAAAGTTTATATCTTTTCTTTTATTTCCTTTCTTCTATTTTCCTTGCGGATGCGGTAAAATTTTATTCACCTCTGTATGATTCCGGTTTATTACTATTCTGGTTCTACTCGGTTTGGTTTCTAAGATCATTTATGATTTCCAATCACTAATTATTTCATTTCAAGTGCAAGTTATAAATAAAATTTGGAAATATAGTAAACTAAACCCAAAATTAACTTCAGTGAATCCTATAATAGCATTGAATAAACATTTAATGGTTATTAAATGTTTTATATTGGAGATATCTAAATTGTTTGAGTGGTCTCAAATTCAAGTTTTTAATATGATGGCCACATAAACCAAATTTTTAGAATGTGGCATTTAATGCAAAAAATAAACCGGGAATGAAAAGGACAATCAACAACCAACCTAAATCCGGTTTTAAGAGTTCTTCGGTTTATTTTGGAATTCGAGCACGCACGCGTAAAATGTATATATGTAGATTTTGGAGGGGGTGCTTTTTAACAGGGTAAAAAATATTTGATTCTTATAGATTATAGTGGCTACAAAATATAGAAAGATGACACCTTACCAGGTGTGGTTGCTACGCGTGACGTGAAAGCTATAAAATGTTTTTCCTAAGTGAGAGTCGTGGCCATCTCTGTCGCTAATTCAACAATTTGAAAAATACTTTTCTTGGCCTCTTGGGTCTTGATTGATAAACCAGGTTAAAAAGTTTTTTTCTTTTTCTTTTTTGCTTTTAATAGCGTGACGATTTACTCTTTTATGATTAGTTTGAATTCGTCTCATCTTTGCAAATTGCAACCACCAGTTCGCTTCCTTGGAAGACTCAAATAGGCTACCTTATAAAGAGAATCTTTTTTTGTGATGGGCCTTAAGTGATGTTAGTACTTAGTAGACCCAATAATATATTCTGGCAAACTAATTTAGTCGAGGTGAAAGATTGAGGTGCTCTGTTAATTTAATTTTTTCAATGTACCAAAATCTCTGTTACATTTTCTAGTGCTCGTGAAACCGTTGATGTATTTTTGCTGCGGAAGATGGTGAAATGAACACATATACCCAAATCTAAAGCTGTTAAGACAAATAGCTACTTTTGCTAATAATGGGTTGAATCTCTCTTTCTTTGTAGACTGATACTAGTAACAGGTTCAGCGGCAGTATTAGGCTTCTATCCAGAATTTGGTGAAGTATCAAGTCAAATTGTTCTTTGGAATCATCCTCTAGTGAAGTTCCTTAGTTCTTTTGATCTCTCAATGGAGCTGCTGCGCTAACCATGTCATCTCTCTCGAAAGACACTTTTGTGTTTGGAATTTGCAATTGTAAATTTGTTATTTCGGTAATTTTTTTTTGTTTTGGTTTTACGATATTGAAAGGCTTTGTTAGCAGTCTAAAGAAGAGGTCAAGAGTGAGTGATTCTGAAACCTTTGTCTATCAATCTTTCTTTTTCGAGACACCAAGCCAACAATATCATTTAGCCATCCATATCTTGGCCGGTTAGTCTCTACGACAAAGACGTTATTGGCCATTTGGTCACTTCTCTAGAATATTCTTTTGTGCTTTACTAAATCAAACTTATTGGATTAAACGACTAAGTGCTTTTAATTATACTTGTGAAGAATTCGAATCATAAATTATCTTGTTGTATTGGACCTAGCTATTGGTTAGCATATGTTTCCAAATATGATATATAGAGTGTTTATTAGAACATTTTACATTTTTACTTCTGTAAAAAGAAATTTATTTTTCCGAAGTATTATTGAAATATTTATTTGTATATTTCAAAAATGACATGGAATACACAAGTCTATATTTTTTTTGTGACATTGACAACTAAATGTATCAGAATTTCTAAGAAATCTAAATTTCTTATAGAAATAAGAGAGTTTTGCACGTAATGTAATGAATCCAATAAACAAAATTTATTTTTAATAATCAAATATAGAGAAAGAAAAGTAAATCTAAAAAGAGAAAACGAATAAAAAAAAGATAAAAACGTAGGAAAAATTAAATTAAAATGGCAGTTGCTAGGTTTATTAAAAGGAGGAGGGAGTCATAGAAGAGAAAGAGAATTTAAGGGTTCGTCCGTCGCCTCCCAAAAACCCAAAGTTTCTCCTTCTCCTTCAAATCTCTCATTCTCTTCTCCAAATCCTCAGAAAAATGAGCAACGACAAGGATAACTTCAGCGTCGCCGATCTTACTGCTGGTAAATTCCTTCCTCCTATCACTCTCTATCTCTTTCTCCGCTTCTTCTGCTACAGCTACTTAAACCCTAATTTCCCTCTGTTATCACAACTATCTTCTTTTTGGTTTCAGCTCTTAAAGATGAGGATCGAGCTGGCCTTGTGAACGCTCTTAAGGTGATTTTTGTTTTCTTCTTCTGAAAAACCTCAGAGCTTGAACGAGCTGGCCTTTGTGAACGCTACTTTCAATCCTCTGAGTTACTATTAGATTATGTGTCTTGTTGTTTATATAAACTATAAGGCATGCGTTGTTGTTTGATGTTTAGGTTTCAGTGTCATTCATTGTTTCTTTCAAGTAGAATGATAGTTTATGGGAGATTATTTGTTATATTTATGTTAATTCACAGAACAAGCTGCAGAATCTGGCTGGTCAGCGCTCTGATGTGCTCGAGAATCTTACTCCTAAAGTGAGAAAGCGTGTTGATGCCTTGAGAGATGTACAGGTTAGGGAAATTTCCTTCACATTTTCCCAGGCTATGTCTGCTATATTGCTCAATGGAGTTTTTGTACTGTACTTCTAATGTCAAGTTTCAAAGTAACTAAGGTGTTGCGTTTTGATTACTGGTGACTTACTACTTTTCACGCAGGGCCAACATGATGAGCTAGAGGCAAAATTCCGGGAGGAGAGAGCTGTTCTTGAAGCCAAGTATCAAAAGCTGTATCAGCCTTTGTATACCAAGGTAATTGTTAGTGACATTTTTTTTTTCAGTGTTAATTAACCTGTTCAATCACAAACTATTTAACTAATATCAAAGCAATGAACATCAATGGGGGTTTGTTTATACTCTTTCTTTCTTTTTTTTGCTTATGTTTACTTATATCAGCAGTTTTAGTTGTATATATTTCTTAAATTTCCTTATGAATGCACAGCGTTATGAGATTGTTAATGGTACTACTGAAGTCGAACTGGCTCCAGAGGACACAAAGGTGGACCAAGGAGACGAAAAAACTGCAGAAGGTAACTTAATGAACACTATGTATTTCTTTTTTTTGTTTTTAATCATTTTCAAAAGACTAAAACAATTTGACATGTTTCAATGTATTCCATTGAAGAGAAAGGAGTTCCAAGTTTCTGGCTTACAGCCCTGAAAAATAACGATGTTACTTCCGAGGAGGTAGCCTACATACAGTTTTGGTGTTCATTTTATATACTCTCCAATCATAGCCATGGAAAATGAGCATAACCTAATTTCTATCATGTCAGGTCACAGAGCGTGATGAAGGGGCTCTCAAATATCTTAAAGATATCAAGTGGTGCAAGATTGAAGAACCTAAAGGATTCAAACTTGAGTTTTTATTTGACTCGAATCCGTATTTTAAAAACACAGTCTTGTCAAAGTCTTATCATATGATTGATGAAGATGAGCCACTGCTTGAGAAGGCTATGGGGTAACTACTTATCTTTTCCTGAAAATGTTATCTACTTTTCCTGAAAATGCTATCTACTTTTAAGTATATTCTGCTCATGGATTCTTATTCTTTCCCCTCACTTCAGGACTGAAATTGACTGGTTTCCTGGAAAGTGTCTAACCCAGAAGATTCTCAAGAAGAAGCCTAAGAAGGGTTCAAAGAACGCTAAACCAATCACCAAAACAGAAGACTGTGAAAGCTTCTTCAATTTCTTTAGTCCTCCACAAGTCCCGGAAGAAGATGAAGATATCGACGAGGAAAAAGTAAGATAATTATTATTATCAAACTGTGTCATCTTTTTGTTATTATCAAACTCTTATCTTTTTGTAATTTCTCCCGTTCTTTGATGCAGGCTGAGGAACTTCAAAATCTGATGGAACAAGATTATGACATTGGGTTCGTCTTTTTCTAACATTTTTGTTCAGTTGTAAACTCTGTGACAATCCCTTCATTGATATTTCTGATCACAAGTAGTTCTTGATTTCTGCAGATCTACTATTCGGGACAAGATCATCCCCCATGCTGTCTCATGGTTCACTGGTGAGGCTATCGAAGGGGATGAGTTTGAAATAGATGACGATGAGGAAGATGACATTGATGAGGATGAGGATGATGAGGAAGACGAAGAAGATGAGGATGAGGATGATGATGATGATGATGATGAGGATGATGAAGAAGAAAGCAAGACCAAAAAGAAGGTATAAAGTGCCCCAAGTGTACTTGGTTCTTTTGTTATCCAATTAATACTGCCAGATAAGTTCTTACTAATCTTTTGAGATCGGTTTAATTGTTTATGCAGCCATCAATCAGACACAAGGTATGTAACCTTAATTCACTTCTAAAAGTTTATTTTGGTGGAACCCAAAATTCCTGTGGGATAATCAAACATTCTACCAATCCCTGAAAGTCATAAACTATCAAGAAACACAAGTAGTTTCAGGCTTAGCATGGTCGTGAAAACCCTAAAACAGATATAGGAAACGCAGGTTCTGTAGACACATGAATCATACAGATATCTGAAAGTAAGTCCATGAT
The DNA here is from genome assembly GCA_028015245.1 of Cardamine occulta. NCBI lineage: Eukaryota > Viridiplantae > Streptophyta > Magnoliopsida > Brassicales > Brassicaceae > Cardamine > Cardamine occulta. The sequence continues at coordinate 14,400,658 of CM051387.1, forward strand.
GCATAAGTGATAAAGCTCTAAAACTCATGAATCTGTAACTAAGTAGTTATGCATAAGACTCGAAGGACACAGCAGAGACTAGACAAGCTCTTGAATCATGGATGGGTTGTACTAGTTCATCTTATGTTAAATCATTCTCATGAATCACTTTATTCATTTCATTCCTACAGTAGGAATCAGTGTCTATGTTTGTGATGAATGTGATAATCATCTGCTTCTTTTTTTCTGCTTGGACTGCAGAAGGGAGGAAGATCTCAGGTGGTGGGTGACGGTCAACAAGGTGAGAGGCCACCTGAATGCAAGCAACAGTAATCTCTACGCTCTATTGATCAAAAAGGTAGGCGTGAAAATATATTCTGGGTCGTTCTCTGTTCATCAAGAATGAGGATTGAGAGAAAGTTTTGGTTTCTTTTTTGTTTTCAGTGAAATTCATCTCCTAATTGATGATGCTCATAGGAGTTATTGATCATTCTTCTTTTGGTGTTTATTTTCGTTAAATCACTTTAATACCTTGGTGTTTAATTTATGAATCAACGAATCATCCTCTTCTTGGTCTTCTATTGTTTTTATCTTTATTTGTTGAGGGGAGCAGACATGTTTGATATGTTTTTATGTACAATGGAACGGAACTTGTAGAAGCATGCATTTGTGTGATGTGCCGCGTCAGAATTCGTCTATTTCAAAGTGTGTAAAATTAGTTCCTTAGAAAAGTTTAGTATAACTTTTGTTGACGAAATAGAGCTTTCTAACCTTTTTTCTTATTTTCTGTGTCATCGGACCAATTAGTTTTAGTTAACCGTTTTTATAGTCAGGGAAAGTAGGAACGAAAGTTATTCTTGTGTCTATTATTACACAAAACTAAAGGAAAAAACCAAGTGTAGAATCGGTGGAAAGTTATTTATTGCGGGTTTTGGTACAATAGAATCTAAAGGAAAATCCCCAAGTGTAGTTCAACTGGTAAAGATCCTAGATGAAACTTAGAAGTCGTCGGTTTAAGTGACGTTTGGAACAAGACTAATATTTTGATTTTGGAAAGAAAGAGATTACGGATTTCGCTACAGAATCTTTTGGTATTAATATATATATATATACCCGAACCAGTGTCGTAGTACCTTCCCCATCTACCGTGTGAGAATTCCAAATTGCTTACTTTTCTAGGTATAAACGAAAAGAAAACCAAAACTAAACCAATTTAAAATTGAGCAAAGCGAACTAAAAGACAAATTGAATCACCAAATACTAATTTTATTTGGATTTTGTTGCTATAAGACCGACAGAACACCAAACTATAAATCGGGTAGCCCATCCATTATAAAATGTCATTAGTGATAAGCCATGTACTCTAAATGAAGGACCCACTAAGCCACGTAAAGTACAATCCAATTTGTTGGGGTCTCTATGAGCAAGTACGTAAACGTATTTAATTTTCTTTCTGTGAATGAAATATTTCTTGAACCGTTCATCCTCATACATTCATAAATATCCTGTTTATAAAATTAAAACTGAATAAAACTGAATAAATAGAACTGAATAAATTTGTTCATATTCATTTCACAACTGGAAAGTGAATATAAGGTAAGAAGATCATGTCAACGGAAAGATATCGGTCATTGCAATTGGAGAAAAATAATAATAATCACATCACACTTTTTTCCTGAGATATTTTATATTTGCCCATACTCTCTTGGAAATATCTCTACGAAAAGTATCTTCGCCAAAAAATATCTGTAGTCATAATCTCACATATTCCTTTTCTTGCTTTAAACAAGCTTCCATGATATAACTGAAGACTTCATGATATCAAATTTTATCTTTGAAAATTAATACTATATTTATCTGGTATTCTCTTAAATAGATTTATCAATATTTAAAACATTACATAATAGTAGTAATATACAACACCAAAATAATAAATCACGCGTTTGTGTAACCGCATTTATTTGAAAAATTAATGTTTATACGTAAAGATAACATAATACCTAGAAAACAACATACTAAATGGCAGAATTAAAACCATCTAAACCCTGCCTGCATTTGATAAATTAGATGTTTACATAGTATAGAATAATAACATCTTTCAAAAGAAAAGTCATGCAGAAGTTAAATACTAGATAAAACTGTTCGAAACATATTCAACCCAATTTGTCTACGTAAATTACCTTAAAATTAATTGTCATCTAGTGCAAATACTCTTGTAGTTATCCACACACTAGATATTTTCTGGGATGGCTAATAGCTTCAGAAATGTTTATTGTTTGTCATGATAGTGAGTGAGAACCGTCGTTGTCATTAGTAATTCAGTAAATACTAAATTGATTGCTGGTAGTTAATACAAATCCGAAGTAGTTCGTAACAACCAACATTAGATTAACCCATTTGACATTAATAAAAGTATTATTTTTAATAAACAAAATTTAGTAAGTTGAAAAACATTAAGATGTTAGAAAATTGTTACGACGAATTTTTTTATGTAAAGAAAATTATATATTAGAATACTTGTTTTCCGCGTAAAAACATCATAAATTACTTTTACCATCATGTAAAAACAAAAAAAAGTGCAGACGTCCAGATCCAGGAATTAACGCACACGACACAAACTAGTTTTGTGAATTTTGTCATCAGTCATCACCAAATCTAGTAATCTACAAACCAGAAATATCAAAATATGTATCGCAATTACCTAAACACCCTTCAGATTCAGGAGTATTTATCACCAAATTCCAAACCGGTAAGTCGGGGAAACCCAGTTTCCGATGAAGAGCACAGTCGTAATTTCGTCCTTAGTCGTTCTTAAGCATCTCTCTGTATCTTAGAAACGAATCTAGCCTCTGTAGCTTGAGCTGCTGCTTAAACTTGTTGATAAAATTTGAAGCTTTATCATCGACACCATCTTCTCCTTCTTCACCGATCGACGTCGTTCTCTCCACTCTCATTGTCTCCGGCCGCCTCTTTTCCACGGCCTCAATCGTCTCCTCCTCCCGGCCGATGTATCCCACGTCGCATTTCGAGCTAGCCGATTTCGTCATCTTCTTCGTCACTTTCTTTTTCTTCTTCTTCGTCACCGGCGTACTAGACTCCGACTTAGTCCTCGCCGGCGGAATTGGATCTGGCTCGGGTCTGTACAGAGAAGGAAGCTTGATCGATTTTACCCGTTGCAGAAGTGATGGAGCTCCGAATCTAGGTTCGGTCGTAACGACATCCTCCGTTGTCTTGATGTCGATCGAGTCGACCCGGTTAGTCTCTTCGGGTCGGGTCATGAGCTCGTAAGCAGCGTCATCGCCTTCAGAATTGTGTTGAGGGAACTTGAAGTAAGGCATTTTGAGGGATTTGACACGAACCAGGAGAGAAGGAGGCGGGTTCGGGTTAGGATCCGACCCGGAGAAATGGATCTCGGATTCTGGTGGTGAAGGAGAATAATTGTAGAGATGGAAGTTGATGGACTTGACTCGGTCTATAAGCGAAGGAGCTCTGGCTAATGGCGCTGGAGCATGGTTCTTGGAACTGGATCCGAACCGGTTGGTGAAGAAAATGGTGCCAATGGTGAAATTCAGGAGGAGGAAGAGAGTGGTCGGCGTTAACCAGTTGGTCAAGTTTGTGAGTAGCTCCATTGTTGCTGTGTGTCGGAGAATGAAGAATGGAACTTAGTGGATAGTAATATTTAGGGTCCCTAATATTTATATTAGATATTTTTGTCTTGTTTTAATCGTTGATGACCTATGCGTTAGATTTGGTCGCATTTATTAATACTTCTATTAATTGGTCTTTTCATATTGAATAAAGTCAGATATTTAATTTAACAGTGTTTTTTTTCTTTTCATGTTGGCCATGTGATGATTATGTGATTTCTATTTACTTATTTTTATATTAGGCAACGAGGTCAAAAGTTTTTTTTTTTAATGCGACTAGCATGAATTTAAGATTTTTGAATGTCCAACGTAAAATATCAGTTGGATCGCCTCTTGTGGTTTTCTTTTGTACTTCTGCAGGTAGTAATCATCCATTTGAAATAGTTAAATCCATTTGTTATTGACAGTTTATGAGTGACCAATTTAGATCCCAATGAACTTTGATTATTTAGTTACATTATTTTATGTATTTATATTTTTAGTTTATATTTACAGTATAGTGCTTGACAGTGGACATACATATGATATCTGACATTCTAGTCTTTGATTATTTGTAAAACGAGAGAATTAAAAATGGCTACGAAACTCCTACATTGACTCCATTATTAAACACAAGGTTTCAGTCTGTATTTTAACCCCGTGACTCTATTGTTTCATCGGCTCACAAATCACAATCATTCTTTTACTCGAGCCCACGGTTTCTTTTGACAATCTTATATTTTTTTTTCTAATATCACATGTTGTATTTATTCTTTTAGTTCGAGCTTTTTGTTTTTAAAGATTTTTTTCCTCCTAGTTTCTTTTCTACTTTCCAACACATTTAAAAATTGCTTACTTTTACATAAATTATCCTTTATATTTTGACCCTTTTTCATTACTTGAACTTTTATTTATTGACTTTATTACACTTCTAATATTTGCTTTTGTAAATTAATAATTACAATGATAAGTTGTATTGTAAATTATATCAATCATAGATTAAAAAAAAATCACACATACAAATATATAATATAATAAAACCTAAATGATTTTTAAAAAAGAGAAAACAATTTATAAGTATACAAATTTATTTATATCTCTATAGTTAGGTCCGCCGTTGTTTCAAGTTTTAGAATTAGAAAAAACTGGCCAAGTGATATATAAATACATAAATCTTTATTTTATTTTCGAATGTATCATCTTTTTTTTTTTTTTTTAAATGTTTCTAAAAAAGTCGGGAAAACTAAAAGAAAGAAAGAAAAAGAGAGGAAACTACAAACAGTAATTTAAAAGGAAAAAAAAAATGAAAAGAGAAGTGGCGAGTGTTTGTCTTCCGCACATCGATGCAGCAAGTGGAAGAGAGGATCTTAAAGCTTTTTACAATCATTCCACAAAAATCAAAAGATTGGGACTAAAGAAACTTCGACATGGGTAAGAACAAAGACAACCAACTTGAAAGCATTACTTGCTCAGGTGGTCGAACGATTTGATAACATCACTACTCGCTTTTTTTTGTACTGTCGTAAAAGTCCAAAGCCTCCCCTACAATAAATGGGCTTTTTGTTGTGGAAGGCCCAACATCATCTCGGGGATTAACCGTTTTCTCACTGCCGATGATTCTGGAGCTGAGCTTTTGCTCCAACTCCAAGCCACCTCAGGTCAGTTTTATTATGAATGAATTTGACATTTTGTTACTTCTTATGATCATCAATATACTCTAGTGTACTTAGGTATCATCATTATTAATCACCCTAAGGAAACATTACATTTTTGTGAGCTCGTATTACTATTTAGAAATTATCGAAATTGAGAAGAAAAGTTGGGATTAAAAGATGAAAGATAGAGATGAAAATTGAAAAATAAATTCAAACATTATACAATTGCAGTATATTAATAGGCATGATAGGGATTTCCCAGTATGTACATACACAATCTGTATTCCTGCAATTTACTTGAGCAGGTCTTTAACTTCAAATTCTGTATTTTTAAATATAAAGCAGTTGGCACAAAGAAACAGCTTTTGTCATGAAAAAATTGGAGTCAGAAGCTATTATTTGGTTGTTCTTTTTACAAGAGAGATCCCATTGGAGTCACCACCCCACTCCTCTAATACAACTACAAGGTTACCAGATGGCTTCAGCCATGAACGAGGCACATGGTACCTGAAACACAAGAGAACCCCAAAAAATCAACCCATTGAATCAGATTTGGACTAAAAAAGAAGAAGAAGAAGAAGACAGGGGGGACAAATTTGGCAGTTTTCCTCACCATCTTTGAGACGCTTGTCCACAGGTACTTAAACATTTCTTCTCGGTGTATGTTCCAGCATAGCTGCAGCGTTTGCAGCTCCCACGAGCTGTATATGCAGGCCAGTGGCGTCCAATGTTCTGCCCATTTATCCAAACTTGACCTTTCCCCATTGCGTTCATGTCTAAAGCCAATGGCTCAGTGCCTACTGGTGTGTCAAAAGTAGACTGCAAAAAGAAATGGTAAAAATCTCGTCTCATTGTTTTCATTAGATTGATCTAACTTTGTTGGTGGGCATAATTCATGGATATTCTGTCTGTTGTTTCTCTTACCTTGTACCAGGTCAAGGGTTGCTTGTTGGCCACTAATGGTCCTTCTTTCCATTCGACGGTTGAACTCCCAGTTACGGTATGAAGGCTAAGAGCTTCACCCTTAGTACCAATCTGTTTGAATCACAAAAGAACACATGTTTATTTCATTGTTATGATCGTTGGTAAGAAGCAGTAACAGGGAAGTCAAACTCGTTTCTCTTTGAATTTCAGGAGGACCTTGTAAGACCATTTCCATTTAGACATGTCCCATGTTCCGGAATTAACTCCCTTCAGTGTGACTGGGCCAAGAACCCCAGTATTCCATGTCTCATAATGCACGCCAACGTTCTGTGAGCAATAAAGGATCATAAAGATCAGAGGGAAATCATTTTTACGGGCAGAAAGCGCAGTGAGGTACTCAATAAATCATCTAGAAAACTAACCGGGAGACCCGCTGCAATACTCAACATAGCAAGTTTGTTGACTCCTGCATGTAATTTGATCTTCTGACTAAATGTTAGCTTTGGGTTCTCCAGTGAACCGTAAGCAGTTCCTGAAACAAAGAAAGTATTTTTTAGACAGAGGACAAAGACAAGCTACCATGAGGATGATTTTGGCCTATCTTAATTTTACCTGCAGGCTGACCATTAACAAATACATGAAGAGCATGCCCAGCTGACCCAATAGTAAGAAGAGGGTCTTCACCAGTCGTCAGGAACTTCTCATCAGGACTGATCGTAATGCTGATTATATCCACAAACAAAACCAACCGTTAGTTTTACACCGTTGTGTCAGTAAGATAGATAGTGAGATATCAGCAAGTCAAGAGTTTTCAAGTATTACTCACTCTGTCAGATACCAGAAATAGTCCGTCTTGTCTCTGGTGATGCTTATCTGTTCCACAAGCCCCTCTTGGGAAAAGGTACCATTCTCATATGTAGAAGGAATCTCTTCGATGTATGATCCCCAAGAGAAATGTGTGTTTGTGGGAACCATCTTCATGTGTATGCTTGGTGTACGGAGCTGTACCTTGTAACACAGAGGTAAATCTCAGTGATACCATCACCCCTAAGATATCAACAAGGTACTACTCTGTTCGATAAGTTTTCAAATTTGATTTACCTTTGCAGTGTTGTAATACTCAGTTTTGCAATCAGGTAGAATACTGACAGACCAAGGAGGCAGATCATATGAAGATCCACCAAACAAGACTCTTGCTGCAGAATTAGCGTTGTAGTTTGAGAGAAAAGCAGCGCAAGATGAGTCAGACTTGAACACATGAGCCTGAAAAATAAAACAAGCAAATGAAATGGTAAATAATCTTTTTGATAAACGTTCTTGGCTTCTCATGTGGATTGCTTTGTTTGCATTGTATCCATTACTTCTAGTTTATCGCCGAGCGATGTGACTGTAGGATCAGCAGAGACCAATGCCGGTTCACAGAGCTTGATGGCCTTATGCAACCTTTTCAAGTGACTATATTTAGGTTCTCTCGGTAACCCTTTGAAACAAATAATTCAAAAAGCATTAGACAATGGTCATATCGTTTGTTACCGTTATGTTTTTCAGGCGAAGATAATTAATTAAATTACCGTATTCATCAAGAGGAGCGTCGTAGTCATAGCTGGTGGCGATGAATTCACCGGCTGTTCTGTCGAAGTTGGTTCCTCCATGGTACTGTTTAACCACATTTCCTCACTCTACTTATAATCAAATCTTTTAGTTATTATATCAAAAAAAGAGAGAATATGAAGTTACCATATAGTAGTTGATGAAGGAGCCACCGTTCTGAATGAAGCGAGCCACGGAGAAGGCAATGTCTTCGGCTGGTCTGTACGGTACCGCACCTCCAAACTCCGTGAACCTGGTAATTTATTTTTAGATTTACTCAGAGAAAAGTATTTACTTTTTTAACAAAAGATATATAAAATTTTGATTTACGATTTTAGATTTTTGTAAAATTGTATTTTGATGTTTGTTAGAGGGGAGGGAAAGTTATGTAGTGTGACTTACCAACCAGTCCAATTCTCTGTCCACATTTTCGGCTTGTCGTCAGAGTTTGGTTTGAAATTCTCACAATAAAACCCATTACATGTGTTTATCTGTCGAGTGTTTAAAAAATAATTAGTGATGACTGATGAATATATTTGTTTGACAACATTTTTTTTTTTTGTCATTCCCAGAGTAAACAATTTGTTGAAAGACCTATAAAATATGATATTTCTAACAAGAATGAAATTTAAACGAAAAAATTATGAGAAAAATGAAATCAAATAGGCTGAAGTAACTTTTATTTCCCAAGTTGCAAAACCTGATATAAACGACCATTCTTAGCAAGGGAAAAAAGGAATTATGTCAAAATGATAGAGAATATAATTAGAAACCTACCAAGAAAATAAATTAGGAAAGATGAGAGAACACAGCTACTAGAAGAGATTATATTCTCAAAAAAATGAATAAACAAATACCTGCTTTTGCTTAAAACAATAATCATATATAATAATGGTTAGGCATGTGTAAAATAAGAGAAGCTAGACAAGAAAATAATTTTTAAAATGGAAAACGAATAATTAGGTGTATGTATTATTAAGAGAAAAGATTCACGAGAACACAGAAACATATTTTAAAATACAGAAAAACGAAAAAAAAAAAAGAAGAAGTAAAAATTAATTTAGAAACAAAAAAAAACTTGTTCTTTTGCTTGAAGAACATATAACCAGATAAAAAGGAAGCAAAAATGTAATAATTAAAGAAAAAGAGAAAAAAAGAACATACAATAGAGTTAGGAGCATCATCTTGTTTGCACATAATCCATGGGACACCTGTGGAGAGTCCTTGTGCCATTTCAGCTACCCATTTTGTGTATGCCTTCCCTGGTGCTCCTATCTCCCACTCTATTGGCCCATACTCATTCTCTATCTGCCCATTTTTTCAAAATTTCATACTCATACAATGAAGATATCATTTTAATTACAAAGAAACATTTGTGTACTAAACTATAAGGAAACATACAAACCTGTGACAGAATGATGGGTCCTCCTTGAGTCTCAAACAATTTTTCTTCTTTCATCATCCCCACTATCTTCTCCGTGAATTTTTGCATTGCAGCCTTTTTCATTGTCACATCAATTCTTTTTAGTTACTCCACAATACCCCCAAAATATGGAAACTTAAATAACATATCAGAGGAAAATGAGAGAAGTTTTAGACCTTAAAAGGTTCATTGTCGGTCCTAAATACCATACCGGGGACATATTTGAGCCAAACAGGAAACCCTCTGAAAGTGCAAACCATTAAACATATTTAAATAAAATAATTAGACAAAAAATAAACAATCCCACAAATTTTATTTGTATTCGAACATATATATATTACCCAAAGTTCCATTCAGCGCAAACATAAGGACCAATTCTGAGATGAACGAAAAGACCAGCTTGTTGTACCAGCTTTATGAACTTAACCAGATCATATCTATCCTCAAAATAATACTAAACCAGAAAAAGAAAAAACAATAGAAAGCATTAGTTGAGAGGTGTGATTTTGATTTATGAGTGAAGAGAAAGTTTATAATATTTTTGTTTATTTTGTATAATTACTTGTCCAGGTGAAGGTTCATGGCCATTCCAGAAAACATAAGTCTGTATAACATCCAAGCCTCCATCTTTGGCCTTCTGTATAAGATCAGGCCACATCTGCATGTAGAACAGAGCAGTCACGAGATTTTTCTTTTCTTATACAAAAACAACATAATTTGTAATGAAATAGTGTAGACTCTAAGCAAAAACTCATGTGGGAAGAAAGATTCAATCAGAAGACAAAAAAATCCATAGAAGAAAAGAAGAAAATTGCATTTAGATTCTGCATAACTATTACATATACTAAAAAGATTGTGTGCTATACTTCTATGTATTAAAAAGATTGAAGAGTACCTCAGGTGTGGTTCTTGGGTAGTGAATGGAGCCAGATAGAAGGATCCTTCTCTGACCATTGATGATCACAGCTTTACGATCGTAAGTGACCATTGCTTTAACTGAACAAATCAACGATGAACAACAAAGAATCCCAAGAAAAATCCATGCTTTATCCCTAAAATTCAACCCCATCTCTTCCCTTATTTGCAAAATAAAACCTTTGGATGGTTTGCTTTTGAGGAACTGATAAAAAAGATTCCACCGATAATGTATTTGGGAAGTAATAGTGGGTTTGGAGAAAATGAGGTGCATGAAGCTATTTATAGATTAAGGTTGATCACACACATACCATCTTATTATTTAATATTTAATATTGGATTCGTTAGTTAATATGAGGATTTGTACCTAATGATAAAATTTGGGGGAGGAAAAAAAGGCAATGGAAAAATGAAATACTCCGGTTATCTGTGTTTTAGACATTTTGGAATTATTTTACTTTTCATTTAACTAACAACTAAATGAAGGACAACATTAGAATTATGGAATTTTTTATTTTAATTTTGTCTTATTGCCATTACCAATAATCTAAAACTATATATACATATAAAAAAAAGTATAGATTATTGAAGGTAAATATGCTTTCTTCTTTCAATACTTAGACGTTAGAAGGGATAAATAATGGAAAGTTATCGGGACCCAGTTTTCTTCCTTTGGGCGGGTTACTTTAAACCCTTAGCTTAGTACTTTGCCAGTTACCAGTTGAGTATTTTACAATTTTCCTATTTCTTTAAGATCCATTTTCCCATTTCCTAATTTTTCATTTTGTTATATTTTCCAATTTTTAATACATTTTCCATTATTTATGCTTATGGAGTAGTTAATAACCAAACACACTTACTTCATCTTACATATGTCCATGAAATCTATCAAATTCCAGAAAAAAAAATTCGAAAATAAATAACTGTTTCTAAAATATTTTGTTTGGTTTCAAGATTGAGTATTACACAATAACTGGAGAGATAAAATTTCAGGATTTAGATTTTCAACATTCTGATTTCATATGATTAGATTTGATGTTGACTTATATGTTAAAAACATATATGTATATATATCATATATTATTGTTCTTGAACATTCATCTGAAAACATTTAATAGACCATAATGAAATCTTTGAAATGGGATATACTGCAAGTTGTGTGGTCCGCGACCTTAAGTAGATAACATGTGGAAGAGTAGTGAAAATCGATTGCGCAATGCATATTTATTTAATGATGGCAAGCTATATATAATATTCTCTTATATGAATGAATGTAAGTTTTCAATAACAAGTGTTTTTTTTTTTAATTCGTTTTATACTTAAAGCCAAGCTAGTTCAGATAGTTGTAGTTATGACCGTCCCTAGTACTGTAGGCCTTAGGCAAAGTTATTAAAATGAGGATTGGTAGCACACTTTGTTAGACTATAAACTCAGTCTCATTAGAAAATGTAGGGCTAGTGAAACTGACGATAAATATATCCACAAACCTATTGATCTCATTTGAATTGGTCATAAATCAGATGAAAAATCAAGGGAAATTAAACAATACATGTTTCTTTAAAAAATGCTATTAGTATTAGGAGAAACCGAGATAGTATTACTCGAATACAATACTTGAAGTTATGCAATAATGTCCTTCATTAATTTATCAAACAAACAAAAAAAAGTTATGCAATGAGGTTTTAGTTAACATTGGTTCGTTGAGAAAGTCAAGTTTCCGCTTCTCACGTAACTTCGTTGACTGACTACAATTACAAAGCTTTACCTTCCACGGCCTCCTAGCCATCCGATGAGTCAATGACTGCCACGTGGCTACATGGCCGTATCTGAAATTTCAGGGGCCCTAAGCAAAATATAAATTTGGGGGTCTATTTATACTAACATTTTATCTTTTGAAAATTGGAGGCCCTTTTATATATAGAAGTTAATGTAAAAATTTAGAGGCCACGGTGGCTACCTAAACCAAATCCTACTAACACCTTATCCAAACCTCCAACGTCCAACGTTCACCTTATACGGACAGATATAATAGTATCGTCTACTCTTTGTCACACATGTGTGTTGAAAAAACAAACGAGTTAGCAAATTAAAGAGTCAATTAGGTAAATAACAAGAATTGAGAGAAGAATTAGTTCAACAACAGATACCTTATTAACTCTATTTATATCTCATTGGAACGCACAAGTCTCACTTTATTGATGTTAGGAGCAAATTGGAACATGCAGAACTTTGGTTTTCTCATTATAAAAACCGAGCAAGTTTTTTTTAATATGTCCTCTATGTTTCACGTTCTATTTTTTTAAAAAACGGAACAAAGGTCAGTGATCATTGAAAATTCCAAAATGAAATAATGATTCTCCAATCTAAAAGTTATTTTCTGCTGGAAAAGTGAAAAGAGAGAAATTTTGTGTTTCGAATAGTAGCGACTAGCGAACAATTAACAAGTTTTTGTAAATTCAACTAAGAGATCGAAAAACTAATTTGATCTAGTTAAAGTAAGTTCTAAAGGCAAAACATATTGTTCCATTTCTAATTTAGTTTTTCATTTTTTTTTTTGCATTCTTTCAATTTGTTTCTCTTCATGCGTAAACTGGACTTTGTCCATCCAAATTTTAAGCCCATACGGGCTCACTTTTTCTTCTAAGGCCCGTTAGTATTAGCCCATGGCTTTCAATTAATAAAAGCGTGTATATTCCGTCAAAAAAAAGCGTGTACATAAGCAAAGAAAAAAAGTAAATTACATTAGGTTAAAATTGGCCATGTCCAGAAACAGTTTGGCTCAACCCCGTAGAAACGTCCTACAATTTTCGAAGATATTCCGGTTCAATCCCATTTGTAAGTTGTAACATTGCTATCTGACTGACATGTTTTCAAATGGTAGTGGAATCTACTGCAATGATGTAGAGGGAAAATATATCTAATAAATCTTCAGTTTTGTGGATACACAAGTTCACATGTGTTTGAAAATTTCTTAGTTCGTAAATCTGTAAATTTCAAATATCTACTGCGACGACATGCCAGCGATTTTATTTTATTTTTTAATATCTCTATCTTATGAAAAGAAAAAATAATAGATAGAGATTAAATCGAAACGAGGGTGGGTTTTGAGCATGCAAGACGAATTTCAAAACGGTATTCAAACTCTAAATTTTATGACGTATAGACTTTGCAGACCACATAATTCATACTATTTCTCTTGGAGGGGGTTGAAGATTATAGTCTGGATTATAGCTTAGAAAAAAATCTAAGAAAATCCGATTTTAATGAATGAAAAGTATATATGTGATAATGAGGTAAAGATTAGATGATAATATCGAAGAGAAGAGAGAGCTCACATCACACAGATCAATATATGTCACAAGACAGATGATACGGTGGTGAAGATCAGAGAGGTAATGGTCCCTTTTGGGAAATTTTTTATGAAGAAGAAACCAAAAAAAGAGACAAGTCATGAAAAGCACCAAAATGTTGGACATAGCCCCAATTGTACTGACATTCACATATATATATATATATAAGATTATACAAACAGTGTTATATCTATGTGTTAATATGTGTCTTGTTCCTCTCAAAAGTGTCACTTGGGGGTGAGAATTTGTGATCCCTATGCCGCATACGTATCCCATTTCTCTATCGTTTATTTTTCTCATGCCACTTCTGTTTTTTTTCCTAAATACCTATCTATCTGATTCTTACTTCATTTATTGTGATTCAGATTCTGTTCTTTATGTAACTTTCCTTCTTGCCCTTAGCTGTGTTTCAATGGGTGCAACTAGCTTGAGCTTTATACTAGTTGATAGGCACCCTTTGAAACGGACCGGTACTTAAATTAATTAATTATTGTTCTGATTATTACATACGGTATTTGCCGTTTACTTGGTCAAAAACCAGATATCTTTGATCCTAAAAGAGGCTGTTTTTTTTATTCTTTCCCAAATATGAAAATGGGTTAGAAAAGAAAACCAAAATAATTATCACGATCCCTTGGTTTAATTTGTCAAATGAATAAAGGTCTAGGCCCTACATGTTTGAACTTCTTTAGCTCTCTACATTACGAAACTCAGTTAATGTGATCGGGTTTTGTTCCGGCATAAATCTAAAAATAAATAAGTTTTGTTTTAAAATCAAATTGACTTTTATTATGAAGAGTAATAAAAAAATTTATCATTCTCTTGGAGAGAAAATTTCGTATTTTTATCCTTAAAATTATCTTCCTCAAAACGTAGTTCGGCCTTGAAGATTTTCTTAATAAGTAAAACACATTTCTACTTCTTCTTTTTTTGGTTAAGGGGTTATCCAATTATAATGATTCATGCTTTGGTCTGAAAAAGTTTATGTTACCGTATTTGATTAAAAGAACGGCCAGACTTTGATTAGTTGTTTATGGATTTTGGAACCTGTAAAGTAATATATATTTGCACCACAAAGAAAAAGGAAAGTACTATATATATTGGTCAACAGAGAAAGTAATATAAGTATAAGACTGACATATAAAAGAATAAAGCAATTTAAATTTTAATGTTTATATTTTACTGATTAGTTACCCAAAGGTAAAAAGAAAAAAAAGAAAAATATGATAGCTGCGATAATTGGATGTATGTGGATAAAGCAAGTTGTAGCTAAGGAACTTTCAAAGGTGATAGATACTCGCTTTTTAATTTTATTTTGTTTGCTTGTGATCCGTGTTTTGATTTTTAGATTTTTTTGTTCCCTGCTTATAAAATTCGAAATGAACCATATTTCACATCGTAGAAAATAGACAAATAAATAACTATTTCAATAGAAATTAAAATGGTTGTCTAACTCATCTATCAAGCCCTTAATCTTTAGACGTTATTTTTCTTTTGGATCAAATCTCTGTGAACTTTTCTATAATATTAAAGCTCAAACTTTAAAAACAAAAGTTGCAACTGTTTATAGACAACTTTTCAGAACATTTAGTATCTAAACTCATAAAAATTGAAAAAAGATATGAGATACTAATAATTGTTTATATATCTGTCTTTAAAAATGCATGTGAGTGACCTGGAAAATTTGATCAGAAGGAATTGAATGGATTTTGGCGAATACTATAAGGTGGGGGATGTTTCCTTCATTTGCCATTCTAAACCTATCTCTTGTCTTCTCTCTCCCTCTCTCCCCCTCAATTATGATCCCTCTCTCTAAGAAATAAGAATGATTATTGATGAATCACATGCCGTGGATAGATCATGGGTTACAGATATATCAGTATATATATATGACCAATTAGTATATCTAGATTTAATTATTTGGAGTTAAACTTTTTATAGTTTCTAAAATCTTATATGTTTGTTTTCCTTTCTACAAGAGAACCTAGCTAGCTAGGGCATAATATATAAAAATCCTAGATCCAAAAATCTAACCAGATTAATATATATATATAAGGAGTTCTGAATCAGACCGACATGTAGTATTTTTGAACCGAAAATCGAAACAAATTTATGTCTTCGTCAGTAGCTCTTTTTTCCTTGCAGAGATTTGAACTTAGGAACTGATCCAACTTTACCACAAAAAAAATCCTTAGACCATCCAGTTGGATCGTTTGCATGCAAGGCATGATCATATCAATTGATCATTATCATATTCATGACATGTGCGGCTCTGGTTCAAGTAATTAGTACTATTTATTTATTATTCTGAATTTAAGGTTGTTTTCAAACTCTTTTATCAGTAACGAAATTACAGATATGATTACTTGTGCATTGGGGTCGTCCAGTACCATTCCTACACTGGTTTGTCTCATGTGTTTGTTTTCGGAAGGACTCACGTGAACCTCTTAATTTCTTGTTTTTGGTTTATGATTTCCTCCAAAGTTTTACAACGTTAATTAAATAATTATTCATTTACAAAATACCTATAAATTAGTTTAGAACTCTTAATTACAATTTCTAACATTCTTGTTTTTCTTCTTAGCCGTTGAAAAACTTTTCAACACACACACCATAACTAACTTCATTGATATTCAGACCGTTAATTGATCTTTTAGTCTGTAAATATGGGCAGTTATTTGCATGGTTAAGCATAACGCTCGCATATGCCTTAAATTTTCAAGGGGATCTATTTAGTTAAAAAGAGGCTTTGTTGTAGTAAAAATCTAATTTTAAAAATGAGATTTTTTTAGTGAGCAAACACCTGTTAATCATGTTATATATATACTACATCTTCACTTATGTACGTATCGATCTTTCACTAAATCATATTTTCATGTTTATAAACATAAAGTAAGAATTTGATCCCCCAAAAAAGAAGATAAAAGTAAGAATACAAATCATCAGTTCATAAAAGTATTTTTGTTGTTGTTTATGTATTGTAATCTTATTTTTATTTTGGAACAATATCCCTAAATGTGTAAAAAGACTAAGAGTACTTTTGGCTACATATTAACTATAAGTCGAGAAAGAGAGTTCACGTATGGTGATCTACAGCATGTCTTATTAAAAGCTGGCTCTTGACATGAACGAATATATAGAGCAAAAACAAACTTTCTAATTACATAACAGGATTCATGTGCTTTTATCTCAAAACTTATTAATTAATAATAAAAATATTTACACAAATGTTTATTTTTTTAGATAATAAAAAATGGAATATATGATCTTGATCCAAACCGATCATAAATTTTCCTAAATTAGACGGTCGATATATGATATTCTGAATCTCGTATGATATTTATAAATTTATAACTGTACCTTATTTTCTCTTAGTACTATGAGATTCAGAATATATATCATATATCAAAATAAAATAAAAAGGATTCAATATTAAACCTAGTATAATGGTGGTTTTTTTTTATCCATATGGTCACAGTTCTTCTAAATTTTACTAGTGTTTATAAGTTGACACACACACATACACAAACACTTGTCTTTGCTCGTGGTCTCTTGCCTTTAAAAAGGGGTCAAACATAGTATAGCTTGGACCCTTCTTAATCTGCTTGTCCCTGGTCTCTCCCAATCTCTCGTCTTCCCTCTCTTTTGTGTTTCATCGATCTCTATCGATTATGGGTTCGAATTTTCATTACACGATAGATCTCAATGAAGATCAGAACCATCAACCTTTTTTCTCTCCTCTTGGTTCCTCTCTTCATTATCATCATCAACAACAATTTCATCACCAAGCTCCTTCTTATCCCTCTTCTTCGACGTCACCATCTCTTTCCTACTTCCCTTTCTTGACCAACTCTCACGAAGATCAAGTATATGTTGAGTACAACGATAACACTTTTCATGGTGTTCTTGATCCCCATCTCTCCCAACCTCTCGAGGTATATTTTTTACTGTAATCTCTCACACACATATATATAACAATATTAATTCTTGATGATCCAAGAGAAATATATATAAATTCTTATTTATGGTTTATATTCAAATGGAAATTTCAGATCAAGAATATTGTTGCTAATGGTGATTCATCATCAAGCGATCAAATGGTGCCAAAGAAAGAGACACGACTAAAATTGACGATAAAGAAGAAAGATAATCATCAAGACCAAACCAATCTTCCTCAATACCCGACAAAAGGCAAGACAGGAACTAATTCTCTCAAGTGGATTTCTTCGAAGGTTAGATTGATGAAGAAAAAGAAGAAGGCGATTATAACCACAACCGACAGCAACAAACAACACGTTAACAACGACCAATCATCGAACCTAAGCAATCAGGAAGGACACCATCATGATTATGTCAAGAAAATCTCGACAAATCAGCACAATATTATTATCAACCAGAATGGTTATAACGGAAGCAACGATTGCGTGATTAGGACTTGCTCCGATTGTAACACAACCAAGACTCCTCTTTGGAGAAGTGGTCCGAGAGGTCCCAAGGTAATCAACCACACATCGTTACTTAAACATATATATACGTGCCTAAGTTTAATGTCATATTTTATATTTTTATTAGAAGCTCTCGGAGAATTAGTCTTTTGTAGTACTAATTAATAGCACAAGAAATATAAATCTACAAAATCTCTAACCGTTAAAATAAGGTTACTAGGTTAAGAAAAATCTCTTAATCTTTGAGATCTTCTAAAACTCATCTTACAAGATAATTAACTAAAGTAGAATTTTTTTTTTTTTTTTTTTTTACTACAGACTCTTTGTAACGCATGTGGAATAAGGCAAAGGAAGGCGAGGAGGGCCGCTATGGCTGCGGCAACCACAATCTCTGATGCATCGCCACCGCTCCTCAAGATCAAGAAGATGCAAAACAAGACGAAGAGATCAAATGGAGTTTATAGTCTATCATCTCCTTCGGCCCCAAATGTAAACAAATGTAAGAGAACGATCACACTGGAGGAGGCCGCAACAGGTGAAGATTTGGAGACTCGGAGCAAATCAACCATGTTGTCAACTTCTTCGACATCTTCTTCCTCTTCAGAAAAGTTTTATTTCGATGATCTAGCAATAATCTTGAGCAAAAGTTCAGCTTATCAGCAAGTTTTCCCTCAAGATGAGAAGGAGGCTGCCATTTTACTAATGGCTCTATCGTACGGAATGGTTCACGGGTGATTATTTTAATTAAAACCTACCTTATATATTAAGAAACTAGTGAGCCACACTTATAAACTACACCATAATCCCTCATTACTAATAATAATATCTAGGATATATGTGAGATTAAATTTTGTTCTTGCGGTGATATAATAATATCAATCAGTCCAACTTTATAATAAGCGAATGTTGGGGTTTAATAGATTTTATATGTAAGGTTTGTGTGTGTGGGTGTTTTTTTTTGTTTTTTTATTTTCTGATGGAGCTTGATACCCCGAGAATGTTGTTGTTCTTGTTATTTTGATGTAAGCTTTGAGTTTTTTTTTGATAAATAGTTTAAGATTTGAGAGTTGATATAAGAATTGCATTTTGATGAACGACTAAGATAAACAAAAAATCGTTAAATAATTTTGGGAGTGAACGGTTTGAAGCAAAGATTGAACTGGTGGCTAGTACTGCATACTGATATTAAACTCGACCAACGTGATGCATTATTGCGATATAACGAACTTAAGTGATGTTATATAAAGCATATAATTTGTTTTTGTTAAAGAGTTGATGCATGTCAATTGTCAAGTTACCGCAATCGTAGAAAATTTGTTGGTAATCTATAAGAAAGCCTTTGATTTTGTAGATTTTGAAAGAAAAAAATAGTTAAAAAAGAAAAAAAAAATTGTAAAATATTTTTAAATCAAGAAAATATCTAAAACATATAAAGCGGAGAAGTTATAGGGATTTTCTTGTTTTTGTATTTTGTTTGTTTAGAAAAATCTCCTGGATACAATTTAAATAAAACATGAGTATTCGAAGAAAAGAGAAAATCACCAAAACTTAAGGGGTTGTTTTGAAATTAGTTTGATGCTGACAGTGACGGCGAATACAACTTTCCGGGGAAAAATTAGAAAGCGAAACAGAAAAAGGCGAAGTCTTTCTGTTGACGATTAATGTCTCCGACGACAACTTTTCGATCGTTAAGCTTCTCGCTTTACGCTCCCTCAAATTCTGCTCTGATTACTCCACCGTTCGAGATCAGACAGTTACTAAATTCCTGCAATAGATTCTACAGTCTGTCCTTTTCGAGCTCGTCCTCCATTTCTATTTCTTCTTCTATCGGAAATCTAGTTTTCTCATCAAGGGATCAGTCTCTCTCCGTAAAGGTATTCAATTTCGTAACTTTTCGTGCTGCACTTTAACTCCATGGCTGAAATTCGAAAACCCATCTTCTACTTATTGAGAATCTGCTAAATCTTATGTCACTAGTAGTCAATTGGGAAATTAGGTTTTTCTATATGTGCCATTGATTGAGATTGGTTCACACTGTATCACTCTGATTTAAGCTAAAGTTGCATTAAACCCAATTATCTTGTTTTGGACGATTTACGAGTGTGTGATGTTGTGGGATAGGTCCAAGCTTTAGCTGCTGAAACAGAACAGCCAAAATGGTGGGAGAAGAAAGCAGGGCCAAACATGATTGACATTATCTCAACTGAACAGTTTCTGAATGCTTTAAAAGATGCTGGAGATGGATTAGTTATTTTAGATTTTTATGGAACTTGGTGTGGTTCTTGCCGAGCAATGTTCCCAAAGGTATCTGTTCTTTAGCTTCTTAACGGTTTTGTATCTCATATTGTATACTCAATCATCTCTCTTTTCATTCTATTTGGTTGTCTTGAACCGTAATGTTTCGTGGCTTGCTTCTTCTTAGAGCTGAGACTTTTTCTTTTTTTTGTTCTTTTTCTTTTCTAGCTCTGCAAAACAGCGGAAGAGCACCCTGAAATCTTGTTCCTTAAAGTAAACTTTGATGAGAACAAGTCTCTCTGCAAAAGCTTGAATGTCAAGGTGTTACCATACTTTCACTTCTATCGTGGCGCTGAGGGCCAAGTCGAATCCTTCTCATGCTCTCTTGCCAAGGTTAGCTCTTCTTCTCTTCTTTTCTCTTTCATTTCAAACATCACTTTGTCTATCATTAAAGCAGGTTGTATGGTATAGTCTTAATGGTGTGCTCTAAGTCTAATAAGCTTCTGCAAACATCTCTGCAGTTCCAGAAACTGAGAGACGCTATAGAAAGACATAATGTAGGAAGTTGCAGTGACCACTCTTCTTCAGCTTCTGAGAAAGTTGAAGATTCAAGCGTATAATCTATGTCTGGATCTGATTGATTAAAGATTCTTTTGTTTGATGGCTTCCCTGTATAATACACTCATGTTAACTGCAATTTGTGTATGCTGCATCATAATTTTTGTACATAAAAAGTCAAGACTTGGTTAGATAACACAACTCATCCTATCACCGTATTTGAGATAAGTCTCCGGGACTTATCCATTACACAATCTCAAACTCGTATGTGTTTCTCGAATGCCCTAATAAACGATGGCTTTTATGTTACTAGGCTCACAAAAAACGTTAACATGCTCACTTTCCTACCTGCAATACAACTTTTAATATTTTTAAAATATGTTTTCTTACAAATTCATCAATGTGAAAACTCAAATTACATCTCCAAAGTCTTAAAATAGCGAATGAAAGTAATCAAAAGCTACATTTATTTTAGTACACATAACGAAATTACATCAATTACATATCAAAGAAGCATTTTTTTTTCTTCAGTCGAAGTAAAGGTAACAAGAAGGTGAAGCCTTGGGCTCACGAGCCAACTCCTTTAACATCTCGAGTTTCTCACCCGAAGTAAAGTGTTTGCTTTTGGTCGAGAAACTTGCCTTCTCCAAATGTTTGGCATTTGTTAGTATGTACGCTGCAACTTGTCTCTCTTCTTCACGTTTTCCATTGTATCCTTCCCACTCCAATCTTTGTAGGTAATGTAACAAACAAGGAGGAACATTAATTGGGTTGCTGAATTTTGGGTTAATCCATTTGTAAAACTGTGAGTTAGATACACGCTCTCTACAGTCTTTTCCGCCTCCCTGTGGCCAAAACCGATTAAAAAAATAAACACAATGGTTAAGACTCATCAGCTTGCAAAACCAGCATAGAAAACTAAGCAAAGTTTAAGAAAGTTTCTTACATTTCTGAACTTGAGAACTCGTAGTTGAGGAGAACTAAACAGCAAAATCTCAAGTAGATTCCACCATTGGTATTTTCTGGTACTTAGCTCCAAATATACAAGCTGGTGGAAGATAATACTGGCATCATACCTAGTCTGCGCTACAAGCAAATGAAAAATGTTCAATCGTAACCTTTTGGTGTTTTCTTATTTTCTAAATCCAAGATGAGATTCAATAGTAAGAGACTTTGATACTAAAACAATTGAAAGGATACATGTTTACCTCTAAAAGCGATAAAGACAAGGAGAGACGCTTGACCGAAGAGGCAAGAGGTTGGAGAATCTTCTCAGTATTTACATCAACAACATCAATAATCTTTGCCTCTCTTAGCTCCGGAGTATTCTCAAGAGAAAACTCAAAATCTTTAGGTCCTTCAATGGACACGTAGTTCAAAGAAGGAGCATTGATCACATACTCTCTTTGGCCATCTCCATCACTACGATCATGTATTGATAATCTCTTTAAAGATGGTACTTCGATAGTGAACTTCATCACATTGTCACTATATCGTTTCACGTCCAATTCTTCAAGATTAGAACAACTTGAGAAAAGCCTACGCACTGAATCATCATCCTCGTAGTACACAAGTTGAAGGTGTAGGATCTTGAGGAACTTGAAACAAACAGATGAATCAGGAACATCTACATGAACATAGCTCGTGAGTTTCAAGACCTCGAGTGTTGTACAAGTGTAGATATTACTTGGCAATCGGATATATCCTGTCTCTGAGTTAGGATCGAGTTCTAGCTCACGCAAGCCACGTTCAACCGCATACCCTATCCAAATTCCAATATCAACAGCCTCACAATCCGAATCAACTACAAGCCGCATGCTCTCGAGAAGCCGCGACTTATTTACCAACAAGAACCTATGAACAAACTGCGGTGACAATCTTAACTGAGTTCTATCATTCAGGTGATGATAGTCAACTTTAGGCACGTTTGTCCAAAGAGATCTCCAGCGTTTCGACAAAACACAAGTTCCTACTGCATCTAATGACGGAAGGTAGGACAATATTAGAACCAGTAAAGCATCAGGCAACTCACTGATCATATCCCTATGCGCATGAACCGCACGTTTCTTCTTGAAGGTTCGATCACTGATTCTGCTACCAAAACATCAATTAGGATGGTCACAAAATCGAAGATATATAATTGCATAAGACTTTGGTCGACGATCTGAGTGTGAAGAAACCTAGAACACACGTAAATAGACTCGGAAAGAAACTTACATTGGGTCCATCGCCGTTTTGAGATAAGAGTAAGGAAACCCTAGTTTTCTCTTGGTTTTTTTTTTTAAGCCTCTTCTTGGTGTTTGTTTTTTTAAGTGTACTAGTTTCTCGAGATGAAGGGATCTTTATCAAAGCATAAAAATTTAAAATAAAGATTTTTTTTTCCGAATCGGTAACGCCTGATCCATAACCTAGTACGCGTGTTCGGTACACGATTACTTGGAATCGAAAAAGCATTGGGGTCGATAAGGTCTTGCCGGCCCCAGTACCAGCCTGAAATTTCGATAGGTAGAAGCGAGAACAAAAAGTTGGCCCCTTATATATATACTTCCTCCGTTTCGTATTAGTTGTCGTTTTGAACCTTAAAATTTGTTTCATATTACTTGTCGTTTTATGTTTTCAATGCATATGTTTGACAAAAAAAAATTTCTTATTTTACTGTTTTGACCAATGAAATAAAATCAAATAAACATTTATTAGGGGTAAAACAGAAAAATTAAATATTTTCTTAATATGTGTGAAACAACTTTAAACGAGAACTAATTTGAAACAGAAAGAATAATAATTTTTTTAAAAAAATATTAGTTAGTGTTAAAAAAAAAAATAAAAAAAATAACTAAAGGTTTCTTTTTCTTGTTTGTCGATTTATAGTTTTTTCTAATATTAATTTCACATAAAACCGACAAAGAAAAATGGGGAAAATACTTTGATGGTTCGAAGTTCGAACTCTACGTTGAGGAAGACAGAAAATCACACTTGTTAAGCCATGTATACTAATGAAAATTAACAAAAACTTGCCCCTAAAATGTTTGAAAACGTCACGGCCCTAAGCACATGTTTGATATGCTTGTGTTCAGGGGCGACACTAGCCGGCCCATAACCTAATTTCTAGTATGCGGGGTAAAACGACTACTTGGAGTTGAAGGAACATATAAATAAACTTAAGTTTTAACTGTTTAGTTAATAATAAGAGATTCTTAATATATATGTTACAAGATAAAAACAAGATATAGGGAATTTGTATTGCAAAATGTTTTAATTTTCACAATACTTGAAAATGAAACATTTCAACATATACTTCTACAATGAATACCAAAAGAGAGACCCGACCCAAATATTCTTCGTGCAAAGCAAAGCATGTTTTTGCGCCAGTTATAAAGAGTAAAAAACAAAACAAAACAAAACCCACAATACCCAACATTGCTACGGATCAATCTCGTCCTCTAAAGGAAGAATCTGATCAACATAATCACTACACTACCACACTTTTCTTTATATTAGTGTTCTCTAAATAATCAATAAATTTATGTTGCTTAAAACCTTTGTTTCGTTTGGTAGGCTTTAACCTTGGGTCAGTCCTGCCTAAAAAACAATTTTACGCTTTACAGTGGGAATACGATGAAGCTTTTACATGTACTATTCTAAAATTCTCCTAAATGCTTATATGAATTTCCATTAATATGTATACTTTTAGTGTATTTCCACTCTCTATTTATAAAAATGTTCCAAAAATCGACCCAATCGGTTACATCGATCCGAGCAGTCATTCAATAACGATGTGGACTCGATGTTGGGTTTGGTTCTCAAAAGATTACAATTATTATATTCAAGATCTTATTTCAAAATAGACTCAAGTTTACAAGGGTGGTTCTTACTTCTTAAGCCAAGAATATACTACTTACTTCCTTGAGCAGTGTCAAGTGACGATTTCAAATTTTTAAAAAGGAGAAAGAAAAAAAAAAAACGTAACTTCTCCATCCTTAACGGCCAAATTTAGCTGGACACTCAAATCTCGGCGACGGCGTTTCCTTTGCAGTCGTGTTCACAATGTATAAGAGAGACGACTACATTCGAATTAAACAAGACGCCGTCTTTTCCAAGTGGCAGGTACTATCTCTCTCGGATTTCCAGAAATTTAGTGATTCTGGATTTAGGGTTTTCTTCGATCTTTCATTCCGCTGTAACCCTTTCTGGGATCACCATAATTTCGATTGCAATTGACTGAATTCTCTTGGAATTTTGGTTTAAAGATCCTTTTTTTTTTACGCCTATCACACTTTTCTTTGTTGAATTTTCACTATACGTTTCTGGGTTTTTCAGGGTTTTGCTCGATCCATGCTTCTGCGTAAACCCTTTTCAGATAATCCGGAATTACGAAGGACTTTAGCGGACCACTCCTTAATCTCTCGGGATTTAGGTCCAAAGGTTACATTTTTATCTCCTTCATCACAATTGCAACTTGTGTTTTTTTTTTTTTGTGGGGTTATCAGTTAGTCTCATGTTTTTCATCAAGCTCTTTAAGTAATGAAGTCGGCAACACACATTTTTTTATTGTCAAACACAGATTCTGATAGGAGCTAACGCTAAGGAAGATTACACAAAGGGAAAGAATTATGTAGGTAGTAGATACAGAGGAGGAGTCCAAGGAGCCTTCCCGGGTCTGTATGAGCTCGGTGTAGCTGTCATTGGTCATGAACAGGGTCTAAAAGTTAACCAAGATGATGCTCTTGTTACTAATCTTGGTCAAGCCGAAAGCATTAGATCTCGGCTTCGGTCTTATGGTAGATCTTTTGCCCAACAAGCATGCTTAAGAAACTTGGTGACAACGACTTTATGAGCCAGAGAAACTCAGGTTTATCTCCAACGATTCTCCTTTTACTCAGAAGAAAAGTGACAACCGCACCGATGAGAAGAAGTATGATTCTGCAGAAGAAAGAGAGATCAGCTGTGATGCAGCTGAGAAGAAGAGTGATTTTCTTGCATCGATAGATAGACTCAGTCGGTCTAGACCTCAACCAGTTTCAGAGAGACATGATGAGATAGTTGATGAGTCTGATTCTGCTTCTGTTTGTGGAGTCTTGCTAGAAGATGGTACTACTTGCACTATAACTCCAATGAAGGGAGAAAGAGATGCACAGAGCATAAATGGAAGAGACTTTCTCGTGTTTCCCCCGAAAAAGACATACCATCTGAAGTTTCTACCAGAAGAGAATGTGAAGAAACTGAGAATATATGTGGAGTGATTTTACCTGACATGGTACCTTGCAGAAATAAGCCTGTTTCAAGAAGAAAACGATGTGAGGATCACAAGGGAATGAGACTCCACGCCTTCTTTTTTCTGCTAAACCCATCAGAACTCGATAAACTCTTAAAAGAGGATAAATTCAAACCCGTGACACGTACAGGCATCAACCAAGAGGATTCGGGTTCAGTTCTTTTATGTGAAGCTACAACAAAGAATGGTTTGCCTTGTACAAGAAGTGTTCCTAAGGGAAGCAGAAGATGTTGGCAGCACAAAGATAAAACTTTGGACCACGGATCATCCGAAAATGTTCAGTCAGCAACCGTAAGTCCTGTAATTTCTGGCGTTAAGCTTTACAATGGATCAGTATGTGAGAAATCTCCAGTAAAAGGACGAAAGAGATGTGAGGAGCATAAGGGGATGAGAAACACATCTCAATTTCAAATGAAGCATTAGTGTAACTCGTTTTGTAGGTACCTAACCAAAATGTTAAGCGCAGGTTGTATGAATTAACTAGTAGGCACAAGTTAATCGAACCGAATATGCTTTTCTGTAAGAAGCAGGTTCATTGTTCTTCATCAATGTCTCTGTTCTAAACTTGGTTGCTTTTGGCCAAAATGTAGAATCTTCTGCAAAAAATCTCAATCTCATATGTGTAGCCTCTCTACTTCTTTCATCTTTCTCATAATCAGTTCTCACCTTCTGGTTGTTTGCCACAATTGCTTTTGTCTACATGTTCTGTTGTGTTGTCTTGCACTTGAGACCATCGCCATCATCTGCAGAACCATTCTAAGCCATGTCAAATGAAATGTTCTTGTATTTTCGAATCCCGTACAGAACTACTAGAGATCATGAGTATGCATTGTTTCAACCTGCAACATATAACCTGCAAGATAGAACAACTGGGAAATTTTCTTCTGCATTTTGTTTTTTTTTTTTTCAGTTAAGAAACCAATGAGCATGATAAATATTTCGAAATCCTGAGAATCAACAATTCATAAACGATTGTTCCGACTCTCTCTCACTATTTCTGAAGGTAAAATACATTGGAAAGTATTCAACAAATTTATTGAATGAACAAAAACTATAAGCAACTTTATTTACATATTCCTAGAGGTTTTGATTGGGAATCTGACACTGTTTACTGGGAGGAATGTTAGCTTCAATTTCCTCTACAAAAAAATGGAATGTACAATCTCAAATAATACTCTGTGGTTTTAAACACCGTTAAGAATCAGATCTAAGAATTAGGTGAAAACGTTCCTTTTTCGAGCTGGAACAGCTTCTGCCTCCGTTTCTTCTCTCGGAGGGACTCTTAAGTGCAGCTTCATAACATCATACACTGTGAAGCCGATTGCCACTGACGGTACAACCTAGAGAAACCCAGAAGAGAAAAAGGTTAGTAACTTATTCGTCCATTGTCCGAAAACAAAGACAAGTCGATGAAACTACTCTCAAACCTTAAGGTAATTGATGCTAAGCCCTGAGAAGAGTTGCTTCCAACCTTCTTCTCTAGCAATCTTGACAAGGGTTTGCATTGTTCCTCTTCTTCTTGTTTCTTCCTTAACAGCTGAATATAGTCTCTCAACCTGCAAGGAGTTTTGGTTATAATACTCAAGATCATTTCATGAAGATTCAAGGATTTGTTCGATAGAAGCAGAACCAGATCAAACCTGCATTTGTCTCCTGACAACATCAAGAGGGTACGTTAAGGTCTGACCAAGCAATCCAGCGACTGACCCGCATATGAGTTTCAGGGAAATGTCTTTCTTATGTTCTGCAGGGACATGGCGTTTCATCTCCTCGTAGAAGTAGAACTTCAAACCAGCATAAGGGAAGATCCCATACAGAGAAGGAGCTGATGATCACAAGCAACCACAGAAAGATATATTTTTTGAGTCTTAGAAAAGGAGAAGATCTAGCAAGTCCAAAGATATGGTAATTATGTACCTACACCACGATAGAGGCCTCGCATTCCAGATTCTCTGAATGTCCTCGAGAAACAATCGGTAATTCCTCTGTACACGATTTGTTCCAGGGGAATAACAGCTTTCGCTTGCGTCTTTGCTGAACCAACAACCTGCACTGCTGAAATCTCTATGAGCCCTACTTAGATTTTTAGCTCAAGGTGAGACATTGAAAAAAAAGAAAGATGTGAAGTAGCTTATACCTGATAAGCGAGCTTTGTACGGACCAGGTCAAGAGGATAAGTGAAGAGAACAGCAGTACCACCAGCGAATGATCCAGCAACAAGATCAAGCAATGGGCCGCGAGTAGTGTCTGGGAAACCAAAGATGATCCATCTCCTATATTCCTCATAAGCCATGTAATGAAGGGCTGCATAAGGAACTATCCGAGCAACACTTGCACCATTCCCTCTGTTTCAAAACCAACAAGTGGTTAAGAATCTTATAAATGAATTTTGGATTCCATGAACCCAAATGCATCTAAAAGACTAATCAAGACAACGTACCTGTAAAAACCCATCAAGCCTTCAGTTTTGCCAATCTTGTTGACTGATCCTATGAGTCCTATCCTTTTAAACTCGTCCCTTCTGGTCTGACAAAAGATCAATACTATGATGAGCTTCTATAATCCAGGGATTGTGTAAGACGAATTTTAGTTTCTCTATAAACAGATTCCAATTGTGAATGTAAACACTAAAAGCTCTCGATTTTGGTGCTTCAATCAAAGTTCATGCCTCAGTCAGGAGACGAGTTCTGGTTTAAAAAAAAATACAAAATTCGACCAAATCGAGAAAAAAAAATAAACCAAGAATGATTCGTACCTGGAAAAGAATCTTAATTCGCTCAAGTGGAGCGACGGCGGTCTTAGCTATACCGCCGGTGACGCCGCCGGCAATAAGCTCCTTAGAAAACAAAGGCATCGAGTCAATAATACCGTTCTTCTCTTCGCTCTCCGCCATGGAAACGAGGTGGAGAGAGAAAAAACAGATACGGTTAAATGGATCTTCTTCTCCTCCTTTTAAGAATCTTTGTACAGCTGAAGTTGAAGGAAGGAGAAAGGAAGAAGAAAAGAAAGGAAAAAAAGAATTCTACTTTATGATCAATCGAGACTTAGTTTCTCTGTCTAATTCTCTCACCTTCTTCTCCAAGTTAATGCAAATTTTTCTCCGTATAATTGGAAAACTATATTAATTGTTATTTTGTTTTTTTACGGCAAAAACTATATTAATTATTTTCCTGCTTTTGCGTGTGTGTTTTTTTTTTCCTTTTTTAGAACAACGTTTATTTGTCTTGAAGAGTCCACTGCTGTTTTGTTAATGTTCGCAAAAAGAAAGGAATAAAAATCAACATTTTTTTTGTCGGCATAAAAATTAACTTATATTAGAAGAAAATTACCAATCTAAATGAATCTATAGATGACCATAAACAAATAAATGTATATCAACACTGGTCTTTGAAATAAAAGAGATACAAACATCAATACGAATTGTGAATAGTTCAACTGAGCTAAATTAAATTTTCACAAGTAGAATTTCTCCACCACCATAAGTAACTTAATCTGTGTATGCATGAACACTTACTTGTCTCTGAGCTCTGTAGAGCAATTACATCGTCAAAAATTCTGTTGAGGAATTACTTATGTGCCTCGATGACCTTTGAGTAAAACTCCCATGATTCGTGTGTCTCAGTTATAGCAGTCTGACCAAATGGATTCTCTGCTACAAACTTCTGAACGTTCTTCGCATCCGCTAGTCTTTCCAGATACTTCCTTAGCTCACCATCAGGTCCTATCTCAAGAAATCCAACATCAGATGTGTATCTTTAATACAATTTGGTTGAAAGAGAATCTAGAGAACCAATATCTTTCTTCATTAAAGCTTTCTGCTTGCTGTTGAGTACTAAAGAATGTCAAGACTCACCCAATGCAGAATCTTTAAGGTCTGTGTACTGGTACGGGAAAGGGAAGATTCCAGTGTGTGGCTACAAGAGACGAATAGCAAAATACCAACCAATGTTGAGGTTAAAAGTGACATTGAATGCATAAGCTTATTTGCTGGTGCTCAAGTACTTACAGGATTACACAAGGCCTTGTCGGGTGAATCGTCAACTAGCAAAGTGTTTGTCTCATCATACTTTCGCTTTCCGCAACTGATGCATGTCCCAAAACGGTCCCATACTCTTCTTAGATCCTTGAGGAACAGAGGCTTATTGTTATTCTCCTGAGTTTTAAACTTCGTTGCAGTGCATTTATTCTGATCCTGTGTCATATGAAGACGGATTGCTGAGTTCATTAGCTAGTTTTTGGACCAAAAATTAGAATGAGTTCTGCTCATATGTAAACTACATAGCTCACAGAGATTGTAGACTGTGTTTCTACAATCCCAATGTAAACTGCATTTCTCATAATCTAGTTCTGCTCATATGGAAACTAAATTTCTCATCAGCTACTCTCAAAATCTAAAAGTTAATAGAGTTGTAGAGATCACTTACAAAGCAGAACAACAGATTCCTTGCATAGTTTCTCATGACAATGTTAATCATATAATCCAACCCACTAGTCAGAAGAAAAGGAGAGACAGAGTTAATTGAGGAAATAAACTATGTATGTAATCAGACATTTAACTAATCTAAGTAAAAAAAAAAAAAAAACAGTGCATTTGAGTTTTTAATCAGTTCAAGAAGCTTACATGCGTCTGGAGGACCATATTGCAACATCAAATCTCTCAAAGCAAGAGTCGAGAAAACTAGCAACAAATGGCCTCCTGAAAACTATAGAAAAAAGGACAAAATAAAATACTCTATAGTCAGGGAAGCATGAAACAACTTACAAGTGGCCATACTGAAATTGGTTCTTTCTCACCTGATCTGTATGATACTTTACCATCCGGAACAAGTTCACCTGTATGCCCCTGAACAATATCTGCAAGGATTCCATTCAAATCAAATACAACCAACTTTCTGGTTCGTTGACCTTCACATAAGCATCTAGGTAAGGAAACCTCCTCCTTCTCCATATTATCAATTTCATGATCTAAAGATTTTTTCTTCTTCTTGCTCTTCTTTGCTTTGAACTCATCCTTATTAACACCTTCTGCTCCCAAAGCATTCTGATCAACTTCTCCCTTTTGATCTTTTTTCATTTCTTCCGTATTTTCAACATCTTGA
Organism: Cardamine occulta; assembly: GCA_028015245.1. Classification (NCBI taxonomy): domain Eukaryota; kingdom Viridiplantae; phylum Streptophyta; class Magnoliopsida; order Brassicales; family Brassicaceae; genus Cardamine; species Cardamine occulta. The sequence continues at coordinate 14,431,729 of CM051387.1, forward strand.
ACACTTTCCCCCTTAGTTGCAGAATTTTCAATTTTACTAGCCAAATCCTCCTTACTGGCAATCTCTCCAGCAGCATTCCCATCACAATTTTGCAAACCTTCTCCATTTGAATGATACAGCAAACACTGTACTGACTCGGTATCCATGGTGGCTACTGATTCGCAATTTGTTTTCTTGTTTTTCTTCCTCTTCTGTCTTTTGCACCCAACGTCACTAACACCTTCTTCTACAAGTGCATCCTGACTAGATTCAATATTTTTATCTTTTGTCATTTCTTTACGTTTCCCAGATTTCTGAACTCCACTTTTCTCTCTCGATGCAGATTTTTCAATTTTACTTGTCATATCCTCTCCCCCAACCTCTTGTCCGGCGTTTCCATCACAATTTTTCATGTCTTCTTGGTTTGAATGATCCAACAAACCCTCGACTGATCCTGATGGATCACAGACCTCCATATCTGCAGTTTTGTGATCTTGATCTTCAGATGACGTTTTCTTCTTCTTTCCCTTCCGTTTTTTCCTCTTTACTTCATATACACCTGCTCCAAGAACGTCCTCTTTAACTTCATTGTTTTCATCTGTTTCCTTCTCTTTAATTTTCTCCCCAGTTGCAGAATTTTCCCCCTGACTTGCTAAATTACTCATTAACTCTTGGCCAGCATTCACATCATTATTTTCCGCACACTTTACTGGCTCGCTTTTCGTGGAGATTGCCAAAGTATTTCCTAATGGGTCACAGACCTCCATCGTTTTGGTCTTTCTCTTCTTCCTTTTCTTGGCTTTAGGAGTCTGAGTTTGGGCTACTGTTTCATCGAGTTTGACATCTGTGGACTCTCGTTGTTCTGCTGCATCATCCTTGGATTTCAAACACCTATTTATCAAAACAACAGCAACAGATTTTTCCTCTACACTTGTCGATTTGGATCCTTCAGCTTCAGAAATAGTATTGCATTTTACTTCAACAGCATCCTCTTTGAGTTCTGTGTTTTCATCTGTTTCCATCTCTTTAGTTTTTTCAAGATTCTGAAAACCACTTCCCTCCCCAGTTGCATAATTTTCCCTCTTAATTGCCAAATGACTAGTTAACTCTCGGCCAAAATTCACATAATTATTTTCCACACACTCTACTGGCTCGCATTTCGTGGAGGTTGCCAAAGTATTTCCTAATGGGTCACAGACCTCCATCGTTTTGGTCTTTCTCTTCTTCTTCTTTTTCTTGTCTTTAGGAGTCTGAGTTTGGGCCACTGTTTCATCGAGTTTGACATCTGTGGACTCTCGATGTTCTGCTGCATCATCCTTGGATTTTAGACACCTATTTATCACAACACCAGCAACAGATTTTTGCTCTACACTCGTCGATTTTGATCCTTCAGCTTCAGAAATAGTATTGTATTTTACTTCAAGAACATCCTCTTTGGCTTCGGTAGTTTCATCTGTTTCCTTCTCTTTAGTTTTTTCAAGATTCTGAAAACCACTTTCCTCCCCAGTTGCAGAATTTTCCCTCTGACTTGCCAAATTACCCATCAACTCTCTTCCTAATGGGTCACAGACCTCCATTGCATTGGTCTTTCTCTTCTTCCTTTTCTTGGCCTTAGGAGTCTGTGTTTGGGCTACTGTTTCATTGAGTTTAACATCTGTACCCTCTTGTTGTTCCACTGTATCATCCTTGGATTTCAGACAACTATTTATCACAACACTATCAACAGTATTTTCCTCTATACTCATCGATTTTGATCCTCCAGCTTCAGAATTAGTATTGTATTTTGCAGCAACCTCTGCACTGGAACTATAAACATCAACACCACTTTCCTTCAGTGTGTTTCTATCCTTCTCTTTCTTTCTCTTTCTTTTCTTGGAACAGGTCATATTAGTAGCATTTGGCTGTGAATCTTCCGGCGTTGACAAATTTGGGTCAACACAAAGTTGTGCAGCTCCAGGCTTTTCACATGAATCCTGAGTGTGTTTGCATGATCCTTCTCGTATTAAACCGTTTGACAAAGGATTGTCGGGTGTATGCACTTGGTCTTTGTTGGTGGTTTTTTCTGTATCAGCCAACATTTTCTCTTCACAGGAAGAGCCCTCTTTCTTCTTCTTCCCTCTCCTTTTTGTTCCTTTATTACCGGAACCATTGGTATTAGTATCTGGTAGTGAATCTTTTCTTGTTGAAAAAATTGGGTCTGTAAGATGTAGTAAAGCTTCAGGCTCTTCACATGAGACTGAATCTCGTTGACAGGACTCTGCAGGTAATATAGACAAAGAATTCTCGGATAACTGAACTTGACCTTCACTGTTAGATTTCTCTTTTTTCTCTTCAGATGAAAAAGCCTCATCTGCGTTCCCATTCTGGCAAGTGACATGAGAATCATTATTTTTCAACTCATTTTCCTGTATTCTCTCTTTCCTCGATTTCCTCCTCTTTTTCTCCGATCTTTTCTTCTGCTTATCACTCAATCCCAGATTAGTCTGACAGTCGTTTGATTTTCCAGTTTCTGAAATTGCTTCCACTGAAACAGTCTCCATGATTCCTTGGATTTACTCGGAAATCAACTGCAGTTTAAAACGTTTCTTAAGTTTAGCACAAGTAATGATCACAAAATTAATATTCATGTTAAGACAATGAATTCAAGATGCCTCACATAAATCCACCAAACACTACCGCTAAAAGGAAAAAACAGAGCTCCATCAATCTCTAAGTAATTGAAAACTGAGCCAGAGACTATGTATTAAATGTGGAACCAAACAATTCCAACCAAAAATTTATACTAAAAGAAGCAGTCATCCAGAAAAAAAAAATGCACACTCTAATGGCAGTGTTCTTAATCCCATTGAAACACGGAAATGCTACTTCACAAAACCCATTAAATAGCCAAAGAGATACAAACGAATTAGAAGAACAAAAAAAAAAAGCCAAATTCAATCGATCTGAGGACTTTTCATATGAGTATTGGCAACCCAACAGCAATAGAAGCTTAAACACTAAACCCAGAAGTTTTAGTAAATGATAAACTCTGGGTTGGATCTTAAATCTGAATCAGGAAACCCAAAATCATCCTCGAAGAAGAGACGGACATGACAAGGCATCAATCCTAATGTATTGAAACCGACAACCGCATCGGAGATTTCTCCGGCAATGATTTATACAAAGAAGAGCTGAAGAAGGCAACCTGGAATTTTCAAATAGGCGGATTCGAGTGTCTCTGAGAGAGACTAACGTTCCACAAGAGGCGCGGCGAATTCGAGAGCAAGGGTTAACTGAACCTTCGTTGTGTTAGTGCTCCGTCCTACAACTAAATAAACCGCTTCCGGTTTAAATTGAAAACCATGCAGGTTTACCAGAATGGCTCCAAATAAACTAGAATTTTTGGTTTGTGTGTTTTAATTGATTTTTTATTTCGTATTTGCTAGTTTTTGAGGAAAACGATTCGAGTTTTGCGGTAAAGCAAACATCACTACTTTTTGTGGTCGCCGAGGGGAGTCTCCGGTGAATCATCACGTTCGCAATGTGTGGTGAAAAACTAGATTTGCGAGAGTGAAACTGAACTCGAAGAACATGCGATGCACCAGATTTTGGAAAAGAAACGAATACGATCAACAAGATTGTAATTTAGTATTTAGGCCCAAATAGTTGGCCCGTATAGATGAATTAATGCAAGAATAGGGTCTCAAAATGAGCACACTAAACGTCTTTCTACGTTCATTCTATTCATCAAATCAAGCAAGTTCAAACTTCAAACTCACTCAGCATATTATTCATCAAAATTCAAATCATATCAGAAGTTCATGACTCACGGTTACTTCATTACAAATAAATTGTAGTATTCGTTATATCGAGGAAGCATGCAAAATGATTTAAGAAGCGCTAAGTAGTTTTATCTTTTTGTATCCTATAGAGTTTTGGGTTTAAGCTCCTTGCATCTCTTTGACCAATAGAACCCATACTATATTTATTCGACTGACCCCTGAAGCTTTTCTATAGCATATTACTTACATATGTGTTTGACACCCCCAAACAAAAAATGAATATGTAAAGCAACTTTTTTATTTTTCTTTTTGATAAGATCTGTGAAGCAACTTGAACATTAAAAACTAAGTTGCACGCGTAGCAACAATTATAATCTATCACATGCTTATATGTGTGTGTGTATACGCACATTTTGAACCCCAAATTGACAAAATTGGAGTTACTCTATAATCTCATGAAAGAAAGCAGACCCGGCTAGATTGTAAACGTATACGTGTTCTTAAACTTCGATCCGTTATCATTACAATGCACTGGAACTCGCATTAAAGATAAAACTGGTCGTACGACTTGGCCAATATTGTTCTCATTTGTAGAGCTCCAAATCAATAGAATTAACCGTTCAATAAAAGATAACGAACTGGTCATACTTCAAATGAGTACGTGTGTATTTCTTTATGCATCATATTCTATCATATATGATCGACAGGCTGTCGTATTGTAGCTTCTTACATTTGTATATTAGTAAGTGTTTGTGTTTTTCTTTCTTTTGAATTTTATTTATACTTTGGGCATGAGAATCAGTGTCCAAGTGGAAGCTATTAGCTATGTTGGTTGATAGTAATTCATTTTCTATTATGTGCCAAAGCAAAGCTACGTATATATTGAGACCCATCCATACATTATTCAACATTAATTATTGAAGATCATGATAAAGTGTACTAGTTATTTAAAAATATATTATTACAAATTTACAACTTGACATATTCCATGTATTTTTCAGTTCTCGAGGCACTTTTGTGTTCTTGATTATATATTTACAACTAATCCTACAATTATTTATACAGCCATTTATATATATATATAAAAAACACGGCCATTTCTATTGAAAATGAATGAAGTCCCTATCTGTATAAACAAATCCATTTTCACAAGTTCCAACACCGTATGATGAGTTTAATCATTATTCTAAGTTCTAACCAATTGCTTCATTTGGACTGATCAATGTTTAAACATCAAATTTTATGTTGGGACCCCTATAATAATAAAAAAGGAATTAAAAAAAAAAATTGTTAACGATATGCAATATATACTAATTACTAGCAATATATATATACTAATTACTAGCACATACTATACATATGGATATGGATATCATCAATTTTAATTATATCAAGCTTCCTAGTTTTTTTTATCTATGCATATCCTCAGTTCAAAAGTGGGTGGTATGAATTAAAATGAAATTTAATTTCAAAAGGTTTAAGACTAGAGAAACTAAGTAATTAACGGGAAAACTAAAGAATTAATATCAATAACTCTTATCTCGACATTGGCATGGATAGTATAATCATGGACCTTATCATTGTAGCGTGATCAGCGTATGAACACACATAAAGTTGGCCGGATAAACATATTTCATGAATTTGTTATCTATTTAAAGAGGTTATTTTTCCCTTAATTAATATTTTGTGGAGAGGAACAATAATATGCCTAAAATTTTATACCAAAAGGCAAGTTTTGGCTTCACATGCGTATAAAATAATATAAATACCTAATAACCTTAAGTACTCGTAGGTAATTTCAGTTATATGTAATTTTTTTTTTTGATAAAAAAACTTGTTATTACTTATTACCATGTTACACCATAGAAAAGACGTACATGTTTTCCTATACGCTAATATACAAGTTACAACTTAGTTTTTTTTTTTTTAAACTATACGACTTAGTTACACTACAAAAAAACATTCGGGAACAGAGGGTGGTTTCCGCATTTTCTGACGGATTTCCGACGGAAACCACCATCTGTTCTACTTCGTCGGAAATAAAAAGTTTATCAGAAATCCATCGAAGTTTTCGATGGAATGCGAATGACATCGACGTTCATAATTTCTAATGGATTTCCGACGGGTTTTTCAGTATCCGTCAGAAATTTCCGATGGACTTGAATCTGTCGGAAAGTTCCGACGGATTTCCAACGGATGTATGTTTTTGGAAAATTGTTGGGAATCTGTCGGTTAGCCGTCGGAAATTTCTGACGAATAAAAATCTTTCGGAAAATCCGTTTGATTGCGGTTAGCTTTCTTGTAGTGTTAGGAAATGTATATTTTGTTTCTTTTCATTTTTGTTAAAGGATATGTTTTGTTTCTGATTTTCTTCTAAAGAGTCTTGACTTTTTAACTAGATGTAATATATTCACATGAGCTTCTACGAGAAAAAAAAATGTAGATATTTTTTTTCTTCTTTTTATTTTCTTTCCAAAAATTATAACTAGAGATTAATAAAAGAGAAGAGAAAAAGATAAATTAAAGTCATCGTTAGTCAGCCTAAGAAAAAAATTCGGTACTTGAAGAAATTTATATAATACATATACATATTTAATACTTGAAAGTATTCGCTACTTGAAGAACTTGTGTTTCACAGTACAACAACGTGTTCGTACAAACACGTTTGGATTATTCTTGCATTTCATAACGCGTTTCTATATATTATACTACTATTGTTTTTGTCTCACTGAACTCGCGAATGAAGAAATCTAAAATGCCAATTCAATATTCATTGCAACATGCCCACTGTAAAGTGTAAAATATTGAATTGGCATTTTAAATTTCTTAACTCCGGGAAGTTCTGGAGCAAGACTTATACATTTTACGCTGGAGTTCTCGACCAAGTGAACCTCCTACCTCCAGACTGTTAAAAAAAAAAAAAAAAAAAAAAAAAAACAAGTTATTGGTGAAGACATAACAAGCTATGCATACGAAGGTTTGGTTAAGATGTGATACGACTTACCAACTCAAGATGTTTAAGTTAAGTAATCCATTTCTGACAAGTGACAAGAAGAATGAAACATATCCTTGTGGCCCTGTGGCCTCTTCCCATTGGTCACGCGGAACTGCGGAAGATACGACTTTTTGCAAAATCATTCTTACAAAAAATTATATTTGCTGACAGCAAATCACCATTAGGTACATATAGTACCATTATCCTTCTCACTTCACTTGCTAGCTGCTACAATTATCTCATGAGTTAGTCTTTAATTTCATTTTGTTTCCTTTGACTGGTTGTGAACGATTGAGCGAATTTCCCCAATTGACCAAAAATAAAACCATCTTAACTACAAAAATATAGTGATTTTATTTGTCCATATAATCATATATGCATGCACTATAGAAGCATTTCCCCATATCTTCTTCTTTTTATAAAACCATGATTGAAGTTGCCATGATTTAAAAAGAACCAGCTAATTTTGGCATTTACACATACGTAATAGTAAACCATGATTGACGTTGCCTTAGAAGAGCTTGAATCATGACTTAGATCCATAAGGCGAATTCTCAACCAATGCTATGACCTATGAATTTGTTTTGTGTGAGTTTTTAGTAATTTGAGGTTTAGCAAATTTTAGACATGCTATATGTGTAAGATTTTTTGGTGAAATCTACATATCAACGAAAATAATTTACACTAACAGAAAAAGGTCATACCTATATAACTAGATAATATACTTAACTAATAATAACAAAGATTATAGATTGCAATATCGTTTGATGCATGTCTCGTATATTTTCATGAAGATGCTCTCCTTATTAGCCGCACAAACAGTCGCCAAACTCCACTTCTCTTTCACGTTCTCTATTACAACTTGTATCATTGTTTATTTTAAATTTCTATAAAATTAATCAAGTTATTAGTATTAAATTAGTACATACTACAATGATTGGTCCGTAAGATATCATGAACTTCTACTCGAAGATTTCGTGTTAGAATTAGTAATTGATTACAATTTATCAAGCACTTATGGGAATCAATCAACCAATTGGTGACTAAATTTGATTCTATGTTCCTATGAACTTACACACATTATGTAAACAATACATTGGCTTGTCACTTTTGTTGAAGACACAATCCAGCATGATTTGAAGCGAATCTATGACACTAAACTAGAAGAAATTTCCCAAAATTTTGCATGTAACCTAATTGTTTTTTTTTAGAGAAAAAATGTATCAAAAAATGTACATATATTATTTGTACGTCCCTGAGACATCTAGTCTTAAACTTTCTCGTAAAAACAAGCTTTAGAACTGTTCTAGGGTTTACAGTATTTTCCGATCCACGGTCCTAAATAGAGATCAGTTTTGATAAACTGCATGTGCTTTAGACCTGTTCTCGATTTTGAATATACTATTATGCTTTAGAAATGATGGTTCAAGCGATTAAAGCAAGCATTTAGTTTGAAAAAAAAAATTCCCTATTAAGCAGCTCTAAAAAAACAAATTGTAACCACCCAACACAAAACGGAATTAACAACACTATTAATATTTGTTAATTTTCGACATAAATATATTTCACTTTATTGTGTTAGTGTTGAACAATTTGAATTTATAAATCATTATTAATTGTGATATGTGGGGTCACCTAAGATCCTCCAAGAATTTATATTCTTGATGAACATATTGCTCATAATTGGAATCATAATCTTATTATGATTGTATGTATCAGTTGTGTCACGTAGTCCGACTATTAACCACTCTTAGATCTCCCAAATATCCTTCTCTATCTTTTTGCTTCACATATCTTTATATCCTATTATTATATATATTAAGTTAGCAACAATTTATAAGAGTTTCACATGTGATAAAATTATAACTTAGAAAATTTAGAAATGTGTACGAACGTATTTAGATCGTCATATACTTCATTTTTTAAAAATGTCCACTCTCACAAGATAAAATGTTTAAAGATTACCAATAAATTTTCAAAATGAAGAATTAAAGAGTCAAATCATAGGCACTGAAAATAATTAATTAAATTTTAATTAGTTTTAATTTTTGGTAAATTAAAATATCAAATTTCTTACTTAACTTTAAAACATGTATGTAGTTACCACTTACGGAATCTTTTGAAAAAAAAGATATATCACAGATACTATGTAAAATCATCTAAAACGAAACTCGTAAAATGGAGAGAGTATGATATATCTAAGTATGATTTATATCGGTGGCATGTGTAATTAGGCGAGGTCTCTAATTAAAATCTTCATAATTTAACAAAAGGTTTTGATAAGCCGAACGTCCCGCTAGTAAGTAGGAGGGAGCATTATTATCACCATGGGAAGCATCCTTTGAGCACTTGGGGAAAATTATAAACATGTTTTTCCGACTATTTATGCGGACTATGAATTAAATTAAAACTAACACATATAAAGTCATTCCTATCAACTAGTACATAACTTCAATAGATTGTGATGATTTTTATTTATTTTTTATCAACAACATGCACCATAATATAAATATTTGAGATAATTTGGAGTTGATTTTGTGAAAAAGTAGTTAATAATAATAGTAATAATAATAAATTTTAAACATGCATTACTCAGAAAGGTGAAATACTTAATTTGGCCATTTTATTTAAAAATATATTTTAATTTTATCTTATATTTTCAAATTTACCTTTTTAAAAAATTAGTAATTAATTCATGTATTGGATGACCCACGCTCTGACCGGTGAGCTCAACAACTCAATACTTGCGAAATGTAAGTCTGTCTAATTTCCAAATAGGTTAAAAAATGCACTAAATCCCAATCCAACTACATTAGCTGATCATGCAAACTATAATAATCCATCCGAATTGTAGTTTGTAAATATTTAGAGACGATTTTTTTTCTCCTGCTAATCAGCTTAAGACCGAAAACTTTCTAAATTCTATGATACTAGTCTAATTAATAGTAATAATGGTGAAGATATGAATGAAGTGTATATGGATAGCCACCTACCCACTCCTCTCGTATAATCGGAATTTCAACCACCGTATTTGGGATATAGATCTCATAATTAAAGTTTTGGAAAATTAATGAATTAAATATTTTTAAAATATAATATGGAATAAGTGTATTGACAAGAGGAGGAAGAAGAAGACACAAGCTAACAGTTGTCCGAAACTGATTTTGGTAAAAGGTGATCTTTGATTTTGCTTACAACATCGAATCATAACATTTAATTTAGTTGTTTCCCCATTTCTTTCAACTATAGAGTTTAAGCTTTCTATTACTATATCTTAAACACGAGATGTAAAAACGACGCATATAATTTTAAATATACTACTAATGATCACTCTGAGTTAAGATACTGGATTTTGTTATGTAAATTATTAGTTTTCCCATTCAAAATTTTAACTTGCTTCTGTTATGGTGTCTTATAATTAAAAAGAGAGAAAAAAACAAAACTTTACATGTTTTAGTTGGCATTCTATACAAATTAAATATCAAATACTGAAAATAGTAAAAAACCCAAGATTTTTATTTTTATTGATACACTGTTGTATTTGCGAAGGACTCTCTATTAGCTATAAAATATATAAATATCTAAATGAATTAGGGTCGTTTTTGGGTTTCAATCCGTCGCAGATGACTAATCCAAATTTGAAACTTTTCCGAGAACAAATCACATAGAAACACAATTAATAATTCATTCATTAATAGGAAACTAGACTACTTTTTACCGGACTAAATTCTCAACAACATTACGTTTACAAAAATTGATAATTAACGTTTAATAGGAATAGCGATCTCCTATATAGACGAACCACCAAGAACTTTCAGAATAAAACAAAAATAAAAATTGGCATCACTCTTCCTATTCATCCATTTGCAGGTCAATGACAACGTACTTTTCCACAATCGAATCTTCCTAATTCTTTACAAATAAACTTCTTCTCTGTAAGTAAACTAATATAATATTAAAATTGTCAAAGACTTAACCTCTCTGTCACGTCTGCTATATATACTTGTCCCTTATTCACACAAATGTTTAACTCTAACACACTTCTCTCTCTTTCTCTCTCTGATCAAAGCTCTAAGAAAATTAAAATGGGTCTTCCTATGATGATGGAGAGATCATCAAACAACAACAACGTCGTAGAGCTTTCTCGAGTGGCGGTTTCAGACACACATGGTGAAGACTCACCTTACTTCGCCGGCTGGAAAGCTTACGATGAAAATCCTTACCACGAATCTCATAACCCTTCCGGTGTCATTCAAATGGGTCTCGCCGAGAATCAGGTAATTATATAAAATTATATATTTACAACAAAGATTAATGAAACATTGTGATAATGTATTAATTCTCTCTCTCGATCATCTTTTTCTACACACAGGTCTCGTTCGATCTTCTTGAAACTTACTTGGAGAAAAAGAATCCTGAAGGTTCGATGTGGGGATCAAAAGGAGCACCTGGGTTCAGAGAAAACGCACTGTTCCAAGACTATCACGGTCTCAAATCTTTCAGACAAGCCATGGCTAGTTTCATGGAGCAGATTCGAGGAGGTAAAGCTAGATTTGATCCTGACCGTATTGTCCTCACCGCCGGAGCTACCGCCGCTAACGAACTCTTAACCTTCATTCTCGCCGATCCAAACGACGCTCTTCTTGTCCCCACACCGTACTATCCAGGGTACGTCACATTTTGCGGTTATGAATTAAATTAAAATAATTATATATTATGGTCATTCGTGTAGAGATATTTAATAAATAATAAATATAGCTACAGCTAACTAACACCACTTATAACAAAATAATTATGTATTTTTAATATTTTTTTCCATTGTATTAACCGAAACGTTTATTTATTTCATTACAGATTCGATAGAGATTTGAGATGGAGAACCGGAGTGAAAATAGTACCAATCCATTGTGACAGTTCGAACCATTTTCAGATAACCCCAGAGGCGCTCGAGTTGGCTTACCAAACGGCTCGTGACGCGAACATTAGAGTCCGAGGAGTGCTCATAACCAACCCATCGAACCCATTAGGCGCGACGGTCCAAAAGAAGGTTCTAGAAGATCTCCTTGACTTCTGTGTACGCAAGAACATTCACTTGGTCTCAGACGAGATCTACTCTGGTTCGGTCTTCCACGCCTCCGAGTTCACCAGCGTCGCCGAGATCGTAGAAAACATTGATGACGTATCAGTCAAAGAACGTGTCCACATCGTCTACAGCCTCTCCAAGGATCTTGGTCTTCCGGGTTTCCGCGTTGGAACTATATACTCGTACAACAATAATGTTGTACGGACAGCGAGAAGGATGTCGAGCTTCACGCTTGTCTCGTCTCAGACACAACACATGTTGGCTTCTATGTTGTCGGATGAGGAGTTTACGGAGAAGTACATTAGGATAAACCGGGAAAGACTTAGGAAACGGTATGAGACCATTGTGGAAGGGCTTAAGAAGACAGGGATTGAGTGTTTGAAGGGGAACGCAGGGCTGTTTTGTTGGATGAATTTGGGTTTCTTGCTCGACAACAAAACAAAAGAAGGCGAGCTCGAGCTTTGGGATGTGATCTTGAAGGAGCTGAAGCTGAATATATCTCCGGGATCTTCGTGCCATTGCTCGGAGTTTGGATGGTTTAGGGTTTGTTTTGCTAATATGAGTGAGAAGACTTTGGACATTGCGTTGAAGAGAATACATGAGTTCATGGACCGACGAAGGAGGTTTTGAACTGTTAAAAAAAAAAGTAAATTTTTTTGGTGGTTAATACATGGGTTGGGGGGAAAGTTATTTTTTTTAGGAAAGAGAAGATGATTAATTAAAAACCATTGATGGAATATGGTTTTGATTTGTTTCTCTTTTCTATGTACTATTATTTGTTTTCTTGCTTTGGACGAAGCAAGTTAATTTCATGTTCATCATGGTTTATTTGTAATATTTGTGGTTATATATATATGAATAGTTTTTATATAAATATTAAGAAAAAATTCTCCATTTTTCTTTATATATATATATATACTCTATAACTTAATTAATCATGGTTTGTTCAACATATCAAAAGAAGAATTGTTTTGGTAAATAGAAATTCTGTTTATGTTGGTGTACGATAATGAAATGCCTCGAAAATCTATTATATATAGAGGGTAGAAACAAATTTGTTTAGTTTCTTGAAGGCCATGCATTTATGATATGTATTGTCGTAATATTTGTTGACCTTTTTGTCGAAATTAATATTTGTTGTTGTATACCGCAAATGGGTCTAAATAGGATTATTTCAACGAGGTTATGTCATTGTTGGTGTAATTTTCTAAAGAGGTTAGTGTTGTTAACTTGTTATCATGTGGTCTGGGTCTTTTTGACTTGGTCACACTATACAACTCTAACAAGTAAGGTGTTCCTTTTTTTACTTAATATCGTTTCTCTCTGAATTCACGCGGTTTTGGTGAAATCGAACTAATCTTAAGTGGCTACCAAGTGAGGTATAATATGACGATTTATAACACCTTTTAATATACATCTATATTGTAGGGTGGCATATGAAAAATCAGCTTATAAAGAAAATGCTTTTCAAGGTCACGAAGTCCAATCTTTATATGTTTTAGTCTTTGGTTCGAAAATATTATGAGCTAAAAACTAATTGACTTAAGATTTTGTTAAATATCATGATTTTAAAGCTTTTAAAGCTGGTAAACGATTTCTTTATTTATTATTAAATAAATGCATCAATCAATTAGTTCATTCCAAAAGTCTCCAAGTAATTTCGTTTTCTTGGCCAAGTGGTGGTCGTATACCACTTGGTTGAATAAAAACAAATGAATTAAGAGCAAAGACACTAGTGATCTATTAAAGTAATATAAATAATGCAAATTGTTGTTACAGTTACATATATATTTATATACAAATATATTTTTAAAAGTATATTTATAGCTAGTCATTAGTTATATTTTGAACGAGTTCGTCAATACATTTAAAGACAGGGAATGGTAGCTATATAGTAAGAGGTTGCATGCAACGGAAACATATGCATTTCTTCCATTTTTTATGCATTTCTTCCATTTCTTACATTATGCACCTATAACTAAGAAAATCAATTATATACGTCGTAGCGTCAGCCGCTTAATTATTTTTAAACATTTTGATACACTAATTTTAAGAATCAAACTATTTTAGTTTGTTTTCAGATAAACCAGTTAGGACTGAATCTCTAAATAATTATTTGAGCAATGTAAAAACAAAATAACTTTTCATTTATATGAGATATTACAACAAATACCATTGTACAATTTTTTTAAATTTTACTAATAATCATAATAATTTCATATTTAGTTAATCAATTTTCTAATAAATAGCACAAAAATCGATATATAGATATTTTAAATTTTAAATTCTTACTATTTTAAATTTAAATCTAATTTTTTAACTAAAGTATTTAAACAATATATTATTTAATGTTTTAAAATAAAGTCATTAAAGATACAAGAAGTGTCACAAAATTAATATAATTAAATAATATTTTAAACAATTATTAGTTTCTGTAAAAAAAATCACTTTATCTTTCTTATTAGATATGGATGAAAAATTCAAATTATTTTTTTTACCACCCAACTTTAAATACTCCGGTTCTTCAAATATTCTAATTTTTACAATAAGTCATAACGGATCAAGACGGATCAAAGCAGATAAAGAGTGGTCAAGACGGATCATGATGGATTTTATATCGAATTTCTAATCATTGATAGTAATTGATATATTGGAGTAAATAAAACAGTTATAGATTTTTTGAATAATATGAAATATATATATAACGTCATTTAACTTATTAAATAAAATTTTCAACAAATATAACATCTCACATAATTATATATTAGTAATTTTAATTAACACAAAACAAACCATATAATAAAATATTAAAAATATAAAATAAAACTAATTTAAAATACTAATAATAATTTTTGATGATATAAACTAATAAAATATCAAATATATATTTTTCCGTGCTACACAGCGCATATTACTATCTAGTAATATTTTTAAAAATTATACAGAAGTGTAATCGTACGTATATGGGAATCTCTAATTGAATTTATAATTACTTTGACTTATTATATTGCTTTAATTAACGTAATGGATAAATTACTTGCTTATCTCATGCATGTATGATTTTACAGACATTTATGTACATACTTGAATCTTGTTATATTGGGTTAATGTTTTTTTTGTTGTTGTTAAAGGGTTATGTATTGGGTTAATGTTATTATTATACTTCTACCTATAGCTAATTAACAGAAGTATTTGATTTGACTAGCCCTTCCAGAAAGAAACCCCATTAATTAAGTTTATTAAAATGGGTTTCGAAAGCATCACGAAGTGTTTAGAGACTAAGGCTAGTGGACTTTGCATGCAGAATCCTTTTTAAATTAATCACCGGTTTGACATTTAGTCTCTTCGTTTTGTATGCTTCATGTCTTTGGAATATAATACTTTTGAGTCTTTGACTTTATACAACTCATGTCTCTATCTACTTTCTCATACTCGGAATTTTGGGTCAAAATAACCTTTACTCCTTGTAAATTGTTTGTTTGGTGATCCATTCTGTATTCAATGTGAATAGGTACAATTATAGACTTCAGTACTAACCAAATATCTAAACCGATTAATCATTCGTTTCCTAGATAGATATGCGTACGCTTGACTAATTAAACATTTCAAAATCGGCTACGTGGTAGACGTTAATTCGAACTGTTTAATTAACGTATACTTAGCGAATTTTGGTGCCTTTTATTTACACGTTTCCCGAGACTTTGTACGTAAATCTTTTTGACTTTGATGGAGAATTTTTTTATTATGATATTTGTTGCTCGTATATATAGTCAAAAGCTTCAATATTCATATTTGTATTTTTGTGACAACTTGGTACCAAAAGTTTTATGACAATTGACAAATGCAAGGAAACTTATCAAACTTTCGTATCAGAAACTTTTTTTTGTTTATTATTATTGTGATACGAAACTTTTTATTATTGTTGATAAATATAATAGAATATAATATATTATTGAGTTGTTTTAATATGAGATCTCACATATATATATATATATATATAGTGGTAACATTAACATGTTATCACGTAAATAATGTAAATTTTTCTAAACACATGAGGAAACAGCTTGTACAGGAAATAATAAAGATCTAGAATATTTTTTGGTTTGGATTTCATGTGGTTCACTTTATAGACGCTCCATATTACTTGGTACACAAAATACACACATTTTACTCTCCAATTTATCTCCAATAATAATTATTATTGCTAAGAATCGTATATAAAACTTCTCGTGATATAAGTTTTTTTTTTTTTGATAACACGATTAGTTATTTTCATACATACAATGTAATGCTGAATCTCATATAAACCTACGACGGTGACAAAAGAAAAACAATCAAACCAGGGCATCTTTTATGAATTAAGAGGTCATTAATTTTTCTCTTGTCTTTTAGTATTCTAGTTTACAAATGTTTTGATTTACGTATAAAACTAAAAAGTTAACTTAATAAACCACTTTTGTTCTATGATGATAATACATTTAGAATAAAAAAAACCGATCTTATTTTTCAAAATCGAAATGTGGAGGATAAAAACTCGCATACACGGGTGTGATCGTGGTCGTTGGGATTTTCCAACTCAATGCTACAATTTGGGGTGTCAACGGTCAACTGAACAGCTGGGAGAATCTTAGCCGTCAGATCAGTCCCCACCTCACACGCGGATCACGCTGACAGGCTGGCGCTAAATCATTGGGCACGTCCCACGTGTAAACTAATCATCGTCGTCGTCATTAATTTTACTACGTTGGTCTCATCTTCGTGTCGTATTAAGAGCTTCGCAATTATATTCATGGACTTTATCTTTACAACAACCCGAAACCTATTTTATCAAAAGAAAAAAATGAATCTACCAGAAACCTGTATTATCTTTAATGCAATGGAATACATATTATACACGTACATAATGGACCCAATGATGTGAGACTAGGTTAAACTTAAAAGTAACCAGATTCGGATTGAAAGCTCAGTTAAAAAAGGAAACTAGTTTAATTATTCACATCATCTATTTTAATTCTGTTAAAAGTATGGACAGAAACTCGTGGTGATATGTATGAATCTTTCTATAAACCCTAATTTGTGGCATAATCATTCCAAATACAGAGATTGATCACATTTAAATAAAAACAACAAATATATAGATTAGTTGGATCAATGATATATTATTGTGGTTGCAGGGGGAGTGATTTTAACAATCTCATTCCTCAAAAATCCATGCTTTTTATTTATTTTTGGCAAGGACACACGTATAGCTGTGATTGACATTTTTGTAAAACCACACTTTCATTTTGAATGAATTTTACATCCTTATCAAAGAAACAATTGGTAAAATTTTCTTTTAGTTCAAATGATATAGAGGGTTAATATACATGAACTCATTATTTAATAAACTTCATTTCATAATAACAGATACTTGTAATTAATCTAGTTCTTTGTACTAACTAGTTAGTATCATCGCTGGCTCGCTGCATCATATCTTGATTCAAATATGTATGTACATGTACGGCTATAGACCGGCAAAGAATTCTGTTGGCAACATGAACTTATTTCCAAAAAATCTTTAAAACTATTTTGTTATGTGTATTATTACATGCGATTTTTTTCCTTGAGATGATTTTAGTGAAACGAACAAAATAAGAAATGTGACCTCACATGTCAGTGGTCCAGAGTATTATTTGATGACAATCTAGTCAGATTATGCTCTTGGTGTTTGATCAAGTATATTATAGTTAGCTCTAATCATTGATTAGCAAAAAATGTGATCCAATGACTACTTAATAAATATTTAATTAATGTGTTTAATGAATATGGTACATAACTATAGGTGTTGGCTGGGTGAGATACTATTCTATATATACTGTTGTTTATCAATGGATTTGAGTAATTTGATTTGAAAATCAGCGTCAGGGGTTGGATAGTAAACTTCTCAATTAAATAGGCCTAATTACATTTTGGGTTGTTCAGGCTTCCTAAAGGCCCATATAAGGCCCGTAATTGTTTTTTTTTTCGCTTCGTTCTTTTACCATCGGAGAAACCTCAAGAACAAAACCCCCCAAAACTCGTAAGCTTGTAGTTTCTGTTAATCCAGCTCCGGTGAGACACCAGTATTATAGTATTCGTCGCCGGTAACATCAGCAAGGTGAGAGAGACCTCTAATACTTTTGATTCGAAGTTTTATCTCTCTTTATTCCCCTTTTGGGAATTCGACTACTAGATCTGCGCTTTCGGGTCGCTTACTTTGATGCCGAATTTGATTGAGTATGTGCTACCAAACGATAATGTAAATGCTCATTAGGTCTAACTATTTGTAAATGATCTTAATTTTTTACGATTAGGGTTTTCTTTTGGTTAGACATTGATATTTAGGTCGAACTATTTTGATCTACTTTTTTTCTGGTTCATTTGAATTTGGAATTGGATTTAAATTTTAGTATCTGGGTGATAAATTGTTATACCTTAGTTAGATTCTATATGCATCCATTAGCTTCTCTTTTATTAATTCGAAATGCAAATTGTTTGATGGGTTAGGGAGAAGAGTTTTGAGAGATGGCATCTAAGTTGATACAACTGAAATCAAAGGCCTGTGAAGCATCAAAGTTTGTGTCCAAGCATGGCACGACTTACTACAAACAGTTGTTGGAGAATAACAAGAATTATATTCAGGAGCCAGCCACTGTTGAGAAATGCAATGAGTTGTCTAAGCAGCTTCTGTACACTCGTCTTGCTAGGTTTTTTTCCTTTTGCTCTCTTATCTGATCTTGGATTTCGTTTGATGTGTTTGTTAGACTAGAAATGGTTTGGTAGACTTTGATGTGTTGTTATTCTGCTGTAAAAGGTAAACCGTGGCTTCGTTTTCTGTCTCTCTTCCACGGTTGGTTTTCGCTTGATGTTGTCTGTTAGGATAGGGATAGTTCACTGAGGAATCAAAGAATAATGGAACTACATTCTAGGTTTGATGGTTCTAAACTAGGAATTTATCACATGCCTAATATATATGATGTCTGCTTTGCTTTATCTGAAATAGGTATCAACATATCCCTATGTATTGAGAGAGAGAGAGAGGCCTTGCTTTATCAGAATAGTCTTTTCACTGTTTCTAGAGAAACTGTATGTCTTCTTTGTTGCTGTGACTGACTTGTTTATGTGGATTGCAGCATTCCTGGACGTTCTGAGGCC